>CAUOFW020000900.1:0-170770 GCA_963454935.2 Ilex paraguariensis
AACATCAAGTTCTTGTTGAGATCTGACGTCGTGTCAGTGGGCAGGAGATCGTGTACGGTGCAGAACCCCCTTAAGTATATTGAATAGCCCACAAAGGGTTAGTAATGATTCTATCAAGGTATCAGTGAGAGTGATTCGTAGAGGCATATTGCCTTCTATAGCACGACCCGAACATAGAATGGATCCTCACCTGCCTGCCCGGAAACAACATGAGATGTGCATTTGTACGATGTTGCGCAATCAGGCAAGGTTCTTACGTGAATGGGTCATGTACCATGCCCGAATTGGGGTCCAACGCTGGTTCATCTACGACAACAATAGCGACGATGGTATTGCTGATGTGGTGGAGTCATTAGTGGCTGGTAATTTTAATATTAGCCGGCACGTATGGCCTTGGATCAAGACCCAAGAGGCAGGGTTTGCCCATTGTGCCTTACGGGCAAGGGACTCGTGTGAGTGGGTCGGGTTTATTGATGTTGATGAGTTTTTTCACCTGCCTGAAGGCTTGTCATTGCATAATGTCCTTATGAACCAATCTAGGCCTAGTGATGTAGCTGAATTAAGAGCATCCTGTCATAATTTTGGGCCATCAGGGCTCACACAAGTCCGGTGAAAGGTGTGATGGTCGGGTATACGTGTCGGCTAAGTGCCCCGGAGAGGCACAAGAGCATAGTGAAGCCTGAGGCATTGAATTCCACATTGATTAATTTGGTGCACCATTTTCACCTCAGGGATGGTTTTCGGCATGTCAATATGGATAGAAATGTGATGGTGGTGAATCATTATAAGTATCAAGTATGGGAAGTGTTCAAGGAGAAATTTTATAGGAGGGTTGCTACCTATGTGTCTGATTGGCAACAAGAGGTCAACGTAGGGTCGAAGGATCGAGCTCCTGGTCTGGGGACGAAAGCTGTTGAACCGCCGGACTGGTCGAGCAAGTTTTGTGAGGTGACAGATACTGGCTTAAAGGATAGGGTACTGCATGAGTTCACAGATACAAAAACAGGTATGTTACCATGGGAAAATCAGCAATAAGATAGGCTTTTTGGTTAAGCAGAACAAGAAAGCAAGGGGAACTGCAACTGTGTGCTTTTGTGACTTCTGAGAGACGGTTACTTTGAATGATGTTATATATACCATGTAGAGACTAGAGTGAGATGAATTAGCTGATCAATTCTTTTGTAGATATATTTGATAATGAAATCAGAAAGAAAAAAGTTACTGCTGAGTTCAATGTGCATTCTATTCTGTTTTTGACATGATATGTGATGATTATTTTTTTGGCCTTCTTGATTCATAAAAGTAGAGGAAAGGAAAAACCTGGCGCAAAAGAAAAAAAAATAGTATATGGAAAGATGTATATACATATAGCATCCTTGATAAATAAAAGTAAAGTAAGAATTAATATTATTTTAGAAATTTTGGTAAGAGATGAGGAATTTAGACTACTTCATGTATGACATATAACTTGACCAGAAACGGAAATCTAAATGAGCTTAGTAAAGATCAAAAAGTAAGAGACTATTTTTACTATTTAGCGTTGGTTATCAATAAAAAGGGTAAGATTTGAGAAAATATTGTTCATATGCACGTATAAAAGAATACAAAATATTGGGGAGAAATATGGGAAGTGATGATGCACAAAAGTGAGTGTATGCAAAATCAATTAATAATGAAGTAAAGAGGGCTCAACACAAGCAAACATAGAAATTAGGTGGTTCAGTCTGAATGACCTACTCTATTGGAAATGATGACCATGGCCAGAGAATTTTATTATTTGAGATGAGTAGTGTGCTGAGATGTGTGTGAGTGTGATGACCCCCCCCCCCCAATGTGTAGGCAGGGTTTATATATTATTAGCAAGCAAAGTTGGCTCCAAGGGACTTTAATTGAGACGCTATTCTCACAAGGAGCAGGGTGATGTCGTGAATCTCACCTTATCTTGGTAACGGGTGACGTGATAGAGGAGTGATCCCTCGCTCTACTTTGTAACAGGCGAGGTAATATGGCGACGTTGACGATGTGTCCCTGATAACTGTGTACCCATGATTTCTTCTCCTCGGATGGAGACTCCTACATGTGTTGATGATGGATTGGAACTCTTAAGAAAGTGGGTTTGACCACATACCAATTGTGAATGAGCTTTTGTTGTTCTGTAATTGTGGTCTGGGCTTGGTCTGCATCTCTAATTAGGCTTGTTCTGCATCTCTAATCTGGGCCACACTAGTCACGAAGCGCATTCCCTTGAATACTTAATCCTGTATTTTCAATTTATCATTTTAGAAACAAAATTTCCATCAATGAGTGGTTAAATTTTTAGATCAGGATGGTGGAATTGCATACATGTTTCAATCTGTTTTGGTTCAGATAAT
Organism: Ilex paraguariensis; assembly: GCA_963454935.2. Taxonomy (NCBI): domain Eukaryota; kingdom Viridiplantae; phylum Streptophyta; class Magnoliopsida; order Aquifoliales; family Aquifoliaceae; genus Ilex; species Ilex paraguariensis. Next base: position 2,373 of record CAUOFW020000900.1, read on the forward strand.
TTAAAAGAAAACTATGGGGCAGTTCTTTCTGTCATACTTACCATCTTGTTAATTTTCCCAGCATAAAACATTCAAGTTGTTCAAAGTACACATTGGAGACTAAAGTTCTGTGTAGAGAAGTTTCAATGATATATCAGGAAGTAATTTGTTTTTACATATATGAGAACATTGTAGTAAGGCTTCAAATCCGTTTAGAGTAAATCACTACCTTGCCCCGAGCCCCGGTTCTCTTTTATTTTCGGTCACTTATGATTTATCACAAACTATTCCAAATTTTGGATTAAATAGCCATGCCAAAACAGATGGCAGTATTGTCAAAAAAATGAATATGATGTTCATGTTTGGCAATTTTGATTTCAACGTGACTCAGATGGCACGCTCGGATTCAAATTGGATACTGCCAACCTGGTTTAAATTAGTAGGAACCCCTCCATTCTTCAATTGTAGGACCCTTATGCATTGATCATAGTTCATAGCACTTGCCAAGCCGATACCTCAGATTGTTTATGTTTGTAAAATTATGTCACTGATGGATTATTATTATTATTATTATCATTATTGGTGTAGTTGTTTGAAAAAGGACTACAGAGTCATGTGAATGCATAGTAGGTCAATACTCCCAATCATGCAAATAAAAAAGTTTACTTGTGTAATATAATTGTAAATAAGGATGATCCAACGCGTATTCAAAGTTTACAAGTTGGCCTTCAATTAATTTATATTTGTTAAGTGTCAAAACTAATATTAGCTTTACCTAACCATGAACAGGAAGACCTTTTTCAAATGCTGGAAGATTTAAACAAAGATTATTGTTGCAGACTTGGTGCATGCCTTATATAGTTTGTTATGGGAGGTTGATAAAGTCCTTGCAAGCGGCCACCATTGCATAATGATACAACTTTATACAGAGACATAAGTACTAGCTTGACAGAGAACTTGTTAATGGACTTGGTCGAAAATCCCATAATGACATAGTTGTCTGAAAAATGACAATGACACCTTAACACATTTTGACACATTCCTCACTGTTTTCTCAACTCTGATTTTTTCTTGGGGAATAAAGTTTTGTTTTAGGTAATTTCTTAGAATTAAACAATTTGATTTTGAGGGAATCTAACTGCTCTAGATGAGCAGTTGACTAGGTTTTATGCCATCCAACCAATGCCATGCGAAAAATATAATAGGCAACTAAGAGAGATTTCGCCAATTGACACCTGTGTTAACAACCCAGGTCATAACCTCTCCTCAACAGTACTATAAAGCTAACAGTTCGTCACACATTCCTCATCAATTGTCTTCTTCAGAAATGGCAACTTCAAGGTCATTGGCTTCAGTTTGCATAATCTTTGCAATGGTTCTATTGATGGGCACATCTGAAGGGGCAACACTCTCACCCTCACCTGCACCGTCTCCTCATGTGCCCCCTTCTGGTCACAACTCTGCTGCTGCTGACTTCTCTCCTCATTGCTTCATGTCAATGATATTCGCTTCCATAGCCTTGATTGTACCATTATGTTTCTCATTCCTCTATTAGTTTTTTTTTTCCTCTTTTCATTCATATTTCCACTGTGTTTGTTGGGATTTTGTTGTGTTTGTTCGTTTGTCATTGTTCTGTTTTGGGTATACAGACAGAGAGGTGGTGCTGCCGGCTCTGTTGTGTATTGTAATCTGATGTCTTCATGTGATGATTGTTTTGTTTCATAATAAACTCTAATCAGTACTTATTGTTTTCTTTTGTTAAATATATGTTTTTCTTGTAGTCTGATCATTCAGTACAACCATCTCTCTCTTTGGCAAGGGAGAAGTATGTACATAAAAGAAGCACCATCCATGGTATGTGAAACATATACTGATTGCTAGGCTATTTGCTCAAATTTATATCCACAATTGTCGTGGTAAACACCCAAATGCAAACTAACCATAGATCTTAAAGCAACAAATAAATTCCGTTCTAAAGAATGTGAAGATGGTCTCCAGGCAGGTCAACTTATTTAGGTCAAAATGTTAGAAACATATTGAGGCAGAGCCAAAAAAAACAAAAATATAGAGAGGCAGAGCCACATACAGGCAGGCCTGTGTCATGGTTTCCTTTATACTCTTGATAGCTTTTGAAAATCACAAATGTGAGTAAGAAAGTCGAAGTAGCCATCCTAAATCCTATATTATACTAAATTGGCCCCAATTTTTGAACTTCTTCCTCTATACTGTAAATATATATTGTAGTTCAAGTTTCAGTACAGTTATGATCTAAGAAATGTGATTTTGTCAGAATATAAAGGCATCCCTTTGTTTTTTGGGGTTGAAGTAGGGTTTGTTTTTTGGGGGGAGGAGGGTGTTGGAATTTTTACAAGTTGCATAATAATAGCATAAAATGAGATTTACTATTGCTCTTAAATAAATCCAACCACCAGTTACATGGCATTAAATCTCAAAATCTATCAATGATGGGCTGGGCACCTAAACTTTTTCAATTTCATAGCAGATATGTGGTAGTAAGCTCCTTGGTCGAATTGGGCACAGCATCCAATCCTCATTCCTCTGCTCAGTAAGAATACCTGCAATAGAGCTCCAATCAATCCAATACCCTGATCCATAAGAAGAATAACCTTTTATGAGGTTCTGATGATAAGAGTTCCATTGCTCCTTATTTGTTTTCAAGGCCACCGAAGTATGACAACTTAGTCAATTGTTCATACTAATTTTTTTTTTTTTTGGGGGATGGGGATGGGGAGAGTGAGGGGATTTGAACCCTTGATTTCAAGAAGCCAAAGCCATCACAAGGCAAGGAGTACCATTGTTCATACTGCTTGACACTTATGAATTCAAAGTTTGAGCACTGAGCTTCACTATATATTTTTGACCTTTTAAGTGGAGCACCAATGTTGCCAAGATGACTAGGCAGCTGGGTCAATCTGAGCTACTGGTGGCTAAGTTGAAGGACCATAACCACCCCAACCCCCCCAAAAAAAAAAAAAAAGAAAAATAAGTCACCTTATGAACTCTCTCCCTCAAATTGCTTCCAATATTGGGCTTGTTTAGCTAATTTGAGACTGATCTAATTAATATACGCATTAGTACCATCAGAACTCAAAGTAGGCAATTTTCATACTTCTTTAAGGTCCCCCCCGGCTCCATCTCTGAAGAGAAGGAACCGGTGAAGGAGCTTTTTGAAGATATGAATTGAAGCCCTGAGACTCAGTTCTACTAGCAACGTACAATTTATACATGACATACAAAGGTTTAGTTTCCTTGTTGGTTGAAATTTACAAAGACAATGAAGTGTTTTGCTGTTGTCTCCATTAGAAAACATAGTAAAATCGTCAACTTCAAAGCAATGGAAAATCTACAACCCCTGCTGATAAGAATAGCATAGTCACCACAGTTTGGAGTTTTCCATTGCTTTCCCAGGGACCGAACGAGCCAGAATTAGGGTTCAAAATCTGGAGGTCACCCCACTGAAGTGCAAAAAAAAAAAAAAAAGTTACTGTTCAAACTTCAATCAATTGTTGAACAGTGTGGTTTTCGAAGACCTGGGGGACCATAGCGCTCCTAGGCCACACCATAGTTCCATCCATGCTCCTCCCTCTGAGCTATTTTCAGCCAAGGTTGCCACCAACATTGTACTAAGTGATGACACACCTCTGGAGACAAATTTGTTTGGACTCTTGAGAGGCTAGGTTGATAAGAACAGCTAGAGCGATCCATTCTTTATTGATAATACTAATTAATGGTACTATCAAATGAAAAAAATATAAGTCCAATCAATTGTTTATGTTATCGATTGTCTAAATTTCTCCTTCTTGTCCTTTAGTTTTATGTAGCTGTCATAAGGAAGGCAACCTGGATAATGTAACATCTGCTGCAAACTTCCATTCGGAGATAAAAAAGGTAGTATGAAACCCTGTCACCGTGGGGTTCTAAGAAGGGATAAATATATATAATCGTATATGGGAAAAACTGTTTTTGAGAGCTCAAAATCGTATGATGCCCAAGTTACGATGGATCAATCTTGTCACTATCGTATGATGCCCAAGTTATGGCATTTGTTTTCGTAAGTCATTGTCCAGCTTTTGTTTCTTTCTTTTGGGGCCTTTGGAAAACGAAATGGTTGTCTGTCACAGCATCCCCAATATGAGGGTGCAAGAATTCGAAAATCCGACTTTGACTCTAGCTGTGTCGGTGTCGGAGTTTAACGGGATTGGAATTAAAAGGCAAACTCAGACTTATGTCAGAATCAGAGTCAAAGTTGAAATCGGAGTCTGCAGTCCTTCTGAAAAAACTCCACTTTAAACAAAGGGGGACCAAAGTTAGAATCGAGCCGGCGGATATGTTCCCTCCAAGATAGCCAAACCTCGGAATTCTACTCGAGCATTCAAATTTGAAATGGAGCACCAACAAAAACATCTCTAAACGAGGTTCCAGCACCACACCAAATGAGCCTGAAAGCGACTCAAAGGAGTCATGTTCATGGCATATCCTTACAGGACCTTCTTCATGTTTGTAGACAGTAGGTACAGGGCAAAGTTTTCCACTTCGGACGGTATTTTTCCTAGCAGTTGAAGTCCAAAATCAAACAGAGCCCCTTGATATTTACGTCATTCTCCCCCCCCAACTCGATTCTCCTCTCCTCCTGCCGCGAAGAGCATCGTTGTAGTGACATGTAGCCCACTCAAGCAGACCAACAAAACTTTTCAAAAGGACAGTGCATGCATTTGCTTCCATCCAACAGTGTTCTCACATTCAAAGCCATGGAAATTCCTAGGATAGTTTCGGACGAGTAACCCTGCTCTCTCCCTTCCTTCTAGAGGGTTACCCCTGTCTTCGACCACCAAGAATCCATGGCTGGCAGCAAACTGAATATGCACGGCGAAAAATTAACTACAGCGTACTATCACCAACACGGGAAGAGTAAGCTAAAGCCAAACCAAAACGGGGAGAGAAACAAAGAAAGAATAGAGAAACATTTCATTCAACTGGATTCTTTTAATTATAAATTTTACATCTCAATACACAGCGAAACAATGTTAAAAAGGCCATCTCGACGTGGCATGCGTAACTCAGAGAGGAAGATCTCACAACTAAACTAAATCCTACTGAGAGGCAAGTTATCTATCTTACAAAAATAACAGAATGGCTAAAGGATTAAACAAGAAAACCGTGGAACCTCCTTGAAGCTAAAGGAGATAGAAAACTGATTCCTCGTGTTACGAATCCCCACTCCCATGTAAAGATAGCAATTAGATGCTCCCACGGTCATCCAAAAGTAAATCACAAACACTGGTATATTGTGATCCTTCTGAAACTGTTTCTGAACTTGCATAGCTTACTTAATAAGAGAACTCATGACCTCGAAGTGAGATATACTTCTTTACCCAGATGGAAACGTCCTCCGCACAGGCCTGGGCCTGAGGGGTCTTAAGGAGCATATCAAGAGTTGCAAATTCATGAACTGCATCCTTATACTCGTAAACTGGTGCATCAACATTTACCTTCCGGAGCTCCTCTGAATAAGCAATTGCCCGGTCTCTCATCCAATCATGCTCTGCCACAACGGTGAGTGTTGGAGGCATGAGCTTTAAAGGTGGCCCCCTATCAGGGACAAGTGGGTTGGCGGCAGGGTGGTCCAGGCTGAACTCCTCCTCAGGTAAAAAAAGTTTCCATGCAAGTATGCACATAGCCTTGTCATAGAAGTAGGAATTTGCCAGTTTTATCTCAGAGTGTGTTGGAACACTTCCAATGAAAAATGGATACATCAAAACTTGTGCCACCACCTTGACAGGGTCCAAAATACTGCCCAACTCAACGGCTTTCCGTGCAACATAGTCTGCCATATTTCCACCACAGCTCACCCCAAGAAGAACACACCTGTTTCAATGATGATAAACTGGGTCAAGTTGTAAATAAAAAGAGCTTATATTTCTTAAATAAATGAACACGCGAAGCATATAATTCTACAACAAACTATAACACTTTTCATTTTCTTCAAATAAGTTGTAATAACATTCTTTCCTTGCTTGGGTTGCCAAACCTCTTCATTCTCTTAAAATCACCCAGAGTAAATAAATACAGTATTCGTTAAGACTCATTTTGTCAATGCACACCCAAATTGAAAGGACACTGAAGGCCTTACCAGACAAATGAAAATGACTAGCTTTTGAGGCCAAAAAACTGATAACAGGAAAAGAAAACCACAGTCACCAAATATCATGAAATATCAAAAAGCTTAATTCCAACTTCCGGCCACATCCACCAAATCCAGATCTAATCTTCTTTTTTTGGATAGGAAACAAAACAATTTTTTTGATTTAAAATGGCAAAAATTGATACATCAAAAAGCACTATAGATGGACAAGATGTCCAACTGTGAAATGGAAAAATACAGTTCTCTATTCATAAAATTATGTATCGCATGAGGCCTTCCAATCCGCCAAATACAAAAAAGCAGAATGTCATCAAACTCCTTCGTAACAGACACCCACATTGATGCCAAAAAATATATGTGATCCCATATCCAGATCACCAAACTCTTTCACCAATTCCAGATCATCAACCCATCAAAGACAAAATCGATCCCACTTACAAGTGAGCCTTCTTAATATCACCCAAACGAGACCCTAAAATAATTCATAAGCTTCTCACGTTCTCCTTTTCTATTCTCCTAAAACCAAACAATATGGTGAGGTAGCAGCTAGCAAAGTAACCAAAGTTGAACAATTACTGCAATCAAAGTAATAATGTTATATTTTATACACTAATTATTTAGTAAAGAAAGTTTACGGAATTACAATATCTAAAATCACATAACAATATCTCAAAAGTGAGTAATGTCTATAACACCAGGTTCCATCGAATTGGCAACTGCATGTTCTCATTGCTCTTCTGACGCAGGACGTCAAAATTATTTATAACTAGAATGAAATTTGCACTTGTCTGGCAATTTTTCTTTGTTAAATGATATGCACCCATGTTTGAACAGCAACCTAAAATCAAAAGGTGAAGGATCATGAAATCACTCAAGTGAAAACACAAGTTCTAACCAGAAGTCACATAGAGTTGCTCTCATACTGGGTCAGAATTAAAAAGACAAGATACTCATATCAAAGGGAATTCCAACACTTTCAGATTTCAAACCAGGACTGGGAAGCCCCTGAAATCAGAGAAATTATCTACAAAACTTCTAAAAATATACAAACTGATGAAAATCAGGCTGCAAACAGAGCTCATTCATAGCTCTAGGTAAGGTTAAAGTGGCGGAGGATTCAACAATTTAAAAAAAAAAAAAAAAGATGTACACGATTATGGAGTGTGGCATTAGCATTATTACCACTTTCCACATGGCAAAGACCACTTCCAATCACATAGCTTCCCTTAAAGATTTCTCACATATGACCAATGCTTTGCTTGGCGTAACATCTTGAACTAAAAGTCCATCTGTGATATGACTTTATTAAATGAACATCATGAGATGGACTTCCAACCAATATTGGTCAATTATATCACAGAAGCCTTACCCAAGCTTTCTTGCACTCTTAATATGGTTTATGAGCCCAGAAACTTTTTTAGGCATATGGGTGTAAAGAGCATTAATGTTCAACGCAGAATCAACTTTACATGCTTATCTAGGTACATTTGAGTGTGTGTGTGTAGAAAGACTCATTAGATTCATAATGCCTTGGAATTAACAGAAGGAGAAATCCTAATAACTATCTAGTCTCTAATGAGTAATGACTAGGGGTGCTATAATAGCAATCATGACATTGATAGACCAAGCACGGTCCTCTGTGCATGAAAAATAATTTCAAACCCATTTGTAAGTAACAGGATTTCTGGCCAGCTGCACTAGCTTCCACTTCCAGATTCAAGAAAAGGGTGACCCCTTTCCAAAATCTGAGCTTTCCGCTGTTTGTTTGACATCATAAGTTGATTGGTCACATTGAACTTGCAACTAATTAAAATCTGAAGTTTCTACATTGAAATAAGCCTGCTGCTCTCGAAAGAGAAACAGTGATAAAAGTGCACCAAGGGAAGACAACTAAATAGAAAGGTTTAAAACAACAAAAAGAAACAAAAGCTGTAATAAGAAAGAGTACAAGAGAGGATTTTTTTTTTTTTTTTTGAGCATGATCATAAGGATTGGATCTGGGATTTTTGTTAACTTATTATCGTCCCCATCTTCCGCAGATCCTCATATTCTCCGTAGTTAAATTGGCATGTCAACATGAATATAAAATAAATGCACATGCACACACACACACAGGAATTACATAAACCCTAGTTCTATTTAATCCCGTGGGATGGACTTTCTGAAAACTGACCATCCAATAGAAGCCCAATTAAAATGACTCGCAAAACACTCATAATGTTTCTACTTGGTCTTCTAAGCCTTAGAAGCCCATCTAGAGTGTTGTCAAACGGACACCAATGATGCTTCAATGTGAAGTTCTATCGTGTATCAGCCCAAAATGTCACAATTGGCAATGCAAGACAAAGCAGCTCGTTATGCCTTTAAATTGAGAAATGGCACCATGATATCTTACAACTTTTAGTAGCAAATGCATAAATGCACCAACATATATTAAGAATGTTCACATGATAGAATAGCAAGAAGAAAGCGTCTCAATAAAAACAGTATTCCCAAAGGTTCTAGTTAGTGCGCACATGGCAAGCATTGTGTTCTAGCTGTTTTAACATACGTCATGATGAAATATTGTCAGCATTTGGTCAGTGTCCACTTAGATGCTAAAAGTTAAAGACTAACATAGACGGGTTAAAAGCTTAAGCATGAGTAATTAGTCGGTCTGAAATGATTTCTAGATATCCTAACTTGAACTTGAGCAAGATAAATGGTGTGCATTACCGCCGAGTGGGGTGGTCTCGTGGGTTCTTGGCCGAACTTCTCACACTGAAATTCGAGTCTTAAAGTCCACATTGAAACTCGATAGTTAACTGCTATGTTAGTCTATGTTCGTTTTTAAAAGGAGTAACGGACACGCTTAGAAACCTCATGATCCACCAGGAACGGCCTATCGGGTGGTCTCTGTGCGCTCTCGTTTGCTCCAGCCCTTTTTTGCTTATCAAAAAAAAAACGATGTGCATTAAAAAATGAAGTCACTTGAGAACCTGAATTTCCACTATCATAACTAATTCTATCATTTGCACACATACTCAACATTCTAAGCAATTAATCATAGAAGCAACATCTGCAATCAGTTCAGTTTGATATGTTACCATCTTATTAGTTAAGTTCCCCCCAACTGAATTGAACTACGCTACAAGTTTCTTTACCACTTACAAGCAAAGCAAGATTATCACCGAGACAATGGAATGAACAATCTAACCTGGATGGATCTCCATGAGCAGCCAACCAAGGCTCCACCATAGATGCTCCGAAAGCATCTGCAATATGTCTATTAACATCATTCTTCCTCAAATCCGTGCCACCACCCCTTGTACTCCCCAACGACTTACTACATTCCGCCAAATTCGCCTGCTTTGCCAGCCAATGCAGCACCTTCAGCCCATCCTCAAATGCCGCTGGGTACCGATTCTCTGGCGCAAGCCTATACCCAACGGACAACACAATCACATCACACAATTTGGCAATCCTTCGACAGAAAAAATCATTTGCCACCGAATCGTTGCTACCACTCACAAACCCTCCCCCGTGGAATTGCAACAACACTGGTAATTTTCGGCAATTATTGTTCATCGGTGCATAGCCTCTATAACCCGCACTCTCTGACGGTTTCAAACTCGAATCATCCCCAACAAAACCATAACTATTCCTTCTTTGATTCTCATTACGTGTAAAGACGTCATTATCATTAGAAGATCCATAGCTGTTTCGCCGAGCAGGGCTGCGATTCAGATTCAGATTCAGATTGGGATCTGATCCAATTTCGGTATTGGAGTTTTTACTCACAGCCCTAACCCTAGCTCTAGACTGGGACTTAGAATCGGAATCAGAAGAGACGAAACACGTGTCAGGGAGAAAAATTCGGAGGGAGAGACAGGTTAAGGGGTCGATGTGGATGTCCTTGGTGGCGACGCCGTCGGTGAATGAAGGGTTGGCGGCCGCGATTGACTCATCAGCCCGTGACGTGACGCCGAAAGAGTTAATGTTATTTTGATCCAAAGGGTTTTGGATTCGGTTCTGCAACCGGTGTTTGAGAAGGAATTTGAAGAACACACTATATAATTTTACAGCTACGCTTGGCATTTCCCTGTTTTTCAATCTCTCTATATCTATCGACGCACCCCTCCCGCTCTCTCTCTCTCTCTCCTTTTACTTGTTACCAGACACCTGAAACGTGAGAATTGATGTGCAGTTCGAATATCTACTGCGACATCATAGTTTGTTTTTAGATTTGATTCGGACGATTGTGGAAGTATCACATTGAATCAGGATTTTGGGAAGAATGTTCGGCAAAAGATTGAGATTACTTCAATCAGATGTTTCAATTTTGGGCCGAGGGGGGAGGGGGGTAGAGAGAGAGAGAGAGAGAGAGAGAGAGAGGGAACCTGGGATTATGCTGTGTTTTTTTTTTGGCTTTTCGGGACTGTGTCGGGATTCGTTCCGTGTCAGGCACCCATCTACAGTACAAAATTTAAATAAAACTAAAAACAGTTGTCGCGACTTATCCATCTCACTCGTTCAAAAAATATATACATTTAAATTTAAATTTTTACATTTTATTTGAATTATGTAATATTTTTTCGATAAATAATGAAAACAATTATTAATGTAACATATTATTATCATTTAGTAACATATGAATGACAAATAAATTTAAGATACCAACAAGTGATCACGACAATAATAACATAATATCATTCTTATAATTAATATTTTCGTAGGTAAATTACAATTAATTTTTTTTGAGGTTTATCGCTGATACACATATATCGTTAGGTATAAAAAATAACATCATCACCCTTTGAGATTTGATGTCATAACATAAAACCTCTTGATGTTAAAGTTTGTCTAAATTAATCTTAATGTCATGAGGATACTTTCATCATAAAATCTCTAAACTACTCCTAAATAACCATCACTAACTTATCAAAAACCCAAAATTTGTGTGTGTTCCTCAAATGCCCCATGAATTCTATTAATTTATTAGAAAATACCTCGTTCTTCAACCTTGCTATAGCCTCAACAGTTAACCTCTCCCACCTTGCCAACCCCCACCCAAATGTTGAATTGTTAAGTGGTTTTATAAAACGAACATTTCCTCTCCCTAGCCATTTCGCGTTCAGAAGATGTGAAAGTGCGTTTTCGGCCGCCTTGTCAGCGGATGTCGCAACCCAACTGCAAGCATATGAGAAAGTGAGCGACATCATGTACGATGTACGTCCTAGCCGCTTGCAAGCACTTGCTTGAACAAATAGAGCAAGGAAACTGCATATGATCCCCCGGGGCATGCATGGATGTATCAATGAAATCTCATTATTCATACACAACAAATTGGTGTAGTATAGTTATTTTGGCCATTTGATTTTCCAATATGCTAGTTCCAACAACTCTCATTTTTTACATGTCTTCCTAGCTGCTTAGCATCTAGTATCCTGCAAACGTCCCTTCTTAGGTTGGCATTTGGCTTTGGCCTTGCTTATTCGATTTTGGCTCATTCTTTTGATTTCCTTTTTTATCGTGCCAAAGAATGGCAAAAAATTAAGATGCTTTGAACTCTAATACCCAGACTGACCACACTCTCTAGGACCCCATCAATTAAAACCAAAGAATCAAACCCATTGAAAACAACCCAATGAACCTCTAACACTTGCTAGTCCCACAACACCGACTCCCTCCCTCCCGCACAACCATAGAATCACCACTACATTACCTCAATCACTCAACATCACTGCCCCACCCCACCTACCAGATCACCACACCAATAACTACTAGTAAACATTAGCTACAACCTCAACCCACTAATCAAAAACACAACATCAACCCCCTAAATTGACAGCAGCATCACTGTTATACACAAGTAGCAATGACATAAACCTTCAAATTCAAGTGGATAATTGTTGTCTTCAATTTTAGTTCAATAAATTTGATTACCTGAAACTGTGTCCGTGTGTGTGTGTGTGTGACAAGACAAAAATAAGAGATGATGCAAAAGAGAATGCGAGTTACTTGTGTGTGTGGACAACTCTTTGTGTGTATGTGTGTGGGCGCACGTGTGTGAAGATCACGAGAGAGATGAGGCGTAAGAGAAGAAGTTGGGAAGGGGTGGTTTTCATTAGGTGTTGGCAACAAAGTAGGGTTGGGGTAGGCACTTGGAGTTGGGGGTGGGGGGGATAGTGGGTTGCGTCATTAGTTGAGTTGATAGCATGGTCAGAGGCAAATGGGTGGGCATGGTGGTCGACCGAAGTTGGGACTATGACTTTGAGGAAAATGAAGGGTAGAGAAAGTGGTGGGGTTATTTATAAGTTTGAAGTTGTTTGTATATGGATTGAGACAATTCTGTGGTTGGAATAAGTTGCCTAGGGTTAAGTTTGTTTTGGTTATTGGTATGGGTTAATTAGTCTATTTAGTATATTCGTTAGTGTTGTTAGCAAACCGTTGTTAAGAGGGGGTGTTGGTGTAAGTTTTCATACTTGAGGGGGTTTATGTGTATTAATAACAAATCTCATAAAGTCTAAATATAATTTATCTATTTTCTTTTGCATGTGATAGCCTTAAAAAGAGGGTGGGATCGTCTACAACATAATCCCATTTTAAAAATTTGTGATTTAACCTCAAGAAATAGTTTAGTAAAAACACGAATTAACTATAAACGCAAATATTCTAAGTTTAAAATATAGATAAATTTCTTAGGATTAAATTTTTTAAAATTTATTTTTCATAAATTTTTTAATTTTTACATAAATAACTTATTTTTAATCCAATCAAAAAAAGAATTAATCAAAAATACAAACACGAGACGAAGAAGTTGTCTAAAAATTAGGCGTTTCTTTATATGTCGTGTCTTTGATACAATAGTGTCCTTAGATTCAGAGTAGCAGCAGACGAAGAAATCATATTGAGTCCCAAATCATTGATTAGGTAAGGTTAAAAATGGCAAAATGTGGTAAGTAGTACAAAACAAACCCATCAATTATAGTGTTCCTCGTGTTCTGTGAAACGTGTTTCCAAATATAACTATTCAAATTTTATACAGTTAACCACACTCAAGACATGTGAATTATGCTCTATCACTGTTTGTGCAACTTAAAAACCCTCATTCAAAGGAGGGGAATAAGTACAATTTTTTTATCAAGTTATGGGGACTTGCATAAAGAATCGAGTGAATTGCACGTTACAGTCCAAAAGATTTAAATTTTTTTATTTTATACCTAAAAATATTAAATTTCTTACATGTATCATAATATATTAAAAGTATTATAATGTGATCATTCCGTTAATTTTTGTTCCTCAATGTGAATGAGGTTTGAGATTACATTCTAAAAGATTTGAGATTTTTTTTTTTGGGTAATAGGGGAGAAATCTCTGATCCATCTCTAACGAATAGAGACGCATTTATATTGTTCAGGTTCATAAGTCCAAATAGAATCGAGGGCAAATCCCGTGTACATGAATTAGGCATTTAACTCATATACAGTTAAATCATAACTTGCGCTTCAAAAAATAAAAGTGGGTATCATAGTGTTCTCCCCATGTTAATTGGCATCGAATTATATTTCAGCGTCTGGAAAATACTCAGCAATTGGCGAATCATTGCTTATCTCCAGCTCAAAAGCTTCACAGATTGACGAGGCTTTTATATTTTTGAAAAAAAAAACAAAAGAACAAAAAGAAGATGACGAAAAAGTAAAAATAAAAAAAAGGTGAGGCAGATCTTAAAGTTTCAGTCTTCACCTCTTATATTTCGGATGGTGGGGGTGCACCGTTTGGATGATGGATTGGGCCCTCACTGTATAATAAATTAAATTTGATCAAATTTTTAAATCCGTTTTATAAACAAGTCGAATTGAATAACGTGGGAGTTTAGTTCGAATATATTTCTATTCATTAATAATCTTTATTTTATTAACAAATAACTCTCATTCAAGAGACGAACAATCCAAATTTAAAATTTCTCTCCTTTTCTCTCTCTCCTCTAATAGTTTTTAAAAAATCTAAACATCGAGGGTAAGATTTAATGGTTAATCATATTTTAAGAGATTTAGGCTTATAAGTTTTAATGTTTAAATTGTTGAAATTTTTTGTCGAGAAGTTAAATTTAATTTTGCCTTGAATGCTCGCAAGCTCATTTCAAGCTTAGTATGAGAAAGAATTTGAACTCGACAATTAAATTTAACTCAAACTCGACCTTAGTCAATTACAATCAAATAGCATATTCAAACTTCGTAGTTCAACTTAATTAACATACATATTGACGTGGTTAAAAAAAAAATAAAAAGGTGGATCCAAAATTCAGTGCTCAGGATATACGGTGGGATCTTAACTTCGACCTCAACGTAAATACAATGAAATTCCCCGCAGATAACTGTATGATACTGGGGAACAATGCTCTCTAGAGAATATGTAGAGTTACCTATCTATATATTCACATTTTTGGTACCAAAAAAAAAAAAAAAGTTTCACTCCATTTACTCATTTTCTGATTGGTTATAATGAACAATAACGTCACTTCGATTGACAATGACTCTCATCTAATATTGCAACTCATTTTTAATTCAACAACTGCAATAAATTTAAGTCAAAAACCCTCAAAATAAATGCAGATACCTTATGATTTAACTATGATTATAGGAAACACATTTCCCTGCATGCATGACCTAGGTCGAATCTCAGTATTCTTAGATAAACCTTAATCATCCTTATTGTCAGAAAACAAAGGTCTGGAAGGTTGCTCCTGCATCAACCATACAAGAATATCCTAAGGAAAACCTCCAACTTATCAGCCATACTAATGGTAATGCTGACCAGAATAGGTCAGGCAATCTTGTTTACCGGCTTACCAGGAATTAAAAGTATGAAGCTTATCCAGGGTTCAAAGCCTACAACAAGAAGAATATGAAGCTTATCTACAAAATCCAAAATCAAACCAGGCAACAGTTTCCCAAACACAGTGTAATGATACACATATGTATAATTGCAGGTTAAAAGTACATTAATTAAACCACATTCAAGAATACCTAAACAGATACCTGCAAAATGACCCTCCAATTTCACCCTTTTGAACACTACAAATGAAAAAAGGCGCAATATTCACTAACCAGATTTCCTCCATTTGACTGTGCAGTGCAGCACCAGAAAACCAACTTTAACTTCAGCACCCCAATCCATATACACAGTCCTCGACTAAATCACAACAGGGCCAATTGATATCTCGCACACTGGTGTGCTTCACCCTGTGTGACCTGACAAACCAAATCACCATCCAGGATCTCCAGTCACTCTAGCCAGATAATGTGCGAGTGGGTATCCTGCTGGCAACAAGCACTGGTTCATTACTGGCACCTCTCATTGCAGCAATCTCTTCTAAGCGTTTCCATGTTGCTTCACGCTTCAACTTAATCTCTTGCTCTTGAGCTTCATCTTCCTGAAACTTGAGTAAGCACTCTTCAAAGAGTTCAGGATCAATATCAGAGAAGATTTTGCGGACATTTAGTGTCAAGCTCTGCACTGCCTGATTCCAGTGTTTTCTTGCATTTCTCTCTAGGGCAGGGAAGATAATCGGCAATATAACTTTTCGATTTTGTTTGATTAGGTTTTCAATATGATCATTGTTCCATAAGAACAGAGCCCTCTCTGCCACCTTCAGACACAGGAAACAAATAATATGATGTGAGAGACAGAGAAATACAGACACACACACACACATACACACACACAGAAAATATAGTGCATCATGAAAGAAATAATTTTGTTAGTGGTCCTTTGTCACACTGCAGTATTTTTCATTACACTAATATAAATCAATCTCCCTAAATTGTCATTGTTGGTACCCTTGTAAATAATTTCTGTGCACCAAAGTTCATGTCAGTTTCCTTCATCTATATTCAAGTATGGAGCGTTCAAGACTGGGTGCAGCCATGCCAAAAAAGAAGAAAGATTATCTCAAAGTGGCTGCCTACTATTCTAAAGATCACCGACTATCCAGATGTAATGTGATTCTGCTATAAATTCCTAAGTTGGTATTAAATAAAATACAAATAGGAAGTAGACAAGTATTCAACACCTTAGTTGCCATGTTGCAAATTTTTACCTGTGGCGAGTAATACAAAGAACTGGGCACTTTGATGGATACTAGAATCCAGCAATGCTAGGCTGCATGTAGCTCTCAAGAAATGTTATGGTGTGGGTTTCACCAGAAGTTCACATCGTTGTGAGAGGAAGATTCTTTCTTCGCTTTGCTCTTCATTACCAGAAATGCAGCTTTCAGCGGACATTCTTAAATAAATAAAGATGGTAAACTCAATGAGGGTCTGGTGGCCTGATGAAGGACAGGGACTGGGCATATCTCTCTCCTGCTTTATGCTGATGATGCAATTGTTTTTTGCAGCACTAAAGAACACAAGTTCTTTGTTGAAAAGAATGTAGTTTGCTTTGTAACAGAATAGAGTTTTGAGGTAAATTGGATCAAGGGTCAGGTGGTGATGTTAAGATGGGCAGAGGATGTCAATCTCTCTTGCATCTATTGTCAGATGTAGACTGTAGAAAATATCTTTACATTTTGATCCCAATATATAGCACATCAGTTTGTGTTCAAAGGTAGTTTAAAATTCAGTTGCCTGAGATATTAGGAAGGAGATTAAGTGGCCTGAATGGCTCCTGATAAAGTCGGGAAGCTAACAGAAGATCAACTTACTACAGCAAGCCTGCAAACTTGCTGTGCGGCAAAATGCTAAAAGTGCTGATACTACAGCTGTCTCACTAGGTCATAGTAATGTATCCACCACTTCTTCTATCTAAATATCCCCAGTATGCCTTTTGATAGATATGTTATAGCTCTCCTAAAATTCTATTGCACAACATGCCTCTAAAACCCTGACCATATCCATGAAGGATTTATCATTGATGATGCGACCAATTCCCACAAGCTCTTACAGGGTATCTAGACTGTAAATACATCGTGCAACACCAAGAAAGCTCTTCTGGCTCTGAAGTGGAGTCTATTTGTGTTATTGCATCATCAAACCATATAAAACCAAATATATAAATACATCTTATATATACACATTTCAGTTGGATCAAGATACGGGTGATGATGGTATGACATCACAGAGTTGATGCAAAAAAAAAAAACTCACCCATCTTTGGAAAAGATATGACAGCATTAATTTTGCGCAGGACAATATTCCTGTCAGTGCAACGCTAGCTTGCAACGATGTGACATGTTCTGAACACTAGCTTTTAAAAGTATCTATTAGTACCTATTGCTTAGAATTTTCTCCCTTAGTAATACAATTTGGGGATCCCAGAGACAAGGGAGAGTCATTTGAGATGCTTATAATGCATTGATGGCACCAACGCAAAAGGGGCCACCAGATATAGTGACTTAGGATGAATTGACATCGCTAGAATAGAAGATGGCCAGGAATGAGGTGGAAAAGTAGCATTCATTGCATGGATTGCATCATGCTTGTAGACTTTACCCTCTGCAATCTGCAGGCCAATAGCCAAGTATGGTACCAAAGTTCTTAACCTCCCCTCCCAAGAAATATGAATCCAAGCAAAACCAAAGATGAAAAGCATGATCATGCAAGTTGCCATATATCAAAGAAGACAGCAAGGATTAAGAATCGTATGCCTCAACATGTGTATACATGACCATTGAAATGTATATATCAACTCAACATGACAAGTACTGAAAAAACATAGGGGAAGTAGAACAAAGATGATGTTCTCCTTCATAGAACCGCAAGTCTAAAATTACAAAAAAAAAAAAAAAAAATTGTCACACTTCTCAACATTTTTAGTTAGTCATTCATTCATTGCATTTTAGAAAATACATTAGCTTACCCGTACCTTGATTTTGAACGTGCACAACTCACTTCTAGGCCTGTAATCCCCAGCCCCCAACAATCAGTCCCCCAATCGCTCCCAAAAAATGCATAAATTCCTGGTGGATGACCTGAACTTAA
Organism: Ilex paraguariensis; assembly: GCA_963454935.2. NCBI lineage: Eukaryota > Viridiplantae > Streptophyta > Magnoliopsida > Aquifoliales > Aquifoliaceae > Ilex > Ilex paraguariensis. The sequence continues at coordinate 20,475 of CAUOFW020000900.1, forward strand.
GGCCTCCACCTTTTGAGGTGGGATCCTTACCATCTGATATACCCTTTGGGTTTGTTAAAATCAGCAACATAAATTTCATGATGATAGCCTACTATTCAGTTTCAGGGTATGACCAATTTTACTTGAATCATGGGTTGATTCGGCATGTGGTACCGGTACAAATATACGACACAATACTTTTTCAAGTACAATGTTGGTATGCTAGTTTGGATGGTAGTTCGCTTTAGAACTATTTTTGGGTGGCTTTCAGTATGTAAAAAATTATATATAATTATGCATCTAGATCCATATAGTAAATTGATATTCATTTTTTAAGTAAGATAACTATTATTATTATGCACAATTGCATATTCATATACCCATAAATAATTTATATTAACTTTATTTTATTTTCTTTTCTTTTATTCTTTTGTCATAAGAATTCAAAAGGTACGCAATTACATTTATGATTAGATTTCATATTATCTAAAGTTATATAGAATTATACATCCATACACATTGTATTTGTGATATATCTTTCAAAGAGAATCAATTCCAAGTAAGTATCACAATTTGGGGTTAGACATTGTATCGTTAACCTACCTTGTTTGGGATCATTGTACCTAGATCATGACTCATCAAGGATTTAATTATTTCTGATAACTATGGATATGACACCTGCATGTAATATGATCTTCCATGTTCAACCATGCCAATTATAAAAGTTTTCTTGGTCACTCAACTCTTCACCAACATGTTAGCATCATCATACTTCAATCTCTTTTTCCCAGTAGGATTTGTCCCCACTCTTTTAGGCAAACTCCTATGATGACCCCTTTCCCTATCCCCCAATTGGTCGAATTGAAAGAGAAAACTCTCATACCCAAGATCAATAACCTCATACTCGCCTCTAGCTTTCCATAGTTTATCCACACGCAAACAGGCGAGTCGATTTTCTGGCTTTTAGATGAATCCAGTCGTTAAGCTAAGGAAGGAAGGGGTGCAACTCGGGCGGATCGGGTGGGTTGGACAGTCAACCCTACCCCAACCCTAAGTATATAATCTTCAACCCTAACCCTAACCCTAACCCTAACCCTACCTCAGGTTGATAGACTCAACTCAAACACTGCCTGAGTTTAATTCAAGCGGCCTCGGATTGAATTCGGGTTAATGATTTCGGACTGATTTCGGGTTACTTTACGGGTTGATTTCAGGTTGAACAGTATACTAGATTTTCAAGTTAGCAATATACAAGCAAGCAAGACTAGATTTTCCCACTAGTTTTGAATATGCAATAAACACCAGCTTCATTTACTGTGCAGCTAGCAACAGAATACATAGTAATGAAATCTTAGTTTTAAAGTTCTAATTTATATAGAAATGCACAATTCGATTCTACCATGTCTTCAACAACGCCTATAACTCTTATTATATCCAGTTGAGAAAGGACCGATACGAGAGAAAGGAGGACATATACCAGAGAAAGAGGAACAGATGGGATCTGAAGACAGAGAGACATGTCTGAAATGATTTTTCATTATCAAAGAGGGAGAGGGAGAGAGAGCACATAGATCATACCTGAGGCGATCTAAGTAAGATGCGACCTAAATGAGAGTGATGAGCGATCTGAGTGAGAGATGGTGAAGAGAGGCGAAGGCGATGTGAGCTCACTAGGTGCCTCTGTAAACTGTGGGAGACCGAGACACCGATAGAGACTGAGAGTGACAGATAGGTCTAATCTGAGAGTGAGACTGTGCGAGTGAGAGACTGAGAGTGAGTGAGGGTTAAGGGAGACACAGAATGAGTTTAGATTAACTCTAGTATAAATTATAAAATTGTATTTATATAATATTAATTCGGGTTGAACCCGATTATTAAATCGGGTTGAGCCCGATTTTAATATTCGGGTTCAACCCGTGAACCTGATGGCTCAACCCAAGACCCGCCCAAATTGAAGTTGGGGTTGAGGTTTTTTGACCCAAGCCCAACTCAAGTATTAAAAATTCTAGCTCAAGCCCTAATTTTTTCGAGTTGGGCTCGCATTGCCTAACCCAAGTTGCACCCCTAGGAAGGACCCGGGGCCAGAGCAAGTTAGGGGGCTCAAGAGCAAACACTAGAATAGATATAGATAGGCAAGAGCGTGATGGTGGATAGATTTTCCATGTATTTCGAAGGAGTTGAGGGATTCTTGCTTTAATTCGTCCTGCCATCCCTGACTTAGGAAGAAATATAGTAAGGGATGAAACTTGAGCTTGAAGGAAATGGTAGGGCATAGTGCAATTAATGTGAAAAAGGTAATTAGAAGTTGACCACAAATAATTGGAACAAGGTTGTGTTTGATTTGGAATTTGTATCTCGTCTATGTAGGTGACAACTTGAAGCCTATGTTTAGAGGAGTTCAGAGAATTTACGTTTACCTTGTAGAGTAAAATTAGGTCAAATTTGCTTAACTCATCAATGAATGTGCACACATCACATCAACTCAAGGCAAACTAAATCTTACTGACAGATCATAATTGATACTTGGGATGGATGCACAGCAGCATAAGCAGCTTAGAAAGTATTCAATGTACTGAAGCAAGAAAAGAAAGTAGAAAGTGCACCACACAGTAATCCCGTAACCCTTAGGCCACCTATGCATACATTGTAAAAGTATGAACACATGCAATTTGCTTGGTGGACAGGACCAATCCACCCACTTCCCTTACTGAAATTTAAAAGGAAGTTGGATCCAGCTTTTTTTGAAGTTAATGAATCATTGTGATGATCGATATTTTTTATTAGTGTGCGCTACATAACCCAGCCAAGTCTGCCAGCATAATTGACATTGCACATATTTTTTGCACAAAAGAACTTGAGAACAAACAAGACAAGTGGATAATGATGAACCTTCTAGAACTACTTACCTGAAAGTGTGAACTGCTCAAGCAACGACCAATCTGGCGAAACAAGGGCACCATACAGCGCTGGAACTCTGGAGGTTGAGTCGCTTCTAAAACTTCCTCTAGCTCACCTAAGAACATGACTTCCTTTGAACTGTTTGTGATTGGCCAATACTTTAATAGACCCCGTATTACAGTATCGGCAAGCTTGCAGTCTTTTTCCACAAATTGAGTAATACAGTAAGATAACTGCTGATGGTACATGGGTATGCATTTTGGTTTGTGAAGTGGTATCAGTGCACGAACAAGAAAGAGCTTGTGCTCTTCTTTCAGTGGCAAAGCAAAGCCATTGATAATACTGCCCAAAATTTCTAACAGCTCTGCGATTCCATTATGCTTTTCAGTTTCAAAAATAAAACGATAAAAAATGTTGTTGATTGCTTTCCTAATGAATGGACGGTGCACCATAAACTTTCCATATATGCGGTGCAGAACAGTTTTCAAGTATTCCCTTTCTCTAGGATCCTCCGAATCAAAGAGATCTAACAACCTTAGAACAAAAGAGTGATCAATGTACCGCTTAGCCAACTTTGCATCCGTATCTGGTGATGCCACAAACCTGAGAAGGAATTCATACACAATTTGCAAGTGAGGCCATGCTGGATCCATGAGGAGCTCCTCTTCTTCCAACTCAAAGCCTTCTAAGACTTTGTTCTCACGAGGTTGAGCAGTAAGTGTCCTGAACAAATTTGTGGATACCATCTTCACGATTTCTTGCATGACAGGTTCTGTGAATTTCCCATTTGCAGAAGTCACAAAGTCGACAAGCTCTACCAAATTTTGGCGCTTGATTTCCTTTTCTTTCAAATTCTTCGTTGGGTCAGCAAAGTCAAACACAATGCAACACAAGCTCAGCTTTTTGATGAACAAGTTCTGCTTCTCTGAGTTTGAAACATCTTTAAAACTAGGCAATGTCTCATAGGAAGAAATTGTTGAACTACCATTCACCTTCAAATTTAAAGCCTGGGGAAGCTTATTTCCGTGATTTAGTCCTGAATTTGAAGTAGAATTATGAATTGGAACAGATGTAGCATTTAGGTTCCCAGACCGATTACTTGCTAGATCACTGCTCCTTGAACTAGAAGAAGAATTGGAAGAGAAAGCAGAGGTTCCTCCATCACGATTTTCGGCTGATTTAGATGGCTTCCGTGGGAGCCTATTAAGTATCTGTTTGATCATCACTTAACTGATGAACCACAATCTTCTTCCCGTGCACCAAAGAGTTCGCTACCAATCCAAATACTTTCAGAGCAGAAGACACATCATCAATGATAAAGGATTGACATGATATTAACTAAAGTACCAGACCAAGATGCATTAACCCAATTTTAAGCCAGTATTACCAACCCAGGTAGGACCCAACCCACCATACATGCTTCTTTTCGTCTCCACCATGAAAAATTAACACGCATGCTCAACATAATCCAAAATAGTACCAGTTTAAGTGAATGATTCCCCTTCTCATCTGATCAAAACAAATCAACCCCAATTCAGATGATGAACAATACAAAAAATGCAGAAAACCATATAAGCTAGATGTGTATTAAACCAAAAATTGAAACTTCTACAAATCAACCAACCAAAAAAAAATCAGTTTTGCCTTTCCCTGAGAAGAAAAAAGCTTATCGGATTGCACCTACAATTTCAAAGATTATTAGAATTGAACTCTACAATGGTTGAGTTCTGTTAATTCATCACCATAAACAAACAGGTAGACTCACCTCTTTTCCCTTTTTACCCAATTCTCACAAAGACTCAGAGCAATTGAGCTAGATCAAAAGATAACAAGATCTGGAGGGGATCTACAGAACCCAGATACCATTCTCCATCAGGAATGACCTAGAAAAGCAACAACACAGAAACAGCAAAGATGATGGAGAAAATAACATTCAAGAACCAATCAGCGTTGCATACGTATACACATACAAACACGCACAAAAGTACAAAAAATAGAAAGAAAGAGAAAGCGAGAGAATACGTCAAGCGTAATTGGTACTCACACGAAGTCTTTGCCGGTCTTGATATCAAATAAAAACAAAGAAAAACGAATAATTCACAGAAAGATTATGCTTTATTTGAATACTGGGTCAGTGATCAAAATCCTCAAAAGAAACGAACAGAGAAGAAGATGTAGAAAGAGAGAACAAAGAGATGTATGGGTCAGAGAAAAGAAATCTCTGCGTGTTGGTGTTGGTGTTGGTGGTGGTGGTGGTTTGATCAGTTGATGTGCTCTGAACTACTGTTTTTGTTATTTTCACTTCCATTTTCTTTCTTTGAAAGTCCAACTCGAAAGCATTAAAACACTCTTTAGTCTTTATTCTTACTCATGTTTTTTTCTTCAGAGAGAGAGAGTTTTTTTTTTTTTTTTTTTTTGACCAAGACTATCCTTGAACTCTACACAAAACCCACCTGGTATGGCCTCTCTGACGCAAAAAGTGTAGGGTTAGAAATAGAAATTGGGCCAGTAGAACGAAGGAGCTTCACTTCACGCGCTTTTGCTAACGCGTGGGCCTTGTTCAACTGAGAGTAGGGAAAACATGAGAAAATGTTCATGTCTAGGTGTAGCTTTTTTGGTCGGATTTTTGACAGGGATGACAGTAAATCGGAAAAAAATAAGTGTTTGTATAAATTCATCTCGTTTAGACAGGAGATAAATTATATGTATTGAACGGTGAATGTATACACAAATATTTATATAAATCCGTATATAATAAATATTTTTAGTTAAGACTTTGGAGTATATATATACTCTCGAGTTATAACTAAATATATTTACTGTAATTACCAATCTAAAAATATGATAATCAAACTAAAAATGGAGATTGTTATGTGGTAATTTTATCAACTTTTTTCCTTAATTGTTCTTTTTTTTATTTGTACTGATTAATTGAAACTGTTAAAAATTTGGATTGACCATACTCTAAAAATAGATAAGAGAAAGAAAGATAATTTTATATTTCATCGTAGGTAAAAATATTTGTGAATGAAAGTTGTTGAATTTCTATGCTAAACTGAACTAAGAAATGGGGAGGATTATTAAATTAGCGAAATTTTAATTTTTCATCTTTTAATATTTTATGGCTATAATATGAATTGTAATAACAAAAATTATTCTAGGAAATTTCAAGTATAGTGCTATCATTTTATTAGTTTAATTTTATTTTTCTTTTCTTCCTTTCTCTCTAATAATTTTGTTTCTCTTTTTGTGGTCCAATAACACTTTAAATAGAATACTATATTGTTTTGACTTTTACATTTTGCAATCTATATTATTTTGTGTTACACTATGTTAAAATGTTGTTCGATTATTTAAAATATTGAATTTATTTAAAATTTTGAATTATGTTACTTGAGTTTGGACTCAGACAGGTACGGGAGAAGCCGGGACGGCAACGAAAATTATAAATTTATCCGCAGACGGGAATGAGGATAAAAATTATACCTGTTATTAGGGATAGACCAGAAAGTGACGAAATTTTTTTAAGTGGGTACAGGGATGAAAATTACACTCTCCACCAATGCTTCGATCCACTGACATCCTAATTTTCAGGTTAACTTAGGTCAACGATTAATTTATTTGTTAATTTGATCAAAAATAAAATATTCACGTTAAAATTAAAATATTTATGAAAAATAAATTTTTAATAATTTAATTTAAAAAAATTATAGAAATTCAAATACAAAACGTCTCACGGTTGAAGTTTATACATCATGCCAGTTATTATTTCAAAAAGTTCAAAAACCTATCTTGGCACAGTTTTGCGTTGTCACTGGATAAAGTTCCAATGCGCTTTCTGGCGCGTGGGTTCTCTCCCTCTCTCTCTCTCTCTCTCTCTCTCTCTCTGTGAAATTGCAAAGCTGGTACAGAGGAATTACTTGAATTCTAAGTGGAGAATAGAGCAAAGATGTAAAAATCATTAAGCCATTGAATTCTAAATATCATTGACAGATGATGATTGATTTTGGTGTTATTTTCCTAAGTGGATGAAAAGAGACTTACTAATTGTTATACTACAAGTTTTAATCTAATAATCCATCTTTTTAAATAACAGTAAAAATTTATCAAATTTTGTTACAAACAACAGTCAAAATAACATTTTCGTTTCAATCTCATGGTATACAAATACAAATCTTAGTTCACACACACACACACACGGGGAGAGAGAGAGAAAGAGAGATTTAGCTATTAGAGCAGAAGAAGTAATTGCAACAAATCTATAACATCACATAAATACCCTAATTTGGACATGAATGACCAGAGAGAATAATTTATCGAGGTGCGCATAAAATAGTCTAGACACTTCTGACCATTGAATTAAAAAAAATCTATAACATCACATGGGTTGTGGAGGATTGAGAAGTAATATCTCAAATGTTCTTAGCCATAGCCATATGAATAGTATCCATAAGATTGATTGTCAACTATCATCAATATTTTCGATTACCTGCTTTATCAACTAGCATCTCAATGAAGGGAATTCGTGTCATTGGCCATTTCAAGGGATAATTTTTGAATGGTCAATATCGACACCAATTTACTTTATGGAAAAAACTAGAAGCATAACAACTGCCAAATGGATTTTGAATCACCTCCAATATATATTATTTTAAAATTTTATGCAATAGTCACCGGTTCAATACTTAAAATTCCAAATCAATAATTTTGAGGCGTAAATTCAAATCTAAAACTAATCACTTGTGCAAATAATACTAAACATTATATCTATGCCTAATCTAGCCTTCCTAGATTTCCACTTACATGACTTAAACTCAATGTTATTTTTACTAAATAACCCAATGTATAATAGAGTGTGGGTGTTTTTTTTTTTTTTTTTTTTTTTTTTTTGGGGGGGGGGGGGGGGGAGTTATGTAGCAATAGGAAAGTTGAAAAATCTATTTAAATTGGTGTAAGTTCCCATGATTCATCATTCGTCGTGTGGCAAAACATCCACTCGTTAAACCACAGCCAAAAAATCAGTGTCCACAGTCAAAATCCCACAGTGAATCCACCTTACCCCCTATTAGTATACAAAATAACACCGTTTTGCATACAAAACGATGCCATTTTACGAAACAAACACACCCTTCTGTGCAGTTTTTTTTTTTTTTCTGTACAGTTTAACACCCCCCCCCCCCCCCCCCCCCCCCCCCCATGGGCCAAGCAAGACAAGGGAGTCAAAATAGGGTCACTCGTACCCAAACACAGACTTCACATGGGGTACCCTTGCGGGCCGGGTTGAAAAAGAGCTTGAAGTTGACTTCATTCATGGGGGGCTCAATGAGTGAAAATCAACCTGTACACGTGGATAATTGGGCATCAAATATGAGTTACCTATTGTTGGCTTGCAACCCCTTTGAGACCCTTCACGTAGCAAGCATATTCGGGAAGCTGAAAACAAATGCAGTCAGTGTTTATACACGAGTCTAACACAGCCAAAAAAAGAAATGATTTAACATGATTTGCTAAGCATTTTAAAACAAAAGAAATCCGCAACAACTCAGAATTGCAGTTTGAGTCAGATTCTTCTCTTCTTTTCTATTAACAACCGATAAAATTATAAAGGGCAACAAGCTCAATGCCATTGACAAAAGATCTTCAATCATGGAAATAAAAACAAAATTGGTAAGTGATTCACGATTTGTCCCTCTTTTTTAAAGTCAGGAAGATACAATATTTCAAATTTTCAACAACTGAATGACTATAATTTCTGAATGTTTCATCTGTCGGCGACAGATAGCTGAATGTTATGTGAAATATCAATCAAATACATAAATTAGTTCAGTGGCAATAATTCTAGACAGTTAATGCAATTACCAAAACAGGGATACTTGAACTTGGAAGGATAGATGCTTCATTGCCAGAAAACCCGATGAAAAATTATTGTCTAAGTGAAAGAGTCACCAGATCTTGTGCCTCAACCATCACACTGAGCTGCATTCCTTTTTGGATGGCATCCGTCCATTAACTTTTCTGTCCGGACAATGATGATCTATTTGGGTAATGATTTAGCCTCCAGGACATCTGCCGAGCATGACTGGCAATGCAGCAACATGTCCATAGTCACCACCACTCCAAAAAATGAGATGCCAAATATGTCGTAGGGGAGAACAGAAATGCAAATCAGGAAGATGGAACAGAGAACTTCCACACCATACTAAAAAAGAACTGCAGAAAATAATTTCTCAATCGATGAATTAAAATATAACGACACAGTGATGGAATCATCTCCTGGAGAGTGCAACAGCAAGACTGCTCAGAATATGATCTCAATGCTCCATCAAGAAAGTTTCAGTTTCTGATAATGGTGCTGCAGGAGAATGACATAAAAACTGCAATCAAGTAGCTAATAAAACAACTCAATATTGTAATTAAGAAACGATTATACAATTTTCAACTAAGCAGCTAAGTAAACAGTTCAGCAATGTTGCGTGTAACAGTGTATTTACTCTTTATAGCTAAACAAACTGAAAACTACAATGAGATGAAGATCGAGTACCTGTATTTACTCTTTATAGGCACCAAACTATTAGCAAAGCCTCTCCATGAAAAAAGGTAGGATCTCAACTAATGAAAGGTCTTTGCTAAGATCAATGTTTCATTACTTAGGATCAATCTGAGCCATCTAATTTCACCAGGGATTTTTGAGATGGTTTCATTTTCATGAAAAGGGGAGGAAGTCTTCTTTCAATACTCCAGAAATATCCAACACATGATTTCTTACATAAATAATACCCTGAGGGAGAAAGTGCTCACTTGCATGTTTTCAAATAGTGTTCGAGAAACCCATGCCTTTTATTTTCAGATTTTAGTGTTAACATGCATACAGATAACATTGACCGATCTTTCAACTTCGAATTAACTTTTTAGAGTATAACTAAGAAACACTTTGAAAAAGTGGCATTAAAATAGAGCACTATACTTTTGGGTAATTACAATGATGCACCATAATGTTATGGGTTCATTATGCAGCCACCCACTTGAATTTCTAAAATGACACCGGAACCCCAATCGTGGATTTCTAATGGAAAATGACTTATTTATCTATGGTCAAAATCGGGTCAAAATCAAAAAAAAAAAAAAAAAAGAAAAGAGAGAACCCCAGGGCCCGGCAAACTTGGTGGCCCCAGTCCTCTCCCAACCCTCCCATCGTAGCCTCCTTACCTTCCATTCTAAAGTAATAAGACATCAACCTTTTGCTTCCCCTTTCCACACATCAACCCCTGAAGGTAAGCAAAGGTTGGGGCAGTCTATGGAGGACAAGATTTAAGCTAATAAAATAGAAGCACCTAGCCTCACACTGTGACAAGGGCGTTAGGTGTTAGCAGGTGTGACAAATTTACAGAAGAGCTCTTGATAAGTACTTTGGGCCAACCGTCAAATCAAGTAGAATGATAGGGGCCAACTTAAGTCATCCGCCTTAATAAAGGCCCAGCATTCTTATGATGAAACTACTCATACATCCTTGCATTATGATACATGTTTGATCTAGTGAATTCTTAGCAACCGTGGCCGCCAGTTCCATTGTCAATGAACAAGCAAACTTAGGCACATTGATTAGTCAAGAGACTCAACACCACCACCAAGCACCTTTACAAAGACCGACCATCCTTTGGATGCTAAGGGTATTGTCATCCCTTCCTACCCCGTGACCTTCGACGGTAATATAATCTATCTTATTAGATAAAGACCATCTAGTCTTTCAGATAATCCAGTCACTATTTGTGGGAAATTTTGACACAAGAACCCCAATCATAAATTTTTAAAGGGAAGTGACTCAAAATCATATAAATTAATCAAGAAGAGAGAGAGGGGCAGTGGGGAGGGGTCCCCCAGCCAACGAACCCCAACTCCCCCAATCTCCGCCACTGCCCCCCTCTACTACCCTCCCTTTGCTACTACAAATTTTCAAAAAGGGTGGCCGTGCTGATATTGAAATGTCAAAATGTAGCCATGTGGTTTAAACAAATGAAAGGGGATGTCATTGTAATTACAATATAATTCTAACATAATATATAGGTAACTGAGAATTAAACATACTGTAGCCACCCAACATACCGAGTAAGTCCTCGTAAGAATCTCCCAACAGTGATGTGTCCATCAACAAAGGAGGTGAGAAAACTTGATCTTGAGCTTCCTCAGTGTCATAAAATGAGCTTTGTGCATCAGGAACTGCATAATTGGAACCATTGACAGCAAAAAAACCCTTTGCACGATCATAGTCATGAAGTGAATCCAAACCACTCAACATGTTTGGTAATCCATCATACTTTCTCCCAAAATGACGGTCTGGAGCATGAGTCTCAAGTAAGGAAGACTTTGTTTGAGATGCAAACAACTGTTTACTCCTTGGGTTCAGCTTGTTTTCTGGGCCAAGACGAGAAAGCTCAGTCCCTGAAAGTGGTACAAAAAAGTGCTCAGACCCATCATCAGAACGACTGTCTTGTGACGACTCCAAATTGAAGGATTGCACCGACAAAGCAGCTTCTCTGACAGATCTCTTCAAGTTCTGGACAAAAAAATTATCACCATCTGCAGAATGACGAAAAATAAGAATTAGAAACTTCAACCTCATAGTTGTTAGTATCGTGAGGTAAAACGATACGGATCGTAGTTATGTATCATTTTTTGCGTCGTATCGTCCGATACACGAGACAATGCGTATCGGTACGATACGACCGATACACGAAAAACCTGTTTTTTTTTTTTTTTTTCTGAAACGACGTCATTTTGTCTGAATAAGACACTAATTTTTTTATCCCCCCACTGATGAAACGACGTCGCTTTGTCTAAATAAGACACTAATTTTTTTTTTTTGTATAAAAATTTCTGAATTTTGATTAATTTTATGGATTGAGTTCAAAATGGATGTTAAAAATTTGGATTAAAAGTCTCTTTGGTATTTGAAGTTTGAATTAGTGAACTATGGTTGTAAACTTTGCATTATAATATTAGTGAACTATGTTGATGATTTGAATAGGTGGTGAAGTATTAATGAAATGCTATATTTTTATAAATGTATGATTTTTTTTTCAAAGGTATATATATTTTTTTATTATTTATTTAAAATTGCACCGTATCTTACGATACACTATTTTTAAAAAACGATACGCCTTCGATACACGATTTGATAACTATGTTCAAGCTACATTTATCGAGAGAGTCCAGTAGACTGAAAAGTAAAATGCCTTAAACAAGTCAATGATGCAAATTAAAGCAGCACAAACCTTGTGGTGGATTATCCATGTGATTGCTAGATAGAGGTTGGTCCATAGACTTCCTTTCTGAGATATTTTCTATTTGATTGGTTTGAGCTTGGAGCTGCCTCTTTTGCAAATTGCTGCCTTTCCCAGAAGAATTTGGTGTCAAACTGAACAATTGTGGGAGTTTCAAAGCTTGAGGACTAGCTGAAACTTTTTCAAGCTGAACAGTTGACAATCTGGATGTTACATCAGCAACCTCATCGATGCTACTTTCCTGGACAGTTCAAGATCATTTTGTTGTATAAATTCAATTCCAGAAACCATGACGTTTCACATGACTTTATTGTCCATCAAATTCATCATCATTTAAATGATTACCAATGTCCTCCCACTGCACTGTGCTTCAATAGGTGAGGCTGATCTGCCATGATGTTTGGTCACCGACTGAAAATTGGAAGAAATATTGTTTACTTCCTCTGTAAGCTCCGATATTGAAGTTTTTATTGATGGAGCAGCTTCCTTCAGTTGATTGATAAGCACCTGCAAATCACAAATACTTGAGTGAGAACAATCTTCAACATGCTCAAAGTGACTTAGTAAGCATATTTCCTTCATGGATGCACTCGTAGGAGATCCAAGAAACATGTATTTAGATAATGGAATCTAATGACCGCTAATGCAGAAAAACGAAAACGAAAACGAAAACAAAATGTGTTCACAGATGACCAAGATGTTACACGATTGTTAGTTCAACTGAAAATGGACACAGGAGATTGAAATTTTGCTCATATGTTTAGCTTAAACTTGGACAATACTACCACGCAACTAGAAATTCAAAGTGCAAATCTAAGTCTATCATTTATTTACCTGTATGCTAGCTAGATGTTGCCGGTGTTCTGCAAGAGTTGCAACTAAAGATTCAGCATGGCCACTTGTACCACCATCATGTGGAATTCGAAGCAGCTCTGGACCCTCTCCATCATTTGCTTTTGCCTACCACATAATTATTGCATATAACATATTGGCACATTTTTTAGAGAAACCAACATATAGTATTACCCCCAAAGACTTTTAGAAACTATCAACAATTAAAAAAACAAAATCAATGAAGAGGAAAAACTTTTCAAAATAGCCAAATAGGTTTTAGGCTTACAGACAGTATAATCAACTATGACGAAACTTATTTAAGAAACCATCCAATTAGACATCCTAACTCCTTGTACAAGAAGATTCTCCTCAAAAGTTTATGTTCTTATGGGAATTTCTCTTCCAACATAGACGTTTCAAGATCTAACACCAGTAACAAACTTTCTATGCATCAAAAGTTATCTTGATACATAAAAAACCAATAGCTAATGACACATAAATGAACACCAGCAAAGAGCTTTTCCTTGCTGCAACTACATAAACATAAATCACACCTACAATAATTGGAAGAGAGAGAGTGGAATACTGAATCACTAATGACTCACAGTCTGCACAGATGTCAACTAATTTGTAAGCAAGCAATCGTCTTTTCCCCCATTTGGTGACATAAAACAGCGTGCAGTTGGTGAAAATATTGATTTCACAAAAAGAGATCAGTTAAATTGGATGTGAACAACTATCAAGGTTCAGAGGCCTGGCTATTAAAAAAAGGAAAATAAAGTACTTAGATTGCATTCCAAGATAGCGAACACATATCCTTTGATATCTAGATCAAGAGCCTGAACATGAAAAAGCAGTAACTTCTCTGTTGCATAGTCTTACACCATATCAACACATCATAACTCTACTGGAACTCTACAGATCAAATTCCCCATTGCATAAACAACTATTCACCATCCCATTGTTTCCCAATTAATCCCAAAAATGACAATAGATGTCACAATTACATTCCCAAAGAGTTTGAGCAACTTTACGCTGTATTGATGAAGGCTGGTATAGAGATTCACCTTGGGCCACACAACAAAGAGGAGATAAAGCAAGCCTCAACTAATGTTAACAAAACCCTGAAGAAGTTAGTATGATAAAAACAGCATACCAGAAGCAGAGACTGTTTATGAACTCGCTGTAAGGCATGTGTCCAACGCCTCAGAACTTCTGCTATATCAACAGTGGGGTGGCCCCTCCCACCTCTATCCTCCACTCGCGATAATTTTTCACCATTTCCTTGAAGATGAGAAGGTTCCAAACTACTCTGGTTTTCTAAAGATCCATCAATTTGCTCTCTGTCACCTAAATGTGCTGAACCTAGATCAGCAGCTGGGACTAGAGAACTTTGATCCATAGCTGCTAGCAAAGATGATCCAGAGATCCGATACCTGAGTATAGAAAATGTCTAAAATGAACAAATACACAGGTAAAAACCATCTGTGAAAGAACGTGGGGAAGAGATATTACCTATGCTCCCGATGAGCTATCAGGTCCTCAATAGGGCCTGAAGCAAGAACTTCATGTTGACCTGCACAATAGTTGATATCAAGATCAATAAACAATGTGCCATGAAATAAGAATGCCGACCTTGAAAGTGCCTTTATCACAAGTGATCAGTAATGCGCTCAAAGATAAGGATAATTGGGTGAAGCTTATTCAAATTAGGTGAAGTATGATTGTGTTGTCCATATTTAGACTAACAAACAGCGAAAAATAAGAGAGTGCTTTTAGGCAAGATTGGCACTGCTTAGGTAACAAATTAATATGAGATTTTATAAAGAGGAAAGAGGAAAGACATAGTCACAGAAATTATGAAAGATCCTATGAAGAGCATTATAATTGCTAAAAGGAAAAATGTCAAGCATGGTGAGGTAAAATTAATCTCATTGTACCAAATGGCAATATTTTCATTAGTTATCGTCCCGTTGCATTACAGAAAACATTATTACTGGTTTTCTGAAGATATTTGACCAAGAGGCACCAAATGCTCAAAATCAGCGTTTTACAACCTTTCCATTATCAAAAAACTTCATATGGATTTTGAGCTTCCCCCAACATGTTTAGTAAGTTCAATAGTTGCTGCAACCTCCTACAGGTAGGTAGGGCTGGGCTCCGACATCCAACTCCGACTGAAGTTAGAGTAGATTTTTCCCTCCAACTCCTACTTCAAACTACTATGACGATTCCTCCATGTCAGAGGCGGAGGCAGAGGCCTAGTGGAGTATCGGAGTTGGGCCAGATTCGAAACAATATTTTTTGGATCTCCAAAAGCATTACCAGATCATATTCGATTCACTTAGACAAGCAACAACCCTCAAAAATCAAAAAGTTCCAGAAGCAACAGCCTTCAAAAAGCTCAGATCTGCCACAGTACCACACAAGCAAGCTCTCTCCATTGTTGAAGCCATAAACCTCACTTTTCTTTCTCTAAACTGCCACCTCAAATATAAACATAAACATGGAGTATCGAACACTGAAGGATGAATACAAAATGGAAATAAAGAGAGAGAGAGAGGGACATACGTAAGGAAGGAAGGAGAAGATATGAGAGATGAGAAAGAACTTTTCAGCCTAGACCACGTGACCCACGTGAGATGTATTGGTAATGAAAGAAGAAATAAATGAAAGGAAAGAATTTTTCAGCCTTTTTATCAAAAGTGGTACACATTTACAGTGAATTTACACTATAAATAAGAATAATATAAGGATATTATCAAAAGTGGTAGGCAGATAGATAAGGATTTTAAATTTATAATATATAATAATATATTATATAATTTATAATTTATATAAAATTATTAATAAATAAAAATTGGAGTCAAAGTCGGAGTTTTTTCAAAAAGGATTTTAAACTTCGACTCCTCGGAGTCGGATTGTCAGATTTTCGCACACCCCTACAGGTAGGCATCTTAAAGTCCCTGCCATCTTAGAGAACTCTGACCGTGAATATAAGGCATTCCATTTTTGCAAACGAGAAGAACTTTTACATGCTAGGCAAAATATGCAACTGATGTCTACGCCGAGTTCCTTGCCAAAAGTTATATGAGATAAGCTGGGCAAAACTGAACAAAAATTGATGACATCAAATTATCTCTTACCAGGAATGAGGCACCGCATAACAAATAATAACAGAATCCAGATAAGCAATTTAATGTATTCAACAAGAAAAAAAAAGTGATGTAGATTAGGAAGAGAAGATCCCCATCAACGATCCATGGTTCTTTTCCAAGCAGTAAAGACTAAGTATAATGTTAGTCACCACGGAGTAAATGTGTGTCAAATGCTTTGGACCAAACAAGCAAACCCTTCAAGCACTCTTGGCTACTAATTCAAACAAAAACACTGGTAACAAGCAAACATTTCCAAGCAAAGCTTCCCCAAGTCACATGTCAGCCTACAGGATGGAAAGATAATTTTCAGCCTTGTGAAACAATTTCAGCATTCCATGGACCACTTCTGGAAAGCATCATAAAGCAAAGTAAGAAATATTGGTCCCTGCAAAGTTCTAAGAGAAACGCCCATAGCAAGGGAAAAAGTTTTGGGAATGAAAGCAACATAACCAGGAGCCTTCTTTGGACCTAAATCAGTGGTCACAGATGAATAGTAAACGCTGGTTACATCCAAAGGCACAACATCATGCCTTCACATATAGTATATCCAAAAATTGCAGCCTGAAATCATTAGTGGTGGAATGAGCCACAAGAAATGATACATAGGACGCTATGTTCAATGTGGGGGTGAAAGAGGGAGGGGAGATGGGGCAATTGTCCTTCAAGGTTATCAACCAACAGAGGCAACATGGTGGGCAGAGTTTTGCCCAGATATAGACAGGAGCCCATACTGGACCATCTGCTATCAGGGCAGCCAGCCCAGTCATACTTTCTCTAAGGCTTAAAGCGATAATATCTGGGGAAATTTTCTGTTATGCAGAGTCGACGAGGGAATATGCAACTTGTTAAGTTTAGATACCATATTTTGGGAGAAACAGAGAGAGGTTAAAACTTAACCTAACTCTCATACATCACTTGTATTTATAGGTAACTCATAATCATAAGAATTACACATACACACCCTCTGGTATTTACACACAACACCCTAACACTATTAACAATTTATATATACTACCCTAATACTCTTAACACTCCCCCTCAAACTGAACTATATATATCATATAATCTAAGCTTTGAACAAATCTCTATAAAAAGTGTACGACCGAATAAAGTAAAAATCAACCTTAATATGTTTGGTTCTCTCATGAAACACCGGATTGGTAGCGATATGGATAGCAGTCTGGTTGTCACAGAACAACTGTAAAGGAGGTTGAACTGGAAACCCAATTTCCTGATGAAAGTGTAGTAGCCACGTCAACTCACTCGTCGTATGCGCCATTGCCCTATATTCAGCCTCAGCACTGGAACTTGCTACCACAAATTGTTTCTTACTTTTTCATAAGACAACGTTACCTCCTAAGAAAGTACAATAACCAGTGGTTGATCTCCGATCAGAAGGAGAGCTAGCCCAATCAGCATCTGAGAAACCTTCCACTCTAAGATGTCCATTAGCTCGATAAAACAGTCCAAGTCTAGGAGCTCGTTGAAGATACCATAGAATACGAGTGACTGCCTCGCAATGAGGTACTCCAGGACGCCCCCTTACTATACTGACTGCATAGGAAATATCCGGTCAAGTAATAGTGAGATAATTAAGATTTTCAACCAATCTGCGATACCGACCCAGATTCTCAAACAGTGTACCATCATCCATCAATAGTTTCTGATTCGGATCCATAGGCAGATCAATCGATCTGCCTCTCAACAAACCTACTTCCTCTAGCATATCAGGTACATATTTCCTCTGTGCTAAACAAATACCCTGTTTAGATCAAACCACTTCAATTCGTAAGAAATATCTGAGTTTTCTCAAATCCTTAGTATGAAATCGATCCTGTAATAAGATTTTTAACTTGACAATCCCATCAGAATCATTTCCAGTAATCACAATATCATCTATATAGACCACAAATAGAACATATCCAGTATCTGTCTGTCTATGGAACACAAAATAGTTTGTCAGACATCGAAGAAGACCAAACTCTAAAACAGCATTTGAAAACTTACCAAACCACGCCTTCAGTGACTGCTTCAAATCATACAAAGATTTCTTTAACCGACATACACTCTTACCACACTCCCCCTGAGCAATAAACCCAGGTGGCTGCTCCATATAAATCTCTTCAACCAAGTCACTATATAGGATGGCATTCTTAACGTCTAACTGAAACAAGGGCCAATCAAGATTAGGAGCCAAAGAAATCAAGATACGAACAGAGAAAATTTTGACAACAGGAGAAAAAGTCTCCTCATAATCAACACTATAGATCTGAATAAAGCCCTTTGCAACAAGTTGGGCTTTGAGACGCTCCACAGAACCATCCGGATGAAATTTAATAGTATACACCCAACGACAACCAACAGTTCGTTTACCAGGAGATAAAGGAACAAGATCCCAAGTCCCATTATGATGTATGGCATCCATCTCATCCTCCATAACTTTCCTCCAACCCAAATCAGATAATGCATCCTGTAAATGCTTAAGGATAGATATAGTAAATAATTGAGAGGTAAAACAAGAGAAGACAAGAAATAAGGCATCATATGAAACAAAATGAACAATGGGATGATTAGTAACACACGAATATGTACCTTTTCGAAGAACAATAGGTAAAGAGTCTAAATTACCTGATAAACCAGGATCAGAAGGCAGCAAGGAAGACGGTACGGACACCTCAGTCGATGGTCGAGGACGACGAAAGTATACACGAAGAGGTAAAGGAGAAGGTAGTATAGCGGGCAACGAAATATCTGAGGACGATGGTGGTACAAGAGGTGACCCAAAGTCCAGATCCAAGGGTTGAGAAGGTGCTAGAAAGTATGGAACAGATTCCTTAAATATAACATCGGCACTAGTGAAGTATCGTCACAGAGCAGGACTGTAACAACGATATCCCTTCTGTGTGCGGGAATAACCAAGAAATAAACATTTGATAGCGCAAGGATCAAGCTTATCAAACCCAGGACCCAAATTATGAACATAACAGACACATCCAAAAATCTTAGGAGGTAAAAAAAATAAGGATTTATCAGGAAAAAGGACAGAATATGGACTTTGTCCATTTAACACAGAGGATGGCATATGATTAATAAGGTGACAAGCCAGTAATAACAGCATCACTCCAAAAATATCGAGGAATATTCATCTGAAATAACACGGCACGGGTGACTTACAACAAATGACGGTTCTTGCGTTCAACAACACCGTTCTGTGGAGATGTGTAAGCACATAAAGTCGGATAAATAATGTCAGTTTTACTAAAATAAGCTGAAAAAGGATCAGATTCATATTCTCGGGCATTATCAGAACGTAAAATACGTATACGACATCCATACTGAGTTTTTATTTCCTTACGAAAGGTTTCAAATATAGAGAATAATTCAAACCGAGTTTTCATCAAAAATAACTAAGTCACACAAGAATAGTCATCTATAAAAATCACAAAATAAAGATATTTATTAGATGAAATATTCTTTATTGGACCCTATACATCAGAATGTACTAACTCAAATGAACTAGACACACGATTATTGACTCTAGACTGAAATGACACACGGTGATGCTTACTAAGTTGACAAGCTTCACAAGACAAAGACGACACATAACTAAGACTAGGAACTTGGCGCTTCAGATTCTGGATAGAAAGATGTCCAAGACGACAATGCTATTGAAAAGGAGACAACGAGGTTTGTAGAGCCCGAGTAGATGAATCAAAATTAAAGTAATATACGCCACCGGCTTCATGTCCCGTACCAATCTTCCTCTTCGTCTTGAGATCCTAAAAGACACAATAAGAAGGGTAAAAGGTTACAGAACAATTGAGAGAACGGGTAATCTTACTAATGAAAAGTAAACTAAAAGGAAACTGAGGAATAAATAAAACGGATGATAGGGACATATCATAATTCAAGTGAGTAGTCCCTAGACCTGAAATTTTAGAACAAGTGTTATTAGCAAGAGTAACACTATGTGTAGAAGTAGTAGACTGATAAGTAAAAAAAATATCAGATGCACCAGTCATGTGGTCAGAAGCGCCAGAGTCTATGATACAAGAACTGCGAGTAGAGGACAATAAACAAGTGGAAGCAGTACCTGACCGGGCAAAAGTAGCAGTGGAGGAAGATGGAACAGCCTGTTGCTGGGACAAAAACTTAGCATACTCCTCTTGACCCAGTGTAATAATAACTGACCCAGTGTCTGGCAGGACTGACTGAGGTATGGAAGCAACAGTCAAGGTATTATCCTGATAAGAAGACTGATTAGCAGCACCCAAAGATTTTCCATGTAAATCCCAACAGAAGTCCTCTATGACTACAGTGAGAACAGGAACGGGATCCACTGCGACTTCCACCACCTCCTCAACCATCACGACTACCACGACCACCATATCCACCTCGATGACCATCACTATGGCTATTAAGAACCACAATTGTTGACCGATCAGTGGAGACACCATGATCAATGCTGAAGGAGTAGACAGTGTAGCACGCTATAGATGAGAGAAAACCTCAAGCAGTGATAGAAGACTAGAACCACCCAAAATCTGAGAACGAATAGCTTCATATTCAGGTTTCAATCCTATCAAAAACCTAACAACATTCAGATCCTCATGTTGCTTTTGGCAAACTGCTGCATCAGTAGTAAACAGATGGTAGGTCTTCATCTCCTCATAGATTCCTCGAACATGAGAATAATAATCCACAAGACTCAAAGTACCCTGCTCCAACCGAAAGTACTCCTTGCACACCTCATATACACGGGTAAAATTACCTGTACCAGAATACATAGTAGTCAAGTGATCCCATATCTCCTTGGCAGTATCAAGGTAGAGTAGAGTAGAACTAATACTAGGCTCAATGCAATTTAATAGTAAAGAAATAATTTGAGCGTCCTCTTGATCCCACTGATCATACTCAGGAGTATTTTCCTTGGGTTTAGGACCCACCAAATATTTCTTAAATCTTTTACCTCGAAGAAAGACTTGAACAGATCGGAACCATAAAGTATAATTGGTTCCATTAAGTTTAACAGAGGTCATGGGACCATTAATAAGAGTTGGAGGGGACAAAGATAGAGTAATAGACCTTGTGTCTTGCAAGGGTTCCATAATAAATGGACCTTGTATGCTAAACCAGAAGAAAAGGAGAGGCTAAACCGCTGAACCAGTCAAGATAGGAGGACTGGACTGCTGAACCGGTCAAGATATGGGCTCTAGACCGCTGAACCGGACCGGATAGGGGCTTTGGACCGCTGAACCAAATTGGATATGGGCTCTGGACCGCTGAACCGGACCGGATAGGGGCTTTGGACCGCTAAACCAAACCAGATATGGGCTCTGAACCGCTGAACCGAACCGGACAGGGGCTCTGGACCGCTGAACCGGACTGGATAAGAGCTTTGGACTACTGAACCGGATTGAACTGGGCTAAGCTGGACCGAATCTTGGGTTGAACTGTGGGTTGAACTGAAAATAATGGGCTTGACCCGATTTGATCCAACCTGTTGGATCTCTTCTTCTTCGTTAAAAATTAGGGTTCCTAGTGGCCTGCTTGGTCTGACCTCCTCGTCACACACCACACCACCACACCACCTAGTCTTCAACAGTGTCACACACCACACCACCGCAGCACCACAGCGACCACCATACATCCACCGTAGTCGACTAAAAACCCCGACAACACCACGATACCTCTCCACCCGCAGAAGCCACAACACCATGACACCACAATGTCTGAACTTCAACAGTGGAAATTCAACAGTAACACCATCAACCAAGGTAATTTTCTCAACACAAATTCACACTAAAATTTGTATTTAGGATCGTAATGCTCTGATACCATGTTAAGTTTAGATACCATATTTTGGGAGAAACAGAGAGATGTTAAAACTTAACCTAACTCTCATACATCACTTGTATTTATAGGTAACTCATAATCATAAGAATTACACATACACACCCTCTGGTATTTACACATAACACCCTAACACTATTAACAATTTATATATACTACCCTAATACTCTTAACACAACCTAAGAAATTCGATTAACAAACATAATTTCTGCCTCCTATTGTAAGCTTACTTTAGGCATTGAAAAGTTAATATCTCCAAAAAATAATTCTTAAAAGGTGTAATTATTCAATAGTTCATGACATCAGGGCCACTTAAAATTCAATAGCTGTAAAGATCTAGCAGATAATCGTACTTACTCGTACGAGATAATAAAGAGTCCCATAAACGAGTAGCTCTTTGAACCATATGAGAATTCTGACTTGAGCTGGACACAAGTTCATCCCACAGTTCACCTTCCAACTTCACCTTGTTCCTCATGTCATGCAGTTTTTCCAGCTCTTGCTGCAAATAAGCCTGAATTCCAAGAAACCGAAATAAAAGCATTAGAAAATATTCAACAGTACAAAAGGGAATACATTTATCAAGCATTAGGTCCTCAAAATGATGTAAATAGAGGTACCCCGCTTACCTCTTCGGCACAGAGACCACGGAACTCTGCAGTCATTTCATGAGCTAAATTTGACCACATAGCCTGTCTATTCACTGCTGTCTCTGCATTTTTCAAAAACCGCCTTCTTTCAAGTGCTATTCGAGCCTGTTTACCAAAGGAGACTCAACTCAAACCTTGAAAACTATGTTTTCCATAAACACTTGACTAGGGTGTTATATAATAACATGCAAACATTTAAGATGGAGTGGCCACTAATTTTGATGAACAAATTCATCCCAATTTAGAGAAACACCAGAGTATATCGTAGTCTGAATCTAAAGCTCTATCGCTTCTTCTCAGTTCCCAATAACTCTCATCAAGTTCAAACTCAACCTTAATGCATTAAATACCCATTTAAGAGAGTAATCAGCAGACCCCATGAAAGAACAAAGAAGCTGCTGTGTTTGAGAAGTCATTGACACGCAACATCTATGAGGCTAAAAATACCACATTAAATATTTAGCATCACCTTCACATTTAACTCAACAGTAGCATCAGAAAAAATAAATTAACATCAGGAGCACAAAAGCTGCTTGAGAAATAGATTCTTGAATAATGAAAAACGATAACACTATGTTGGTGAGTTTTGGAAAAATGAAGAGAAAGGATCCCAAAGGAGAGAAAGAGAGAGGAACAACCCCTATGTGAGAGATTTATGTGTGGAACAAAGAAAAGGTATATCAGAACCATCCCCCTTGTTTGGAGTTTGTAGGAGGGAAACATGATTAATTTAGTTAAGTAGGAAGGGGAAAGTAGGAAATCACATTTTCAAAAAAAAAATAGAAGCAAAAATGATAACTACTAACGGAACTTTGTTTCCACTCCAAATCTTCCCATTTTTGGAAGAAAATAAGAATGGATCAAAGGGTCATTAAATCCTCCATTTTTCTCCTTTTCCCTCACTTTAAAAGATCCGAAATGATTGATGCAAC
Source organism: Ilex paraguariensis (assembly GCA_963454935.2). Taxonomy (NCBI): domain Eukaryota; kingdom Viridiplantae; phylum Streptophyta; class Magnoliopsida; order Aquifoliales; family Aquifoliaceae; genus Ilex; species Ilex paraguariensis. The sequence continues at coordinate 44,057 of CAUOFW020000900.1, forward strand.
TCCACCTGCTTCCCATTCTTTTCTTATCTCACCAAACAAGGGTTAAATCTGCAGGCTTACAGTGATCCTCTGATTGAAGGAGTTTGAAATTCATTGCCATGTTCCACGAAAGTGAGCATACTTTCATCTATTTTGTTTTTCTTTTCAAAATCATTGTCTCACATCACATATATCACAAACATCGAAAATCAAGTCCAAGATGTTGAAAGTATAATTTTTCAGTATAATCAGATTACCTTTGTGACAGGAAGCAGTGTAGCCGCATGCGAGAAAGCTACATCTGTTAGCGAAGCAGGCAGTGGGTTACAAGCTACATCAGCTGCAAACGTTCGTCTATGAACCTCTCGCAAAGCATGCAAAGAAAGTTGCCACAAAAGTTCAACGAATCTGCAGTTAACGTAGATAACAATAAAAGCTTTGTTGAAGTATAAATATTTAAGTTACACCCTCTCTAACAATTGAAACTTTTAGAGCAGATGATTGTTTATCATGGTATCAAAACAGGAGGTCCTATACTCGAGTTTTGCTGTCACCCTGATTTTTAAGATATTTTTACGTGCTAGACCTAAAATTTAGTCAACACGTTAGTCTGAATGTGAAGGGACGTGTTAATGTATAAATACTTAAGTTATACACTCTCTAACAATTTAAACTTTTGGAGCAAATGGATGTTTAACAAGCTTCATGTTTACAATACCCGCTGAGGAATATAACTTGACAGCTTTGTTTGTGTTTCCATTAAAATAGGAAAAAAATTACCAGCAAATGTATCTTGTCTTAGCAGGTACATACAAAATGGAAATGGAAATAACTGAGAATGAACCATGATAGCTATTAATTTCCAAAGAAGAAATATATTTTTCAAACATTTCCTTCCAATCTGGACCAAATTTACTAACAAGGCCAAACTTCACATCAAAGCAAAGTTTTGGTAGGTTGAAAAGAAAACCTTTGAAAAGCATTCAGTATGCTGGCATAAGAAAGGACTACATTTTCCAGTACCGATAAAGTTGTATAAAAGGACATCCATGATTCCATGGACATTAGAAGACAAAAAGACTAAGCTCAAAAATATAACAGCAGCAAAAATCTAAGTGGGAAGGCAATCTAACCAGAAGGTCATCACTCAGAAAAACCAGTTCGATGAGAGCAAAATAAAGATAAGAGGATCTACTATTTCCAATCGTAACATAAATTCACAGAAGTGTAAAGTGAAGTTATTATGGTACTGGCAAAAGGGGAAAAATAATATACAAAGAAAAACTATCATGTTACATATTCAAGCCAGTTCTCTCCAATTGTTGACATTGTGAAATGCAGTACCCAGTCAGAAATCTAGTCCTGTATTTAAAATACTAAAGAGTAATCTAAAACATGAGGCTATACTATTTTCCATTCCATTCCATCAAGGAAAACTGTTAAAGTAGATATTCAAGCTAGTACTCATTTGATCCACAAGAGTGAAACACTAAAGCCACAAGCCAGACAGAATAAGTATAGATCCTCCACAAACAGTTATACAACACAGAATTCTCTCTATGTCTTCATAACTTTCATCTGTTACTTGATTCTTCTAAAAACACTTTTGCTATGAGTCACTGCTCATGTTACTATTCACAACAATATTTAGAAATACAGCTCACTGCACCGTTGGCATCACTAATATTTGCCACAATTGCAAACAGAAGGCTTAACCACCATTGATTGATTAACTGCAACCTTATTCCTCGTTTCAATCCCTACTCCATCACTTTCCCACGTAATTCACCCCCTTTACAGTTAGTACAGAAGAAACCTACGCATTCCTGCATCACATTCCTATCAATAAAATTTATCAAAATAAAAATTGGCTGACTATGTATGTTTCTATCTCTATGGAATTGTAGGTATTTTGAGCTACCCCTATGCAGATTTCCTCCAATTCACCCCTTGTTTGGGAGCCAAAAATAATAGATGGCCGTGAAAAGCTTAGCCCTCTTCTCTTGCAAGTTCTCTCAAGTATAAATAAGCCCTACGATCCTTAAAAGTTCTCTCAAACAAAAAGATAACTTAAGATGAAACTTCCAGACTCGTGAACATACAAAATATGTGGCTTTGGCTAATCCAAATTATACAAATTTTCTTTTTCAGTTGGAATCTAAAACTTTGTCAGACAACTCAGACCTTAACTTCATAGCGTACTATTACGTAGAAATCCCACGTCTATTGTGTCTTCGGAGCCTTTCAAAAAATTGAGTTCCCTACACCTCATTCTCCTATCCGAATAAAAGCATAAGCTAATAAAAAGGCGATCGGTCAGATTAATACATTTTAAAAGGCACAAGAAGATCAAGTACAACTGGTCAAAACCAATTGATTTGGTATGTCGGGAATATATTTTCTCTTGAATAAGTATCTTGCAAAACACATTCCTGTCTATTTGGATGTCATCGGGAAATGAGAAAATTATCTTTATTAGATGCCTAACCAAAGCAAAATTGAATACTGTGGGAGATCTCTATCAACCAAAGTCCTTTTCTCACTTTTCTCGGTCATTTCTTTCTCTACTATTTTGTTTCATATTGCTTCTCTGCATTATTTTCAGGGGGAAGTTTTGTCCCAGATCAAGTGTTCCTGTCTAGATGATATCCATTCCCTAATATATGCAACATGTGCCACGAACATAGTGACCTTTATAGTACCAAACAACTAGTTGGAAGCATTTGTAATTCCACCCACTTATGCTATATTGCTATGTTTAAAGTAGCATTACTCATAGCATCCAGCCATGATTTAGTAGAGATATTATTCATTTTTTTTCCTTAATCTTGCACATTCAATCATAAATATAGGTTTTAACAGCTGTGACAATTTGTTTTCTCCGAGGTAAGAGAATCTATGTTAGTTTATTCCACGTAACGAACGTCGTTGGCACGCAATACTTGGCCACCCAAATGAGACAGTTCCAAAAAATGACAAGTGCCAACGGGATACTTAGCAAAAATTCAAATAACAACTTGCAAATAGTTGGAGGAAAAGGGAAAAAACACTAAAATTATAGCCTATTCACTTAAAGCATTTACGATGAGAGTCTTCACCATCTAACCTGGGTCCACAACATGTAGCAAGAGACGAAACCCTTGAATTGCTTCTTGGAAGTGCCCCTTGCGATTCCAGCTCACTTATTATCCCTTGTACAACCTACTTAACCATAATATAAAACCAACATATAACAAATTTCCACAAATAAGCGCAAATCTCGAACTCAATTTAAATAACATTAAATTCGATAAATAAATAAAAAACCACCTTTCTAAAGTCACGCGACTGTGCCGAATCAAAAATTGGCCAGACTCTATCGAAGTCCTGTAAGATCTCACAATTATAAACTAAAAAAATTGATCGCATTGAAATGAAATCAAAATATATGCATAAATTGCAGATGTTGTACATATGTATATCACCTTTGCGGATTGAATTGGACCTCTGAGAGAGGATAAGATGAAGTATAGAAGCTGTTCGCCCAATTTCGGGTTAGAGTGACGGAAGAGTCCAACCCGAGGGGTACCGTTATTGGCTCCGACGCCGATGATCGACGGATCCAGTCCCAACAACAAACAATTAGTGTACATTGCACTCTCTAGCTCTATCTCTCTCTCCTTCTCTCGGTCCATCGTCATCAGCCTCCCCCTCTCTCTCGTACGCTTCTCTCTGTATCTACAATTAGCTTCTCTTTTCTCTCTGCATAGTCTCTCTTCTCTCCTGTGTGTTTCTGTTGGTTTTTCCGATTTAATTTTGCTTGAACTGTTGGTCTTTCTTTTTCAAAAACAGGTCCCTGTAAATTGATATAATTACGCATGTGGCCTAACGATTGTAATTAGTTAATATTTTGGGGAAGTGATTGGGATTTTTAGGGATTAATGAGGTGACCTTTTGCATTTTATTTTTGAGTAATACTAAATGAATTTAAAAATTAAAATTAATAATTATAATTATTGAATAGGCAAGTCTCAATAAATATTGAAACCAAATGAAATTAATGATTATAATTATTAAATCTAATTTTAAATCCATTAATTATTAGTACTCCTTATTTTTTCGCGGTGGGACCCTGCAGGATAAAGGAATCACGTTTGAGGCCATTTAAGAATTTGAATTCCATGAAGGCTTGTCTCTAACGTGCGCTGGTGAACCCTTGGCCTAAGTGTTGCCGGCCAACTTCAATTTCTGATTTTTGACGCTTTCTACCAAGACCATGCGAGTTTACCATTAAATTATTTCAAAACAAAATCTATAATATAAATTTATAATTATAATTTATAATATAAAACACGACAACCTTCAATAAGTTCATTCAACAGTCTCAAGTGGATTCATTAAACGATCACCGATATCTCTCTTAAATTTTCACCGTGATTTTAAACACGGTTTCAAATAAACTTATTCAATGACTACCAACGTTCCTTTTAAAATTATTCACATTGAATTTTTTTTTTTTAAATCCGTTCCTTTTACTTACGTTGCACATTGTTTTCAAACGCTAATTATCCCTTAATTTATTTCTTACTATTATTATAAGGCTTCCTCAATTATATAAGCTCCCTCTTAATAATTATTTTTAACAAATATTTATTTGTGCTTTGTAGATTAAAGTGATTATATGATCAGTAATGTAAACGAGAAAATGCTTGAATGCCGGCGAGTTATAATAGTGATATTGCTTCACTTGGGTGCCAAACCAACCCTTTAATAATTAGTCAATGTGATTATTATTATAAGTAAAATAAAGGGGTTGTGATGATTATGATGATGAGAAGAGACCATCTGGCAGGCATATTGGGCTTTGCTTTTTTAGGAGCCCATTTCCGTATTGCAATGGGCCTTGGATACGCTTATGCGTGTACAAACGAAGCGGTAATACCGTAATAGTCATTTTCTTTATCTAATACAAGTGGTGATAATTAATTAACTACCATAAAACCCATGTTATACACCATAATATACTTTAACTAATTTGCCCATACTACCCTTCAGGGGATATTTGGTTGTATTGACTGGAAATGTTTTACTTTGTCAATTGATATTCAAAAAGTAAAATCTGCTCATGTCAAGGTTTTTTCTTGTTAAAAAAAAAAAAAAGGTTTATTCAAATAACATGAAAATTTTAAGTTGTAAAAACATTATTTTTCTTTTTTATAAGAGTAAGTATTGATGCAATAGTAAGATTATTATATTGTGATTTAGATATTAAGGATTTAAATTGTAGAAACAAATATTTCTATATATAGAATAAGAATGACGAGTATTGAACTAATCTAACACAATATTACTTAAATCGTGGGTCACATTAGTATTTGATACAAGTATATGTATGCGATACGATATTTTCTTAGGTATGCAATACGATGAGATAATTTTAGTTGGTATGGTATTTTTTGTTGCAATTCATTTTAAAATTTTTATTTATATCGTTTTTATCACTATACAATATTATATATCATAGAACATTCATAAACATTAATTCAATTATCATTTATCTTATATTTGTGTATATAATTATAAATTTATATACATGTAGTTAATTAATAAATATTTTATATTTGAGTTACGAGTATAATTCGGGATCGTATATTTTGATGATTTAAATCGTAAATTCACCTTATTTGAAATTGATATATCCAAATCGTAAGTCCTCGGGGATTTAATGAATTGTAATAAGTCTGAACAACTAGCCCCTATTGTCCTCTACTCCCACCAGACATTCTCTCTCCAAACCACACTCACCCCTCTCCCGACAACCACCCCATAACCCTTTGCCACCCTCACCCTGGGTTGTTGACCCATTTGCAATTGTTGCCATGAGCCTCTTGTGCCTATGGGTTCAAAACGAGCCTAGCCCATTGAACCACTTATTAGAGCAATTCCAATCCAATTCTTTAAAATGACTTGTAAAATATATTTAAATATTATATTTTCTATTTTAATTAATTATTTTTATAAATTCATTTCAAGTATGTTGCCTATTTTTGCAATTTACTTTAACTAACTTTTTAATAATATGTGTCAACCAAGTGTTTGATAAAATGTCAAAGCATAGATACAAAATGAATTCATAGCTAATACATAAAAATTTCAGGATCAATCCAAATTAGATTGTGTTTTTAGTTCATACTGTTTCCTTAAATTATGTGAGTCATTGTTAAACCAGAAAAAAAAAAAATTATAGTTAAACCAAAAAAAAATCTAAAAAAAAAAAAGATTGAACACATCTCCGCTCAAAACTCTTCATCTTCCTATGCATAATAGACCACAATGGTCTTCTACTTCACATAAAAGACTATAGTGATTTTATGAGTTATTAATTTCATCATTTGGGGTATCAAAATTATCTCAATTTTTATTTGAACATTAGGGTTTCTATCGATTCAAGCAAAGAGAGAGAAAGAGATAGAGAGAGATCCATACTTGAGGACATATGAGTTATGATGAAGACGATGAAACTACGGTACAAGAAGATTAATTTCAAAATTGGCGCAAAAAACAAATAGCTAGGGAATCTCGCTCGCTAGAAGTAACGAGCGAAAATGAGAAGAGATAAAATAGATAATGAAATAAAGAGTTGATTGGAAAGAAATTTTTGAAATTGGCTCTTCAAAAATAGTTAAAACTGGTTTTTATGCGGGAGGTTGAAGTTGATTTAGATGATGAGATTAAATATCAATTTTGGCATCTACGGCACGTGCGATAACACGTGCACTCCCCAACCTTCTAGAATAGTGTTTTGCGATTAATCAAGAGGTCGTACCAGTCTTGCGGGCGAAGTGAGAAACAATTGGAAACTGGCTGGAAGACGATGCTGTAAATTCAAGAGGGGGAAAAGGAGAGAGAGATTCTAGATGAGATTGTGATTTGGGTTGCTTGATTCGCTCATGAGATCAGATTCACCACCAGCTTTGAAGCGGAAGAGACTCATCACTATTGATCTAATGGACTTAGAATCAACTAAGGTAATTCTTTATCTCACCTACCTTATGTTCTTTACTTGATTTCTTGTGGTTTTAATTCTTTCAAGAGATGGGTCGATATGGGTTTCTGTTATATTGTTTAATTTCAATTATATCTAATCTTGACTTATGATGTTCGAAATTTATTTATATTGTTTGATTCTTGTTATCGTTGCGGTGCTTCTCTTGGAGCTTATTCAATTGCCTTTGTTTTTTGTTTTTTTGACTTTGATGCTGATAAATGCCAATACCCCCCCCCCCCCTTTTTTTTTGTTTTCCTAGTTAATACTTGCGATCTTGAGTGAAATTCAAGTACTTTGATTGCTTTGAGAACGAGGGTAGTGCGTGAAGAACTGAAATTTGTCATCCTGTTTAAATTTCATTGTGGTTCTATGACTTATCCATGACTTATATTTGTGTATCTTAGTAATTTCTGTTATCTGTCATTGTTTTTGACCCAGAGAGGAATTAGGCTCCCAAATTTTAAAAGACGCATGAAAAGATAAAGATAATAGGAAGCTAGCTTATTGAGGGGTTTCATTTGTAAATATGTTATATTTCTCTAGCTTATGAGGCTTTTACAGTTTTTGAAATGTGCACTCTCTGCACTGTTGGTGTAAATTACTGCTTTTTTTTTTCCCCATCACTTAGTTACTTTTGGTCTGAAATTGAGTTTATAAATTTTCTCTACTCCCATTAGTTTTACTTATATTCATATTGTATTTCAATTTTTGAAGAACTGGAAAATGGGTGTTCTAGTATGCTATGCTATGCTATAATCTTGATTTACTTGGCTGCTGGCATGGTGCTGTGCAATTATGTCAAATTTCCTTGGGTGATACAGGCAAAGCTTGCAGCTGCAAAAGAAAAATTTGGACGAGAAATCCGTGTGTTTGAAACAGTAACCACCTCTCCATCATCAAGTGATGTTTCCAACAATGGTGTGGACCACTTAAACTTCATTAAATTTCTTTTTTATATATTATCCTTGTCAACTAATATAAGAATCTGAAATGTCTTGTGTGGTGTGTAATGCCTTATTAACGTGTTTGATTTTTCCTTTTGTATTCTACTTTATTTTTTGAAGCAGAGGAGCCAGATGACTTTTATGAGTTTACTGCCGAGGATTATTATCGAATTTTAGCGACTAAAAATGGAGGTATTATTCTTGTATGAGTTTATTTTAGGTTAGGAATTTTCACAGACTGACACAGAGAAAATAGGGTATTTTTCTTCTGTTTGTCAAGTGACAGGGGATTTATACTTTGGACAATCTGCTATATTTTCTATAATGAATTTTGTATCTCAACCGAAGCGTTTTATAAATAATCAAGGTTCAGTGGATCGTCTGTGTCCAATGAGTTAGTTGATATTTGGGACGAATATGTCTACTCGCATTTGGGACCCATTATATGCAGAACCTGAATAGTTGGTAAAAGGCGCATTCTCAATTCTTCGTTAATTAAATCATTAGTTCTCCTTTCAATTTTTTCCCCCCTTATTTCATTTGCTACCTGATCATGCATTCAAAGTTAGAGGCGAATGCAAAATGTACTATAAACCCATAGTAGATGTACACAGAGAATGCACAAGATTATGTTTCATGTGTGTTTGTATTTATGATATTAGAGACATCCTTAAATGGGATGAACTGGAATCCTGAGCAGATAAATTCCTAAAGACGCGAAAAATCCGAGAAGCGGAGGAGGCTGCTCGAAGGTCAAGGATAACCAAGGTGCTTATTAGATCAATAGCTCAAAATTCTTGTGTCGCTAGTTTGGACTTCGTATTTTTGTGTGCGAACCATTTGATCTTAGTAAATTGGTTAGATTTCATTTCCATAAATCTATAACCTAATTTCTCGTTATTCAGGCTGTAATTCGGGTACGATTCCCTGATAATCACACGTTGGAGGTTACATTTCATCCATCAGAGAAAATTCAATGTTTGGTTGATCTTCTCGTCAAAGTGGTTGCTCAACCGGAACTACCTTTTTGTGTTTGTAAGCTTTTTTCTAATGGAATCATTGATATCTATCTTGTAAAATGTGAGCTTAGTACCAGAAAAAGCATTTGAAATGGGGCAGCACATCACTAAACTTGCTTTATATGCGGTTATTCGCCAGATACCACTCCTCCTAAGAAGCAAATTAAAGACACGTCGCTGGATTTCTACTCGGCTGGCTTTGTTCCTGGTGCAATCGTGTATTTTTCCTATGATCTACCGAAAGGTTTGTGCATGTTTATCATCATAGCATAGTTAACATTCAGCTGCTTGAATCTTCGTGTGCAATAAATCATAATCTTCCCATCATATCCTATTTATGAGCTGTTCTAAATAGTTCAACTATGATATGTTTTACAAAAGTTTGAGTTTTATTGAGACATACTTGTATATTAAAATATGAATCGTATAGTTCTAGTATTAAAATTTGGCCCAATAACCTTGAGGTTGTGGGTTCAAACTTGAAGGCAACCAATTGGTGAAAAGAATGTCAAATGTTATGTTTGTGCCAAATCTCCCTCCCAGACCCTTTAATGGCAACTAAACTAGGCGTTTTTTAAGTATCCAAAGTGCGGTTCTTGATAGACTTAAATCTCCTGTACATGTCAGATGTCACTAGTTGGTCTCCAAGGATTTTACTGGAACTGGATATCACACAAAGTGTCACTATTTAAAATTGAGACCTCTGGTTTAACACACATTGACATCCAATTGAAGTCTGTGCTTGGGTCATTGGGTCTACATCCACCTTCATTGTCCCAACCACTGAAAGTATCTTGCATGTTAAAGTTACTTAAATATCTGTGGGATGTATCTCAGAAGGTTGGGGGTCCTTCCACTCACAACTTCTCACAAAGGGATGTTTAAGCACATATGGTTGTGCCTCAGAGCATGTCATGATCAGGGGCAGAGTCAGGATTTTGTGTCAGTGGGGGCAACCTAAATTCTTAAATTTCAATGTATAATTGTTACCTTGTTTTCATCAAAATATGTATTCTTGATAAACTGTTTATAAGCATAGTTACATCAAAAGAATGCCATTTAGAGGCGCAACTTATGTATATGAACAGGGGCTTCAACGAAAATTCAAAATAGTGGAGTGGTGATCCAAGATGAAACAAAGAAAACCTACATAAGTTCATAAATAATACACCAAAAAATCATCAATCCTATAGGAACTAAACTAATTTTCTAATATAAAAAATCTGATTTTAGATTAATGCTAATGTTACTGTCAAAAAATTTGGTTAATGGATTACCTTTTCTTAGTTTCAATATAATCTTCTAGGGTTTCTTCAAAGTTTGATTTGCACAATGATTGAATCCAATTGGCTGATTCCTTGATGAATACACCAAAGAAACTAAAGTAAAGAAAGAAAAAGGGCTGGATTGGAAGTTACCCCCAAGTGAAGACTGAAGAAAACGAAGAACTGAATAAGACTTACGGGAAAAAAAGGAAAAAAAAGAAACTGGTGTGAAAAGGAGGAGCTTCCAAAAGTTTACGTTTAAGGGTTTGAAAATTACATTAATATACCCTATACTTTATACAAATTTAGTGGGGCAAGTTTAAGAAATTCTAGAAATTTTTAAAATTACATCTAGGTCCCAAAATTTTTTAAAATTTCAGTGGGGGCAGCTTCCCCCATACCAAATCCGCCCCTGGTCATGATTGTGTTCAAATTCTCTAAGAATTGCATAGACTTGGCATTCCTTTATATATGTCATCCACCAATTGATGCTTAGGAAAAAACTAAAAAGTTACTTTGTTTCACATTGACTTTCCTAAAAAATTATCCCTGTGTGTGTGTGTGTGTGGAGTGGGGAGCATGGATAAGCTGACAAACTTCCTATTATTTCCCATGTAAACAGTCAATATGTTCTGATCCTACACCCTTATGATTGTAGCAGGCTCCATTGTAAGAACAACTTTCTTGAGGCTTAGTCATGTGGAATCAATAAGTTACAATAGATTTATTGTTCATAGTTATTCGAGTAGCTTTAGAAGTCTTTTACTCAATAGTTCTGTAATTTCTTGTCTCAAGTTCTTGAAACGGTGTTAAACATTGCACCGGTTTGTCCTAATGCGTGGTTGGACCACCTTTTTGGGGTAGCATTGTTTTAGGAGGTTTTTATGGAACAGAGAGAGCACATCTCTTATGTGGATTACGAATGAAAATTTTGAATAGTTTTGCTCTTCCCTTTATTCCTCCATGGTCTTAGAGTGTCTTGCTTGACCCACCAGTATGTAGCCACATCAAATGCTCAATGTTTTGATTTAATAGCTATTTCTTTTCCAGGCAATGATGATGCAGCTGTATCAGGTCCTTTTCTTCAAGAGGAGGTCATGTCTTTGAAAGGCTTAGAACTAGCAGCTGAGCAGGCGCAGCCTGCCCAATCTGCCCCAGAACCTGTAATAGGTAGTACCTCCCGTGTCACTCAAGAGCAGAGGCCTGCTGACAAAAAGACTGTTAAACCTAAGTGGTTGAAAATGTGATGGTTGACTTCACAGGTGAGGTACCGTTTCCTCTTTAATTATATGGAGGTTGAGTTAGTGTTGTTCCTGCCAATTCTGTTCTGTCGAGTAATATCTGTGGTTCTCCCAGGTGAAGGTTAAACTTGTGGCCTCGGTCATCTCTCATAAAATGGGTAGTCATCTCTTAAAACTCGATGGCACAGGACGAATGAAACTCGGGTGAGCATGGCGAAAGCTTTAAGGGACAATAAACATGGTCATATGTGGATGTCAAATCCTTGTGCAATCAGGTTTTGAATGTGATTATCAGTGTACATGTGTCGTCCACCAATCTTTGAAACAGTAGCGTGGATACTTCCCTGTTAAATCGCTACAAAATTTCGAATTTCATGTTATGCATTACCAGGATATGATTTTAATATCTTTTGGTGTTATTTAAAAGCTGAGAAGTTACATATTTGTAATTCTTCAAGATGGTGATTTCATTTTCTTGGTGGCTACAAAAGTGTACTATCACCTGAAATGCAGACATACGAGGTGATCAATGATCGTTTCAGTGGGGTATCAATATTCGAGCGTTTAGGTAAGCAAATTAGACCATTGTAAAATATCTCCACTGTCCTAGTTCAAACCCAATACTACTAACAAACCAACCTATCTTTTGTTCATCCCCTAAATCCTTACTTCAACATGGCTGCCAAGCCCCAACCTCTATTCCAACCGTCAGTCTCGCCACTAAAACTTTACCCACTCCCATTCCTACCTTCATCCACAATACCGCAGCCCTAACCCCAAACCCTCCACCTCCATGTTCACTACCAAACCACCGTAAATTCACAAGCTTCAAACCTCCACCTTCTTCCCCTCCAACCTGGCACCAGCTCTGTCATTGTTGCTTTCAGCTTTATTTTTGTTTTATTTTTTATGGCGAGCGAATTGTGTAATTGGGCGGTTTACTTTTTTCATCAGGTTTTTAGTTCGCCCTTTTTTTATTAGTCCCTTGCAAGTTATTGTGGGTTGTGTCCTTCTCCATGGACTTCTTTTGTTCTGCTTTTGGGATAAATTACCTTCCTTTTTTTTTATTTTTAAAGCTTTATTCTTACTTTACCGTTTGTTATTCAACATCCGCTGCTGAATGACCTGCATTTAAATTTTACTATTATATAAACCAACAATAAATTAAAAAAATAGATTAAATAGAAAAAATTAACCAATTCTAAATTCCACCTTTGCCGTTAACCTCCTATTGGTGTACCTGCATCCTCATCTCGGCTCATACTATGAAACCCTAAATCTCCACCAAGTTCACTACCACTACCACCACGGCCACTGCCAAAATCACCTCGCAATCACGTCATCTTGTAATCCATAAATTAATTTTTTGAGCATTGTACGATTATGAAAACTGAAAACATATAGTACAATACTTCAAAGAAACAATTAAACACATAGTTTACTATGTACGGTAAAGAATACCAAATGTGTGGAAAATAATTAAGATTTTACTATAGAAATTAATAATACTATTTTGATCTAATTTTTTTTTGACATAATCTATCATAGCTATTACATTAGTAGCTAATTCCAAAGAACATTGAAACTCAGTGTCAATTCAATGGCAGTGAGTGATTAGGTTAATAAATTAGGCCATTAAATTATGTCCAAATATCATTTCTCTATAAAAAAAATTATTTCAAATTTTATTGTCCAAGAATAAAATTTAATGAAGAAATTTGGGTCAGAATACAATTTAATGAAAAATTTGGGTCAGAATAAAATTACTATTAGCCAATTAAGGGAGCTTGTGGGGCCGTTAAAACTGATTCCCCCCGTTTTTGTTCATTTTCGCCTACGACGGTTAATGAGAATCAAACGAGATGGGTGAACCTCACACACTCCTCCAAGAATCAAAATCTCAATCTCAAATCGTCAATCTTCAACAACCACAAAATTGCACAATCTCTCTCTCTCTCTCTCTCTCCGCGTCAAAGATCGTATCGACAAGGTACTTCTCACTGTCTTTTACTCGAATTCTGCAAATTTTTCTTCATAATTGTGTTTCTGATTTCAATAGTTTTACTCTCTCAGTCTCAGTTTCAGGTTGGATCTCATTCTTCATATTTTTCAGTCAACGTTTCCATTTTCTGAATCGGAATCTTAATTCTAACAAACTGCCGTTTATTTGAAGAAATATGGTATTATATATGCGAATATCATAATTGTTATAAACGAATTTTTTCTGACGATCTTGTCAGTTTATCCAATTATATTTTCTGTTAACTACGTATGTGCATTATGTATCAAACGTGCTTATTCATAATTCTTTTGTTTGATCACTCGTGTTGGTGGATAGGAGTTGGATAGTTATGCTGATTGGTGATTGCTCATAAGCTAATTAATGAAGTTGGATTGGATAGTTAATCTATGATATATTTTCATGTACAAAACTAATATTAGCCAAACTGATTGCTTAAAAGCTAATCAACGAAGTTCACTAATTATGTCAATTAGAGGGATTGATTATTCAGATAAATTGATTACTGAATTTGGGAGAACATCCTGAATATTTATTAACGTTTCTTACCACTGATTTTCTGTTTTATTATGTGCAGATCCGGAATGTTTTATAAGTGATGATCACATTTCATGCAAATTGTGGATTGAGTGTGGCTATTATCGGTTTGTGAAGCTTTGAAGATGATGTCAGATAGACGGTGCATTGAGAAAAGTGCTCCTATCAGAAATGAGAATTTCTCAAGAGACATTGAGAATGTTCCTGAAACCGGTTGTCTCTCCATCATCGTGCTTGGTGCTTCTGGTGATCTCGCCAAGAAAAAGACTTTCCCAGCGCTCTTCAACCTTTATCGCCAGGTTGGATTAGGATATCTCCTTGTTGTTTCTCATGATTGGATGATTTGGTTTTTGTAACCTCTTTTGGAATTTAGCTTAGGTTATGAATTGGTGAGTAATTAATAGATAATCCCCACCCCCCAAATAGTTTATGTCCCTTCGTAACCAATTAAGTCAAAGATCTAACATTGATAATAGCTTTCATGTGCTATAAAGAATTGATTCTTTTGATTGAGTTTCCAAACTTCAGAGAAACATGGCATTGTTATGCTAACTTCAAATTGCCATTCGGCATGCCCAGGGATTCTTGCAACCAAATGAAGTCCACATTTTTGGCTATGCAAGGACTAAGATTTCAGATGAGGATTTGAGATGGTGCATTTGTGGGTGAGTTTTCCTTACTCTTTTTTTTCACTCCATGATAGTGTGTTCATTAGAAAACTCAGGGTAGAAAGCTTTGGTCACTAGGAATATTTGGCAAATGCTATTGGCCTTGATTGGGGTAGCCTGGGTTTTGCACCTGAAAGTTGGCAATGTTATGCATGCTTTGGAAGGGAGCCACATCCTGGAGAGGATTGGGCAGATTTGGCATGCAGCTACTTTGTTCTTTGGCGGCTTCAATGGATGCTTTTTTGGTCCATATACATGAGAAGACCTCGGATTTTTTTTATTATTTTGCATTTAGCTTCACTTTCAATTTCTTGTGATATTCTTCTGTTCGTTATTTCTCTTACTGCTCCTCTTGTTCTCTATCGCATTCAAATACAAATAGTGGTAGTGGTTTTTGCTCAGTAATGACTTTTGGCAATCGATGCAAGAACTAACTCACGGGGGTACATTGACCAATTGATTATGAGTGCAGTTATCTTGCCCCAGGCAGGGGTGCTTCCGCAGAGCATTCGGAAGGTGTATTGGAGTTTCTGCAATTGGTTAGCTCAGCAGTTGTTTCTTCCTTTTGTCTATGTTACATCGTTATTATTTTTTTCACCAGTGATGGGCTTGTCAATGGGCATGCAGATAAAATATGTATGTGGCTCTTATGATACTGAGGAGGGTTTTCGTTCATTGGAAAAGATTATATCTGAGCATGAAGTAGCAAAAAACAGTGCAGAAGGATCATCTCGAAGACTATTTTACTTGGCACTTCCTCCCTCCGTATATCCTTCTGTCTGCAAAATGATCAAGGATTGTTGCACGAACAAATGTATGTGCATTTATTTCAGAACAGTTTCTGAATTTCAGGTATCTGATATCGCACTTTTTTTGAATTAGTTGCTATCCACTAGAGGAATACATTTCAAGGTGTGTCTTTGATCTGCATTCTAGGAGACAAAGTCAGACCTACAACCATGAGAGCCCACAAAACATCATGCAGACACGCCTAGTGCTTAAGAGGAAAGCAATGGTGTCGTTCGTCCTGCTACTTTAGGAGGCCACATGAATGATGTTTCGTACTCTAATAGAAGAGGAGAAAAAGTTTAAAACGAAAAATAACTGCTTTGTGTTTGTGGAAGCAGTTGTTTTGTCTACTGGTTGCATGAACTCCTCACTTTCCAGGGCCTTGATATAAAACAATCAAATATTAAGAGTTTGGATACCTGCAGAAGGAAATTATTGAAAACCACATTGAATAGTCATGTTTGATATAATTAGCTGATTCAAAGTCTTGCAATATGGATAAAAGAATACTTTCCAGAATATGGAGAAAGGGTTTTTACATACCCTTTGAGTGAAGCAATGTAATGTATGGGGCTGTGTGTTTTGAGGTTTCAACAAAATATTGCTTTTTGATTCTTAAATTCTTTGTAATCCCTCCTCGTCTCTTTAAGTGGAATTCCATCTTCTATTCAACGAGTGCAGATACCTTCTTGATGCAACCAGTTTCTCCCGTTGAATACATGATGTTTTGATGGAAATTTAGGTTTTTTTTCTATTTATGTGGTAGGATACATTACATACACAGAACTTAATTGCATATAAATGTAGCCATTCATATAGATTAAATTGGAAACCAATGTACTACCACTGGCTTTCATTCTCCCTGATTCATATAAACATTTGTCTTTCTAAATACAAGGTAGTAATCATAGATATATTACCAATTGGGCTTTTCTAAATGGAGCCTGGATACTTCATTTTATTAGTCCAACCAAACCAACCCTAAATCATTCTAATTAGTAATAGTAATCTAAATCCCCCCAAATATGGATTGGATTGAACACCTTACGCTCCAATTTTGGATGATTCAATTAAACTTTCTTGGGCAAAACCAAGGATATCTCGATGGGGAAATCCCACATGACCCCATATATCTGACAAGTCGCACTATACATTAGATGCATCTTCTTCTCCAGTACTTGCAAAAGAACTAAGTACTCTATTCCACTCTGATGGGGAAATGTAACAATGGGTTTATTGTCTTTATAATATTATTTTTTGTCTTATTTTATCCAGAGATTTGAAAAATTCATAAAGAAAGTCCGAATGAATAAAGGAAAATTATTACGAACAGGTATTTCTAATGATGAACAAGTTTGGATGCATAGAAAAGAGTATCAACTCCCCATTGCATATTACATAGGAATGCATTATGTAGATATCTCATTCCATTTTTTACTGTGTTCCCCTCCCAGGTTTATCTTGCATTATGGCCTCTTCTCATCATTGGCTGACATAGATTTGTGATTGCTACACATTTGATGGAAATGAGAACCTCTTAGTTATACTCTCTTATGACCTTCTTCATGTTATGCATATCAGCTGATCTTGGTGGATGGACTCGGATTGTTGTTGAGAAGCCTTTTGGCAAGGATCTAGCTTCGGCTGAGGAGCTTAGTTCCCAGATTGGAGAGTTGTTTGATGAAGCGCAAATTTACCGCATTGATCATTATTTGGGAAAGGAATTGGTGCAGAATTTGGTAATGCATTGGTCTGTTCTTTAACATTTTCTTATCCAGCTTTCTTTTGGTGCTAATGTCTATCTTTGTGTCATTGGAAAAATTTGCAGTTGGTACTTCGTTTTGCTAATCGCTTCTTTTTGCCGCTTTGGAATCGTGACAACATTGATAATGTACAGGTGAGCATCTTTCTGCTGGTTGCATTATACTTTCTTTTTCTTTCTTTGTGAAAGGTGGACTTTTCTGAAGAACCTGTAATTAATTTAGTAGGTATTACACGTGCAATATTATTTGCTCCTTATTGTTCAGATAAATTTTTTAGATTGCAGCAGAGGCCATGCTTGAGTTTTGTAGTTGCCTTATCTATATACTTGTCTGCCCTAATATGTTTAAGATTGAAAGTTGTTTTCCAATACATATATAGTAATTGCTGACTATGACTATCCCTTTATTTATCTGTCATATTTCTTTCTCTTACAGATTGTGTTTAGAGAGGATTTCGGAACAGAAGGTCGTGGTGGCTATTTTGATGAATATGGGTATGCACTGTTAATGTTTAAAACTTTTTGTGTTGCCATATTTCTCTATTGCTTATGACTTCAAATTTTGGAATTTTTTTTTTTAATTGATGAAAAATTTTGTTTGTTACGAATCTTGTATGCACACTGCAGGGTGCTTTGAAATTTGCTGTCAACATTTTTCTCATATTCTGAAATAATGAACGTGTAGCTTTAAACTAAAAAGGATGTTGGAGAACGGGTGCATTTGTTTTTGTATGATTGGAACAAGAGGCTTACAGTAAATAACATCTTTATTTGTGTTTTTGGTACAGGATCATCCGTGATATTATTCAGAACCATCTGTTGCAGGTATGAGGACGTATTAAGTTGGAAATACCACATATAGATAATAGTGTCATCTGCACAGACTATTTACTTTTTCTGGCGACTAAGGTGTCCCAAATCCCAATACATGTATTTTTGCTTTTGGTTTGTTCAATGGTAGATGATGGAATTTGAATCTTGGCACCCACATAACTCGATCTTTGTCACTACTCCTAGGCACTGGTTACATAAATTAGGGTCTTGAACTGTGCTTTCTTTTAATCCATTCAATGCATATTGTGGTCTGATTTTGGGTTTTCTGTTGATTTTCTAATGTGGTCTCTCTTTGGCAAGAAAAAACACAATATGAAACCTCGATTTTCGTTCAGTAACTTGGTGCAATGTCCATTTCTACTTTTTTTTTTTTTGTATAAAGAAGTCCCTGTATTTTTTAAAAGCCCAGTATTAAATTGCATGGGCCAGGCTAAAATAGGTCAGTCAAAGACTTTTTTTAAAATTCATTTTAGAGGTGGGGGGACTCCCTCATGAAAGCACTTACTATTATGTGTGATTGAGATTCCAAAGAGTTATTGTGATGTTTGAAAGAGTAATTCTGCTTATCAACAGATAAATATTTGAGAAAGAAACTTCTAATACATGGGAACTGGTAGCAATGTTAAGATAAATTATGTAGCCTGACTTCCTCTTAGTTCTCCATATTAGTTTAATCCACCAACGTATTCCTACCAACTACAGGTTCTTTGCCTGGTTGCCATGGAGAAGCCTGTTTCTCTCAAGTCCGAGCACATCCGAGATGAGAAAGTGAAGGTATTTATCTGATTGCTTTCTTAGAAGAAATTCATTGCCAATATGTTCATTTTGAGTCCCAGCTATTTTCCATTTTTGCTTGATGATATTAGCGTGTTATTCAGGTTCTTCAATCCGTTGTGCCAATTAAAGATGAAGAGGTTGTTCTTGGACAATATGAAGGCTATACAGATGACTCCACTGTTCCTGACAACTCGAATACTCCCACTCTTGCTACTATGATTCTGCGTATACATAACGAAAGATGGGAAGGTGATATGTGTGATCTACAACATTAGTTTATGATGTCTGTTCATTACATATCGCCCTCATGATTCCGGGAAAATGTTTCTTGAATCTTCAAGCAGAATTTTACTGTTGTGTAGTGGAATCTCAGACTTGACCCTTGTGGCTCTTTGCTCATGCATTTTTTTTTTTTGCATCAGATAGTGGAAAAGCTATTCCATGTTCTTCTTATTAACATCGCCATGCAGGTGTTCCCTTCATACTCAAGGCAGGGAAAGCATTAAATTCAAGAAAGGCAGAAATACGTGTTCAATTTAAGGATGTTCCTGGTGATATATTCAGATGTATGCATCTGTGCTCCTACATTAGAAAGTTCAATATTGTTTATCTTCTCTGGTCTTCTATATTGACTTTAGTTCAAGCATCAAGCCGTGACACTGTTCTATGACCAGTATGATATGAGTAACTTTTATGAAATGGTGTGACCTTGAGGTATTTAGTCGAAGGGTTCAAACTCTTGAATCGCGATCATAATTTGTGAACTACAAGTGTGCATTCAATCTCTATAAACTTCCTTGTCTCAATCTGGGACTATATATATTATGCAACTGTTGGGAGGCCAGATAAATGATGCACACATGCAAACAACAAAAAAGAGAAGTTACCCCTATATAATGAATTAATTTCAGTTTATAATATAAGAGGATAAACAGTGTCTTTTCAGTAACAAAGGTGAAAGTGGTGTTTAGTCCCAAACAATAGGCGGCTTATCTTCTCAACATGGTTGGTACATGAAACAAGAAGCTGCAGTTTCCTGATGTGATTATTTCTAATTGCTATATGCCTTCTTTTGAATATCTGTAAATATTATGATAATTTTTTGTTTGAATAATGCCTTGTAAAACACAATGTTATTTGTTCAGGTCAAAAGCAAGGGAGAAATGAATTTGTAATACGCCTGCAACCTTCAGAGGCTATTTACATGAAGCTTATGGTCAGTGAGTGATTCTGGTTATGCCAAGACAATTTTGCAAAAGCCACCATTCTTTTTTTTTTTATCTTTTGGATTTAGTAATGTCATTAATGGAGTTACTGCTGGAGTTGATACTCCTGTAATTATGTGCTAGTACCTGTTCATGTTTTCCTGATTGTCTTTATTTTTGAAGTGTGACTTATCAGCACCTGTCACTTTAAATGTTCCCATTGTAGATAACACAATGATCAATTTAGGTGCTTTGATAAAGAACTTATCATACATGATGTCCAATCAAATTCCTGTTCACTGTATGTCTTATTCTGGTAACTTTGGCGGAAACCGAGTCATTCTTTTGTTGACTTGCTTAGTTTCTTTCATGCAGGTCAAACAGCCTGGACTGGAAATGTCAACAGTTCAGAGTGAACTGGACTTGTCATATGGACAACGCTATCAAGGGGTTGTCATTCCTGAGGCTTATGAGCGTCTAATTCTTGACACGTACAATTCTTTGTCCCTGTATTCATGTAATATTTGTTTATCTATTAGGCTCGTGTATGCTGTCTTCCTTTTAAGCTGTCTAACCAGATTTATGGAGCCCCCCCGAGACAGCAGGAACTGCCAGACAACCAAATGTTAACAACTATGACAATAACCGTAAATGACATAGTAGAGAAGGCAAATTGTCATTCTGTCTGTATTTTGACATACATCAATGACAAGATTGGTTCTTGGTTTTCAGAATTAGGGGTGATCAGCAGCATTTTGTCCGTCGAGATGAGCTGAAGGTATACTTGAATTAACTCCGAACTGATATTTCAATTCCATTTCTAGATGTTAGGTAAACGGTGTATGTGTGTGTTGATATGTGCTTGTCTTGGTTCCAAAAATAAAAAATAAAAAATTATCAGGCAGCCTGGGAGATTTTTACACCTCTTCTGCACAGAATAGATAATGGAGAATTCAAGCCTATTCCATACAAGCAAGGCAGTGGAGGCCCCGTGGAAGCAGATGAATTGTCAGAAAGGGCTGGTTATGTTCAAACCCATGGCTATATATGGATCCCTCCCATCTTATAGCTGAATAACATGGACTCCTCCGAAATTATATTCTTGCCATATAGCTGTCGCATTGCTCATGCCTACTGTAATAATGTGTTCATGGTATATTATTGTTTCTAACTTTTCCATGTATCATTATTCTGGCAAGGCATTCTCTTAACACAGTGTGCTGCAATTACTGCCGTAACACTGTAACCTCGATAGCTGTTCATTGAGAATATATAAGTGGCCCGGTGTCACTACTTACTCAAATGTAATCAAATTATGCGGGTAATGTCTATTTGGTCTCTAATCTTTCAATTGTCTATTTAGTCATTTAAGGTTCTTAATTTGTACTTATGTGGTCTAATCCCAAATGTTCATTAAAAATTTGTTAATGTTTCGGGTCGCATATCAATTATGTGGGACTAAATAGACAAATTAAAAAATTTAGAGACCAAATGGATACAAATTAGAAACTTTGAGAATCAAATAAATAAACACAAAATTAAAAACTACATAATTAGCGTGTGGTTAAAACCGTCCCGATTTTCTTATTCGTTTATGATGTTTCGATCCTCATCGATGCCTTTGAATACTGTGTGAAGAATATTCTGGTTGGCGGGCTTCAACGACACGCTATGGGCTGATAGGTGCTGGGACAGTTGACAGTGACAATTATGTGAATTAAAATGTCCGAACCTATGAAGCGAATCCTTAAAGATGATCCAATAGTAAAGTTTATCCTCCTGTAATAAAAATATCTCAGATTCGATATTTTTTTATGCTTTTGAAGGGCCAATTATGCTTGTTCCAAATGAACATATTCTTAAACTAATTTGAACTATAATAATTGATCTTAGAGTTCGAGAAACTAATCGACGTAAGTCTTGCAAAAGAAAAAAAAAAAAAAGAGCTATGGAGGTGTGGTATTCACATTACTTAAGCTTCTGTTATCTTTTCTTGGAAGAGTGGTTATTCATTCAATCAGGAATATGTAGAATATAAACAAAAAGTTTGTAGGGTAGCAAAGGAAGGCAAGGGACATCTTGGGCTCCAAGTTCTTCAGCTTTCGTGCCCCTTACTTTTTGTTGTTAACCATTTCTAAAGTTCTCAGAAATCCACAGCAAAAAGTCCTCTCTTCTTCCTCACTTTTTTAGGTACCCTTTTTGACTCCTTTAGCTACCTGTCTACTGGGTCGATTGTTTACTGGTCTAATAAACGAACATTCTCGCATTTCGAAGTTTGCGAGACTTAAACGAATGTAATTTTTCTTGATATAGGGAGAGACTATTCCAATGACATAAATTCAGCATGCGAGAAGAACAACCCGGGTTCAATGGCCCTTGGTTGTGTATTAATTCAATTAGTTGAATTTGACGGGCCAGTCTAAACTAGGCTTAGATCAGATATGTAGATTAGGTCTAACTCAGATATATAGGCCAAGTCCCCGTGGGATCTAGAATCGAGGAATTTCAATTGGGCCAAACTTACATTCCTTAGAGACTTAGCTCATTGTCGGTGCATGTGAAAATCTCCATCCGAGAAGAGAGAATCTATAGGGATATAGTTATCAGGTATACATTGTCGTTCTCATAAGATCACCTCGCCTATTACGAGGATAAGGTGAATTTCATGAAATCACCTCGCTTCTTGCTACGAGGATGGCTCTTTAGTTAGAGTCATTTGAAACCAACTTCAATCACCTATAAATTGTAAATTCTGCCTACACATGGGAGACATCATACACATCTCAGTTCATTACATCACTTGAGTAATAAGATTCTCAGGTCACCGTCGCCATTCTCAGTAGAGTAGATCACTCAAACCGAACTACCTAATCTTGTGTTTGTTTGTGTTGAGTCTTTTTCTTAATTATTATATTAAATACTTGATAAGTGGTTCATAAACACATTTTGTGCATTACTAGAATTCAAAAATTGAGGATGGTCTTAATGGATTGTTTACTTGATCTCATGTACCCTAACAAATTATAGTTTAAAAATCAATAGTCAACTTTCTTATATTTAATTTTTTACAATCTTTTGGAACTAATTCGTGAGGGATTTATCCCTCGTGACTAAGTCACAGCGTGAATTATCTGCCTTGGACCGGACTGAAGATGAGATTTATCGAGATGTACGTAGGCTGACCTGAACACTCATAAGCTTTGAACAAAAAAAAATTATTGGAACCAAATTGGTGGTTGAATAGGCCTTAATCCATTTTGTTGGAACAGAAATCCTAAGAATCACTGACAGTATGTATCAAATACAAAAAAAAAAATTCATTAAAACCCTACAAAGTGGAACTAGGGTTTATTTTCGAGACCGCTCTGAATTAATCTCGTCTCAGCACCAACGCAGAATCTAAAAACAGATGCAAAAAAATAACTCGATTAACCTCACAATATTCTGTTGTACATTCCTTTATGCCAAAATTCGGATGTAATGTGAGTTGCAAAGACTTCCGAATTTCTGCTTTCTCTTGGCCTCCCTCAAAATGTAAATAATA
Source organism: Ilex paraguariensis (assembly GCA_963454935.2). Lineage (NCBI taxonomy): Eukaryota > Viridiplantae > Streptophyta > Magnoliopsida > Aquifoliales > Aquifoliaceae > Ilex > Ilex paraguariensis. Next base: position 67,668 of record CAUOFW020000900.1, read on the forward strand.
AAGGTGATGCTGATATAGAGAGTCTAGACATCTATATATAGGTTACGACAGAAACCCTAAGGATAAATAAGAGTCGGGCTTTCCAATGGATTTAGGATTCTTATGTTCAATCCAGAACAAACGTCATATAGTCCATTAATAATAAATTAGTCTACTAAAAACTTATTATTGATCTCCTGAGCCTTTTCTTAAAATTATGTCTCAAGTTCTTTATTATTATATGCTTAATAATCTCTCCACGTTTAATATTACAGATGTCTATCAATTAAATAAATTACTGATAATTATATTTAATTGACTTCTTTTATTCATTGAGACCTTAAAATAAAAAAATGAGTTTCATTATAAAAAAATAATCTTTTAGTTTATAACTCTATCACATTTAATATTGGCATGACAACTTGATAGTGACATAAAAATTATGTAACCACACAAGAATGGTTTAATAATCCAATTAATTATTTGGAATATTAATTATAATATTTGTCAAAGAAAGAAAACAAAATTTAGTATGAAAGTAATTGAAGGTGGTGAATGGAATAGTTTATTATTTGAATATCTCATTTCATGTTTGGAACATAGGAGCTGATAATTGATACATTGGTAAGAGAAGAGGAAGGAGAAGATATTAGTTGAAAAGTATTCATTCAAACGGAATAATATATATATAGTACATAAAGTGTTGGTGTCAATTATGCATGTTCACCTTTTGACCTTTTTCGCCTATTCAATTATATCACCTTTGATTCCAATCCTGTGGAGAGTGGAGATCTTACGTTCCTTCCCCACCAAGATCTTATGGAGAAGGAGGCAGGAAGTGAATTACAGCTGATCAACTATATATATATATATATATGGACTAAATATTTATTGTGACAGTAATATTATTTTATTATTGATGATAGTATCGCCGTCGAATAATAAATTATCAAATGAACGTTAATAGTATTTGATTCTTTATGACTGTAATAGTATTAGAAGTTACTAGTTGATTGAACTTCAAATAGTAATAAAGATAAATTGTAAACTCAGATATGTTAAGTTCACTCTTAGCAACTTTTTGGGACGAGGCCATGACGAATTTATTTGTTATGAATATATTAATCTCAGTGTGAATGATCTGCTCATAGTTGGACTGAAGAGGAAATTAATAGATGTGTACGTAAGTTGATCAGGACATCCTAACCGTTGAACTCACAAAAAAAAAAAAAAACTATTTGATTGATACTAAATGCTTCGTGAATTTTTCTACTAATTCATATTCAGATTCATTTTGTTTTTTATCCACTTATACATAATTAAAGAATTTAAGATGAATTAGTGAAAAAAAAATTAATAAATTTATTTAAAATTATCAAATGATCTTATTAAAACTTTTCACGATTTATATTATAAATATCAACACTTTCTACTTGACATATGCATAATTGATCAGGGCAAAAAAACTTTTGCTTAGGATAAGGTTTGAAGTTGGAGAACTGAGAAGACAAGATGTCAGAGATATTTGATACATCCTTTGGTGAGTGATATGATTATATTCCTTTCATTGATTTTAGATTTCACAGAATCTGGATTCTGGGAATGGAGACTTTGACCTAAAGATTTACATTATTCGGATATGGAAAATCCCTATGGTCGGCTCGGTAGCATTTGTTTTATTTGGATCAAATTATGAAAAATTTATATTTTATAAATATTTTAATTTAATATAAATAATTTATTAAAAAAAAATATTAATCAAGATGTACGTAAATCGATTCCAACCCTCTTAACCGTTGCACTAAAAAAAACATAGCCAAAATAATCAAATCTCATTTAACTCCACGATCCACATGTGCAATGGGGACTATATCTGGCTGCAATTCACCGTATAGGGATTGCCACCTGTGGGTCCAAGTGAAGTTGGCCCATCCCCGAAATTCTAAATTTTTTGGGGCAAAAATACAAATTCTAATTAATTTGAGAATAAATTACACAAGCAGTCTCTGAGGTTTACATTAATTAACTTTAATCTTTATGCTTTTAATTCTATCAATTTAATCCACAAAGTTCACAAATTAAAACTATTCATGCTTCACACCAATTGTCATCTAAAAATAAACGAAGAAAAGGCATGTGCATAAGATATGAAGTTGATGAAGAGACAATTGTGTAATTTGATCCTCTCATCTCTCTATCTCGTGAAAAGAAAATCTCTCTCTCTCTTCCCCCACCCCTGCTACATTGGCCTCCCCTTCACCATTGAACGCTACCACCGAAAACTTGTGTCCCCCTATTAGGGGTGCAATTCAGGCGGGTTGAACAGTCAATTCTATTTCAATCATAAGAATATAATCTTCAACCCTAATCCTAATTCTAACCTTAACTCGGATTGATAAACTCAACTCAAGCACTGTCCGAGTTTAAATCGAGCGAGCTAGGATTGAATTTGAGTTAATAATTTTCGGTTATTTTACGAGTTGATTTTCGGGTTAATGTTCTAAACATGATACATTTATTACATAATATTCAAATAATTTAACAAACAACAACTTTAATCAAGAATCATACAAAACACAAAGTCACAAACACTGCTGTCAGTGCAAAACATAACACTGCTACTAGTTTAACAGAAATAACAATACTGCTGTCATTACAAAACATAACACTACTGCTTTGCACAGAACAAGTTTAACAGAACACAAACATAAGTACAACATAGTTCATAAGGGTAAAAAAATCAGATTAACCATAGTATAAATTATAAAATTGTATTTATATAATAGTAATTCAAGTTGAACCTGATTATTAATTCGAGTTGAGCCCGATTTTAATATTCAGGTTTAACCCGTGAACCCGAGGAAACAATTCGAAGTTTGTCCAAATTGAATTTAGGTTGAAATTTTTTGACTCAAATCCAACCTAAATATTAAAAATCCCTACCCAAACTCTAATATTTTCGAGTTGGGTTCGGGTTGTCCGACCCAAGTTGCACCCCTGCCCCTTATCCACCCAACCCCCCCCCCCCCTCCCCCCACCCACCCAAACCCGTTCTCTGTTTCTTCGCTTACTGACATCAGGTTTCTGCCGGCCCCAGCCACCAAATACCCCATCCATTCACCACTAATCATCTTCTCTCTGTTTTTTACGGGTAAATTGGGTTATTGAGGTATGGGGTAGTGGTTGTTTGGTTTGAGGTTGGGTTGGGGCTGAGACACAGAAAGATAGTTAAGTGATGGGTTTTATGGACTGTGAGTTGTATTCTGTGCAGAGAAAGTGAGAAACAGTGGGTGTATGGCAATGTGTTCGGTGTAGAGAAAGAAAGAATTGGTGTGAGAGTGTGTGTGTGTAGGGGGGAGAGAGAGAGAGAGAGAGAGAGAGAGAGAGAGAGAGAGGGAGGGGTGGCTGGGTTTGGGTATTTGTTAGTAAAATTGTTTAATTGGAATTGAAGGACAATAGTGTTTGGATGTATACGTGGTACATAATAACTTAATTACCCTAAATAAAGGTTAAATTAAATGCCTTGCACATGATGATTTTTCATCAATAATTTAAACGACAGCCGGTGAGAGGGACTAAATTGATCTAAATGTGAACTTTGAAGACTAAATTGATAAAATTAAAATTTTAAGGATTAAATTTTAATTAGTGATAAATTTTAGAGACTATTAATATAATTTACTCAGGCACAAAAAGTTCAATTGAAAGTTGCGGCATAATCCCTCACCAAGCCCCAGGGGCCCTTAGCCCTAATTGCATTACAATTAGGAATTCCCACCTGGGATAGAAATAGGTCACGCTTCCAAACACCTGGAAAATACCTCTCTCTCACCACGCGTCTTCAGCCTCTCTCTCCTTTCCCTTTCTCTCTCCACCAAATATAGCGATTTCGGTTTGTCATCTCCTCCTATTTTTGGATTTTTCTCTAGCTCACTTATATACACCGACACACACATATACGCTTGGTCTATCTCTCTTCATATGCTTCTGCAAAGTTTCGATTTGTCTTCAGATTAGACTCTGTATTATCACATTCTCCTAATACACTTCCAAATCTGATTTTACTGTTCTTTTACTTCTGGCACATTCCATCTCTCTTTTGCTTTCTGGGTCTCTCGTATATGTATATATATATTTACTTTTTAGACCTAGGGTTGCTACCTAGACAACTATCCATTGATTGAATTCTTGTTCTTTCACGAATCTTAGATTTGTTCTCCAACCCATCTCTTTTTTCCCCCATCGGAAACTATTTAGATTTTACAGGAAGCTCTGTTATTTCCTTTGGCCCTGTTTGAGCCCCAGCTTTAGGTTTTTTCACGAGGAACTCTGATATTTTTGGTTCTCTGTTTTAGTTTGCGATCAAGAATTGAGGGTTTTCTTGTAAAGCGTAATTTCGTTTGGTTTTTGAAGGTTTTGTTTCTTTTGTGCTCATCAGGTAGGTGGAGATACTATGGCAATGAATCTTTCCAAGGATCCAATGTTTAGTACAGAAAAGAGTTTGTTTTCTGCGAAAGAGATGGATAATGTGTACCTGATGGAGGAGTGCCCAGATAAGAGATTGGCTAGATTTGGTGATTATTGGAATCTCGAGTGGAAATCAGAGAGTATTTGTGATTATAAAAAGGAGAAATCTGAGAAGCTGTATGATGATATCCTTGATTTATTGCCCTCTGATCCTTTTGGTATGGATATGTCTGCTACGGTGACGGCAATCTCGGGTTGGTTTGGGGATCTTGAGATGGATTTTGGGTTAAACACCCTTGGGTTTGGGACTGATGAAATTGAGGTCAAGAAAGGGGACGATCATCAAGTATTTGCAGGATTGAATTTGGTTTGGAACGGTGCCATGGGGTTTTATCCAGGGACAGACAGAAAAGTAATGGGGTCTGCAATGGATAAACAGTTATGTGATGCGTTGTGTGGTGATTCTTTTCTTTTCGATAGCAACGCAGAAGACTTTGTGGGTTCTAGCAATGGAAAACGTTGGGATTCTGCTACTGCTGCTACAAAACAAGAAGGGTGTTCAGAAGTTTATATAGATGGTAGTGTAGGCGCTCCCCATGATGCTTTGTTTTTTGCTCTCGGCTATCTGGGTGTGAGTGACCTTCTCTCTGTCGAAAGAGTTTGCAAATCTTTGCGTGATACAGTGCGAAACGATCCCCTTCTGTGGAGAAGTATTCACATAGATCATCCATTAAGTATGAAAACAACTGATGATGCTCTTTTAAAGCTAACTAGCAGGGCTCAAGGCAATCTTCAATGCTTGAGTCTCGTGGAGTGCTTGAAGATTACTGATAGTGGCTTAAAGCGCGTGCTTGAAACCAATTCCGGGCTTACGAAGGTCAGCATTCATTTCTAATGGTTCAATCTTATTTTTTGTTAGTGCTTCTAATTGTGTTGTTTTTCCATGTTATTTGTTCTGATTTTTTTTTTTTTTGGTTTTCCCATGATATTTTTTCTTAGTTTTTTAGCATGTAATATGTGTAGACATTGAATATCTTGACATCTGCGGGAATCCTTAAACAGTCCAAGGCAGTCCATAGAACACAGATAAAATTGTTGTAACTTAATTCCTTTGGACAGCATTTAAATGACAATTTATTTGTTATTCTTAGCATTTGGGTCACAATTTAAGCAAGAAGCAGAAAAGTGTGAATGCACCCCTAACAGGGTGCGGTGCAATTGGTATGGGATCCTAGTTTTTATTGGTGATGTCATATATCTCAAGATTTGATATTCGCACTACCTTTTTTGATAACCAGATTGATATTAGCTTTTGAGAAAATAAGGGTCTTGCTGCTCATGCAATTTCTTTTATATAGTTTTTGCTGCATTTATGGGCTGTAGTTTTCAAATGGTTTCGTTTGTCCAATAAGGAATTCTCATCAATGTTTTACTTGTTCTCGACGCTGATAGTTCTAAATGTATAATTTTTTACTTTTTTTTTATGAGTGACTGAAGAAATCTTCTCTCTCCTCTGCAGTTAAGTGTTCCAGGATGTGTGAAGCTCAGTGTTGAAGGTATCCTCTGTAGCTTAAAAGAGGTTTTCAAGTCTGCAGGCACGCCTGGAATAAAGCACCTAAGAATTGGTGGGTTATTTGGTGTGACAAACAAACAGTTTGAAGAGTTCAAGTTTTTGCTAGGTGCAGGCAACCACAAGCAGCTCAGTGCCCAGAAACCACGGTTTTATGGTGCAGGGCAGTTGTATCTATCTGTTGATGATGATCGTGCAATTGATATTGAACCATGTCCTAGATGCCAGAAAGTCAGACAGGTCTATGATTGCCCAGCAGAGAGTTGCCAAGGGAAACACCATGCCACACAGTTGTGCAGGGCTTGCACTCTTTGCATTGCTCGTTGTATAAGTTGTGGATGTTGCATTGGTGGATGTGAATATCAAGAGACGTTCTGTTTAGACTTGATTTGTATGGATTGTTGCAAGCAGCTTTTGAATTGCCAGGAGAAACAGGAAGAAACAAGCACTCCCTTGAGGCATACTGTTTTCCATCAGCAGGAAAGTTACCATTTGTATCTCTGTAGCTAGAAGAGATTGATGCTTCATATACCTGTTGCCTGTTGATTATGGATTGGCAACTGCATCATTCGCGGTTGAAGTTTCTGACACGATTGGTTGCCTAGCAGTGGAATACGTGGTTTCCTTGAATATTTTGCATCTTGTGGAGGTGGATGACAGGAGAACAGCAGCATAGAAGACTGCCTACTGGTCTAGTGATTTTGCTTACCGGTCAAATTTTAGCTTAAACAGATGATTCCTCATGGTGCCTGGGGACTCTAAAACAACCACGAGTGAGATATTGAAGAATCTTATATGAAAAATATGCATCGAGTTTGCAAAGTGATGTAGGCTGCTGTTTTTGTTTGCAAATTGTGGATGGCTTTTTTAAGTTCAAGCTGAAGACAGACAGGAATTAGCAGTAGTATTTAGTCTCTGTTTCTTTATAATAGCTGTAACCACTTACAACCTTCACACGATAAATAATAATTGTTATGCAGTTGCTTTACTACATTGTCCTTGCTATTTTATTATTGACATGGATGTCTTTTCTCCTTTATGAATGATTATGATATATACCCTTTCTAATTCTTTGACCAAGTCCGCCTTCGAGTGGCCTTTCCAATTTCAGTTACTTTATCGTACACGTTTACTCTTTCCTCCTTATATTACTTCCAGTTTCTTGAAATTGTGATGAATGATATGCTTCTCGTGTTTGCATTGTTTATTGGAATTGGGTACTCTTTAGGCCAACATTAAAATGAATATTAGATGGCAGCTAAAATTTGTGGGCTGTTTTGGTGACTGATGCTTGTAGAATTAGCCGTCATCGTATCGTAATCAAGACAAAACCAGAGCATAAGCATATAGGGGTTGATTTCGCAACTGTCCACCTTTCTTCCCTCCCCTTTCAAATACCTACAACTTGGATGTTGTAGGTTAATGTTCCTACTAAGCTTGATTTGGTGCATAGCATGGTGGAACAAGATTCAAATAGTCTACCCCAAAATAATTAATATAAGATTTATATGAGTTGAGTTGAGATGAGTTTGTTCCTTAATGCTCTCTTTTTTTGTTTAGCTTTTATTCCCGATTTTGAATCATTGATTGCTCTATACTTTTGTAAATGAATTAGAAGTAATGGATGATGAAAGAGAGGGACCGAAATCCAACTCATGGTTAGGTGGGCCCCTATCTCTCTCAGCAAGAAAGGCTGATCTTCAAGGTCAAAGACTCAAAACATATGCTTTGGCAAACTAATTGTGTAATGTTAAATTTCCTTTTGTGGTGGACTCTTGTTGATTTCCTGGACTCCATACTATGCCGCTGAAAGTTAGCAAGTGGTTTCCTGATGAAACGAGTTTTCAAGGTGAATTCTACCACATGAAAAAGATTGTCTTCCAAGCCCAATAGTCCTCGAGTATTGATTAATTGTTAATGAGTTGCCATGCTATTTTACAGCTCAAACCCAAGTTGCTGGTAGTAAACTTTGAATAGAGATTCTCGTTAATATATTTTTCTCATAATTTTTTTAATGATATACTATTCATTTGGGATAAAATTGTCTGGCGTATAAGTGAAATAATACTTAAACATGAAAGAATGGGAGAATGCTTTCTCTAATTATTCAATAAAGAACTACTATGCTTATATAGCCTTACAACAAGGAGAAAAAAAAACAGAGTCCACATAAATCATGGACTTAACTAGTGTCTAATGAATAGGTCAAAAACAAATCAGGCTCCCTACCTTATAGGAGTTATTAACAAACAAGAATATTAATCCCCACAAAGTAGGAACAACCAGCCAAGCACAGAACCACAATCCTTAACATCCTCCCTTAAACTGATTTCCATAGAAGATCAGTTTACTGAATCTGAATAGACGCCTAGCATATCCTGAAGCTTTAGAAACACATCAAGCTTCAAAGGCTTGGTCATGATATCAACTATTTGTTCTTGAGTTCGGCAGTGCAGTAACTTCACTATGCCATCACGTGTGAGCTCTCTAAGAAAATGAAATCGAACATCGATGTGTATACTACGACCATGCATAACTGGATTCCTTGACAGCTTAATAGTGGAACTGTTGTAACAGTAAACAATTGTGGCTTCTTGTTGCTCACGCTTTAGCTCGCTCATCAACCTTCTTAACCAGACCGCTTGACATGAACAAGATGCCGCTACAATAAATTCCGCCTTTGTGGTGGATAAAGTCACAATTGATTGTTTTTTTGAGAACCATGAAATTGCACCTGAGCCTAACATAAACACATAACCAGATGTACTTTTCCTATCCTCTAGGTCACCCGCATAATCGTTGTCTGTGTAAGCAAAAAGATTCAAATCTCCTACCTTATTGTAGAATATGCCCAAATCAACGGTTCCTTTCAGATAACGTAAAATCCTTTTGGCAGCCTGTAGATGCATTTGTGTTGGACTTTCCATGTTCCTGCTGATAAGGCTCATTGAGAACATGATGTCTGGTCTTGATGCGGTTAGATACATTAGGCTCCCACAATCTGTTTATACACAGTACTGTCTATTTTTGTTCCATCTGTATTTTGTACCAACTTGAAGCCAGGAACTATCGGATTGTGTACAGGCTTGCTATCTCTCATACCAAACCTTTCAAGTATTTCCTATGTGTATTTCTTTTGGCTAAGAAAAATTCCATCCTACCTTTGCTGTACTTCAATGCCAAGAAAATACCTCATTTTACCAAGATCCGACATATCGAATTCAGTCATAATTGATTGCTTGAACTTTGAGAACAAAGTTTCATCACTGCCTGTAAAGATCAAATCATCTATATAGAGACAGACAATAAGAATGTTACCTCCTTCACCTTCTTTTACAAACAATGTGTGCTCATATGGACACTTTTTGAAACCCTCCTTCAAGAAATAGGACCCAATCTTACTATACCAAGCTTGTGGTGTCACACCCCAACTCCAAGGGCATGACCAACCGTGAACCATAGATCCATAACTTATGGAACACGTAAGCCTAATAATAAACTTATAATATTAGGAAACAACATTAACACTAAATTGATCTCATGTCAATATGTCAAAGTCAACATACCTAAATCTGTTTGCCTTAACTATCTAAACAAGTATAGATGACTATACGATATATGCTACGGAGGTCACAACACTATTAGTCCTCAATCAATTCCCTGAGTCCACTATTAACACTCCAATCGTTTACCTGAAAAAATATTATTTTGAAAACTTGAGCTAAAAAATCCAGTGAAAGAAAATGCATGCATATTCAAAGTAGCTAAAAAACATATTTGACATACGACATGTAAATCAAAGGTTTGAAAAAATAACTTCATCAAGATAACCAATTTCTCAAGAATAACACAATCGGATTTCAACAAGAAATCATACCACAATGGTGAATCATATTATAATGGTGGAGACTGTACGATATCCAATAATCGATGAGAACCAAATGCAATAACTAATAACAAGAAAATACATATGACATACAATAGATAATCATAAACAAAGTCAATAAAAATATTGTGACAATAACAAATTATATTATCATCTCATACTGGTAAGGACTTGTACGATATCTGGGAACCATACCAAATGCCAGAAAATCTCAAGATTTGATCCAACATCGTATTTAGGGTCACCACGGGTTGTCGCCTGGGAACTGTTCCCTAAGACGATCTGGTGAAGGTCACCAGGACACACCAAGAACTATTCCTTCACCCGTTGAGCACTAGGGTTACCTCAGCCTCCCCCGGGTCTGTTCTCTAGTGACCAAGGTCACCCGCATACAGATGAATAATTTCTCTGAACTTTTAATCAAATGCTAGAATATAACTCAGGTTTGGATCCAACATCGTTCTTAGGGCCGCCACGGGTTGACGTCCGGGAACTGTTCCCTAAAATGATCCGGTGAAGGTCACCAGGACACACCAGACATTGTTCCTTCAACCGTTGAGCACTAGGGTCACTTCAGCCTCTCTCGGGTCTGTTCTCTAATGGCTAGTGTCACCTGCACACAGAGAAATAATTTTTCTAAATTTTCAATCATGGTCTCATTCACTATTACAAAGTCTCACCATATAAACAAGTGATTAAGTCACAATACTTCACAAAAGAATTCATCAAGGTAAGAAGAATTGTATGTCACAAGTATTTAGACACTTAGTAAAACATTTTGTAAAGGTAGTAATGAACAAACAATATGTATCATTTTTAAAATGTTAGACATACGGAAAAAATACGTAGCATGTCAAATCACTCAAATGATATGCTTCTTGGGTGTTGCTTGTTGTTCGAAGTAGAGTGAAATGTTATCGATGTCTTTCCTCTTTCTCTCACGATTTCCTTTCTTCTTTGATGAGGTGCTCTTTCTTCCTTCTTCTCTCTTTTACTCTCTATTCTTTCTTGAAAGTGGAAGACTACTTGTGCCCTTATATCCTTAATTCAATTCCCAAATGCCCTATTTATAGGCATCCTAGGATTATTCTAGAGAATATTAACATGTGACATTTTTAGGGGAGACTCCCTAGAATATTCTACCATCTTCCCTTTCCTAGATCCTTCTAAATTTTAAGCTTATTTTGCACATGACAATTCAAAAAGCATCTAGATTCATCTATGATATCCTAAAGTCTTTTCCAACCTTCTACGTCATTCCGGAACTTTCCGAAATATTCTAAATCCCTCTAGAACCTTCTAGTATTTCTTAGAACCTTTTAAAATATGTTAGACTTCTCTAGATTGTTCTAGACTATTTTAGGTTATTTTTGAAGTTTCTAGAAACTTCTCAAACATTCTAGATTCTTCTTTAAAATTTTTTTTATTCCTTCCAAAATAATATTTTCCTAACTAGTTATTTGCCAAAATAGAATGGGGTATTATATGTGGAGCTTGTTTTAGTCCATATAATGCTTTCTTTAATTTATATACTTTGTGCTCTTGACTTGCAAGCTTGTATCCAGGAGGTTGTTCCACAAATACATCCTCATTCAAGTATCCGTGTAAAAATGCAGACTTAACATCAAGTTGAAATACTAACTAGTTGTTTCGTGTTGCAAGTGAGATTACTAACCTGATGGTGTCCATGCAAGCTACAGGAGCAAACACCTCTGAATAATCTATTCTATATTGATGTGAGTTACCCCTTACGACCAACCGTACTTTATACTTGTCAACTTCACCTTTTTCATTGAGCTTGGTTTTGAACACCCATTTCACGCCATTAATTTTCCCTTCCAATGACAAGTTGACAAGCTCCCAAGTGCCATTCTTTTCTATAGCATTGATCTCATTATCCATTGCAACTCTCTACTTCTCGTCTTTCACTACTTCTTCAAAGGTAATGAGGTCCCAATCCACAAAACATTACAAGATTGTCAGAATTTTCCTCTCCTGAAAGTCCTTCACCACTTACATAATCTCTCATCCACATAGGTGCCCTTCTAGTTCAACTCTCAGGAGGGCTATCTTCTGTGGACTCACCTGATCGGCTATCTTCTGAGACTCACCTGATCCAATAACTAATTCACCACATTCCTCATTTTCGCGCTCATTGTGTGCATCTTCAATCTCATATGAGTCATCATTTCCCTAATCTAACATGGCAGAAATATCTTCTTGATAGTTTTCTTCCCAGCTCCAAGACTCATCCTCTTGAAACACTACATCCCTACTCACTATAATGCGTCTTGAAATGGGATCGTACAACTTGTAGGCCTTTGATTCCTCACTAACCCCAAGGAAGACACATTCGAGAGTTTTTTCATCCAATTTGGTTCGCTTTTGATCTGGTACACATGTATAAGCCAGGGCTCCAAATACACGAAAATGATCAATTGATGGTATTGTGTCACTCCAAGCTTCTTCTGGAGTTTTGTTTTGAACTGCGAGAGTAGGGCTCCGATTCAACACATGTACAACTCAATTCACAGCTTCTGGCGAAAGGCTCTTTGGAATTTTCTTTCCAAACAACATGCACCGTACCATATTCATGATAGTTTGATTCTTCCTTTCGGCGACTCCATTTTGTTGCGGAGTAAAGACAACCATCAATTGTCTCCAAATGCCATGAGTAGCACAAAAATTGATGAATTCTTGTGAGGTGAACTCACCACCTCGATCAGTACGCAGTCCCTTCACACAAGCATTAGACTCCTTCTTAGCATAGTTTTTGAACTTTATGAATGCAACAACGGCTTCAGATTTTTCAGAGAGAAAAAACACCCATGTTTTGCGACTGTAGTCATCAATGAAAGCTAGAACATACCTCTTTTGGTTGTTGGAGATGGGATTAATAGGACTGCAAATGTCCGCATGAATCAATTGGAGTTTCTTTGAGGCTCTCCAAGTGCTTTGTATTGGGAATGAATCTCTTTGTTGCTTTCCTACCAAACAATCTTCACACACCTGAGATTGACCTTTCAGCTTTGGCAAGCCACTCACCATCTGCTTTCTCTTGAAGAACTTTCAGCCCTTTATAATTCAAGTGCCTGAACCTACAATGCCATAAATGATCTAGATTTTGCATGATAGAGTAGTGACAAAGTGGGCTTTGAGGTTGACACTTGGAAAGTAGAATAAACATTCTGTTTAGGGACATGTGTGTCTCCATAATCAAGCCTTTCTCTGGGTAGAAAATCTTACACTTGTTGTTGTGAATTAAAATTGCAAGTCCCTTCCCGTGCAATTGACCAATGCTAAGAAAATTATTTTTCAAAGCTGGAACATAAAATACCTCAGTGATGACTAGGTCAAAACTCTTTACTTGCAGTCTTATGCTTCCTTTCCCCATTACTGCCAAAGATGTGTTATTGCCAAGCTTTACTGATTCTTTAAAAGAGACATCAAGAGAATCAAAAAGATTTTTCTGCCCACACATGTGGTTGCTACATTTGAAGTCGAGACACCATGCAGATTCTTCGTCATCTTTGTTGACATCAACATAAGCCATCAAAAAGCATTTCATCCTTTGCCTTGTTAGTCTCTACAAAGTTTGTCGTGCCTAAGTTTCCTTGTTTCTTCGGACACTCGTATTGGTAGTACCCTAGGTCATGACAATGATAGCATTCAATGACAGACTTGTCAAAGAATGGTTGTATCCCTCTTCCTTTATCTCTGGATGGAGATCTTGTGCCTCTGCCTAGAGATCCAGTACAACCTCATCCCTTTTGCCCATGCGAATCTTCATGAGTCACCTTCAAAACCTACTCCTCAACATGGTGGCTTTGCATCCATTGTTCATGGACCAATAAACTACTCTGTAAAGCATCGATGGACATGGAATCCAAATCATTGGACTCTTCAATGGAGCATGCCACATAATCGAATTTGGAAGTCATAGACCACAGAATTTTCTCAATCACAAGTATGTCGTCCATTTTTTTGCCATGAATTCTCATCTTGTTAACAATGATGAGAGTTCTGGCAAAATAGTCATCTATAGTTTCTCCTTCTTTCATGTGGTGAACCTCGAACTCTTTGTGCAAAGCCTAGAGTTGAGCACGTTTCACCCAGGCAAAACCTTGGTCTTTCTACTTTAAAGAATCACATATTCCTTTAGAGGTCTCCTTGTTCAAAATGGTCTCAAGAATGGAGCGATCAACAACTTGAAAGAGATCATTCTTGGCCCTGATACCTTTGAGCTTCATGTCTCCCAGTGTCTTACATTGCTCATCACTCATAGTCCTCTCCTCTGCTGCGGCAGGAACACGTTGGTCAACGACGATCCAATATTCTTTGGAACGTAGAAAATTTTTCGTGAGCATACTCCAGTGATCATAATGCCCATCAAACTTAGGAATTGGTGGTTGAACGAAATTTCCTCCCTCCATCGCCATGCTGGTTTTCGATCACTTGCGGTGGGCTTTGATACCAAATGTCTGGTGTATAAGTGAAATAATGCTTAAACGTGAAAGAATAGGGGAATGCTTTCTCTAATTATTCAACAAAGAACTATTGGGCTTATATAGCTTTACAACAAGAAGAAAAAAAATAGAGTCCACATAAATCATGGACTAAACTAGTGCTTACTGAATAGGTCAAAAATAAATCAGGCTCTCTAACTAATAGGAGTTATTAACAAACAGGAATATTAATCCCACAAAATAGGAACAACCAGTCAAGCACGTAACCACAATCCTTAACAAAAATTATGTTTTTTAATTTTATTTACCAAATGTTATATCTCAAATTTATTTTTATTATCATTTAAATACTGTAATTTACTATTGAGAAAATACGGAGAAAAAACGTATTAAGGGATAATTAATCTGCCTACCCAATTCATCCCGACCCTCCGTTTTAAGTTGATGAAATGGTTGTAACTTGCTTACCATAGGAATTAAGAATCAAAGATTAAGGTAGTATACGACGTTGCATCCTGGACGAGATGAAGATCCGACGACGTTTCTTGTTTGAAAAGTCAAACAATTTTGATGCTTTTTCAGAAGATACAAGTCGGCGAGACATATCTATAAGTTAGGGTTTTCACATTCATATATATAGAGAGCTCTTCACTGCTTTTACTTTGGGGCGAAAGTCGTGAACTTGGAAGCTTAAAAGGAAGATGGAGAACGGAGGACACGGTGAAATCCCTGAAAACGCCAACGAACGTATGTTTTTTTTTTATCTACAAATTGGATATTATTGGTTGATAAAATTTTCTTGAATTTTTAGAAATCCTTTTGGCTTGGTTGTTGTTTCAGATTGCCCAGGGCCTCAATCGGAGTCTGCTGGAAAATCTGATGCCTGCGACGGTTGCCCTAATCAACAAGTTTGTGCTACTGCCCCTAAAGGCCCAGACCCAGGTTCTATCTCTCTCACTCTTTGTATCTATATGTGTTTATATGCGTATAGATGTGCTCTTGAAGGATGATTTTTGTGTAGAATTTATTGACTTAGACTGTTATCTGTAGTTGGCCCTATTGATTTTTCTAAGACGGGTTGATTTCGTAATGACTTTGTAGTTTATAGTGATCACCGGGGTGCTGACAAGGTCAGTTCCTCTCTGTTCGTGATAGGAAAAAAAGAAATTGATGATTTTTTTTCTTTTGACTTGAGAAGCCTAAAATAGTTAGATTTTATTAAATTTAAGGAATTTTGACCTCTTCCAATAAATAATTATGTATGGATGACATGATTCTAGGTGTATAATTTTATCCTGAGAAAGTCTTATCGAAAAAAGAAATTTATGCTGAGAATGCCAATCCTCTTGGAAAAAAAAGGTCATTGTGAAATTGAATGTTGATATTGGATTCTTGAGTTTGAAGAAGTTTTGCATGTAGAGAGAGCAAAGATAGAAACCGAATGACAAGATAGCAAAGAGGGATAACGAGGTTCAGGCACTCAGGCGTTACATTCTCAGACCAAATGGCTTAAGGGATACAACTATATTATTGATGTCGTTGATGATAATTGTATACATGCAACGGGATCTCTAGCATGTCTCTTGCACCTCTGGTGGATATTTATGATATGTCTGATAGGAAACAATGGAACATCATTGGCGTTAGAACAGTAGCTTTCTAGATGATGTATTGTGGCCAACTGAATCCCACTATTGTTGAATTGCCAGCCTCTATAGCTTGGGTGCATAATTCTTTTTGGCCATTCAACAGTATACTGAACCTTCTTCTTCAATAATTCCTGTGAGATCATTCATTTTCCCCATACTCATGGTCCATCCATGTTTTTAGGCTTTCCACTCTGGTGTGACAAACAAATTCTTGTAGACGAGCCATAGTTTATCAAGACTCAATAATGTCCCAAACAATTTCTTGATTAGCCAATTAGATCAAATGGACTGAGTGATGTTAGGAGGCATTAACAAAAATGCATCTGGTTTTAACGTGGTTTCAGAAGAATATAGAGAAATATCCTTGTGCACCCTAAATAAGTAGAATTTGCTATAGGATAAATATGCTTTTTGGATATTAACGTTCTGTTTTTTTCCATTATGTTTGGCAGATTTGGTTGCAATTTCAGAACGAATGGCAACAGTGAAGCATAAGATACTGATTTTATCTGGCAAGGGTGGGGTTGGCAAGAGCACATTCTCTGCTCAACTCTCATTTGCACTCGCAGCTATGGATTTCCAAGTGGGTCTGCTTGATATTGACATATGCGGCCCAAGCATCCCCAAGATGCTTGGCCTAGAAGGCCAAGAGATTCATCAGAGTAACATTGGCTGGTCTCCTGTCTACGTTGAGTCCAATCTTGGGGTAATGTCGATTGGGTTCATGCTTCCCAACCCAGATGAACCTGTGATTTGGAGGGGCCCACGCAAGAATGCGTTAATTAAGCAATTCCTGAAAGATGTTGATTGGGGAGAACTTGATTTTCTTGTGGTTGATGCCCCTCCTGGGACTTCAGACGAGCATATTTCTATTGGACAATTCCTCCAAGCGGCTGGATTAGATGGTGCTATCATAGTGACCACCCCACAACAGGTGTCTTTGATAGATGTCAGGAAAGAAGTGAATTTCTGCAAGAAAGTTGGGATAGAGGTTCTTGGCGTCGTTGAGAACATGAGTAGCTTATGCCAACTATTGTCAGATTTCAAATTCTTGAGGATGACAGATGCAGGTGAGCAAAATGATGTGACTGAGTGGGTATTGGAGTATATGAGAGAGAAAGCCCCAGAATTGCTAAATTTGGTCGCTTGCAGTGAAGTCTTTGATAGTAGTGGTGGCGGCGCTACAAAAATGTGCAAGGATATGGGTGTTCCGTTTCTTGGGAAGGTGCCATTGGATCCTCATCTATGCAAAGCAGCCGAAGAAGGTAGATCCTGCTTCACTGATAGCAGATGTGGGGTGAGCGCTCCTGCGTTGAAGAGGATCATAGAGAAACTGGTGGCAAGTGAAATGATGTCAAGAATGGATAATGGTGCCTAGGTGTTCAAAGTTTTTTTTTTTTGGGTGATATTTCCTTTTAATGCTTTCAGTTTTGAAAACAGTTTTGTTTTCCACATTATGTATTAATTTTATGAGCAGATGGATAAATACAGTAATAGTTGGTCACTTGCAATTCTTCTTCTTCTTCTTTTTTTTTTTTGTATAGAGAAAATTGATATGATGAAATTGTATTTTTTAACTCAGTAAATTAAAATATAATGAAAATAAGAATGATGGGTTTTTCGATAAAATATTTAATATTATGTCATCGCTGACACGTGATATTATTTATATAATAAAATAGTTTATAATCTAAATCTCAAAAGATAAACAAAATGACTTTTGTTATTCACGGTTGAGATCGTTTTAAATTTTTTTTTAAAGTTAATTTAACGGTAAATATTAACACCCTAAATTTAATAAAAAAAATAGACATTTAAGAGTGTGTTTGGAGTGACTTTTTAAAATTACTTTTAAAAATTATTTTTTATAAATATTTTAAAAAAAAATAGTGTTTAAAATTGTCCCACTACCACCACTGCTACCACCATCACCACCGCCTCCACCACTAACACCCCCACCACCACTATTCTCGCCACCGTCATCATAACCACCACTACCGTTGCCGCTGCGATTTATGCCACCCACCACAACCATCACCATCACCATCTCCTACCATTATCATTGCCGCCCATCACCTTTTACTCCTACTATAAATCGATGCTTAAATTACTTTATCTTTTCTTTATTTTTGTGATTTGATTTTGGATATATTACTCTGTGTTTTCAGGCACAGACAATAACTAATAATTTAATATTAAATTAATATACAAACAAGTAATATTATACGTGACAATAATGACATACTAGTGTTATAACAGAAATTACTTTTCAATTTGTAATAATACATGATAATAATGATGCTGTATTTTGAGAAAGACGATTTTTTTTTATTTTGATGGAATAATGCTATAGGAATTTAATTTCAGGGATCTTATTGGAAAATTTAATTTAATGCAGTCATTAAATTAAATTAGGTTGTGACATATGTTCAATTAACATTTTTTATTTTGATGGTGACAATGGACGCGAAAAGAACACGTGGCAATCAACATCAAACGTGGTGAGCGTTTGGAAGTTGAAAGTACGCAAAAGAGCTCAGCTGCGCAACCTGCGGAAACCTCACAACTCCACCTGGATCCTAATGCCTAAGCCTTAAATCCATCCACCGATCAAACAAAACAACGTTTGTCTTTGTCGTAGCCACTCTCTCTCTCTCTCTCTCTCTCTCTCTCTGCGTTTTTTACACACTGGAAGGCTCAACACTCAACGCAGAAGTTACAATTCCTTGATGTAAATTAAGAATTAGGGTTTTTACTCTAGTCTTACATCCTCAGTTGTGGATAGTGGTCACGAAAATGTATTTATCCGAAAAGCCTAGTCCGGTTGACTTCTATAAAGGCGGAGGAGGAGGAGGAGGAGGAGGAGGAGGAGAAGAAGAGAGAGAGATGGTGATTGAGGTCTCCTCCAATGGAGACTTGACACCTCACCATCCACTCCAGCACCAACACCAACAGATGATTCTCGGCGAAAGCAGCGGCGAAGACCACGAAGTGAAGGTTCCGAAGAAGAGGGCTGAGACTTGGGTTCAGGAAGAGACTCGGAGCTTGATCAACTTCCGCCGCGAAGTTGATGGTCTTTTCAACACTTCCAAGTCCAACAAGCATTTGTGGGAACAGATCTCCGCCAAGATGAGAGACAAGGGTTTCGATCGCTCCCCGACCATGTGTACCGATAAGTGGAGGAATTTGTTGAAGGAATTCAAGAAAGTGAAGCAGCAAGAGAGGGGGAGTGGTTCTGCTAAGATGTTGTACTACCAGGAGCTTGAGGAGTTGCTCAAAGACAGAGCTAAGAACGGTCCGTACAAGAGTCCTACTTCTTCCAAAGTCGATTCCTTTATTCACTTCTCCGATAAAGGTAGTTACTGATTATCTGTTCTATCTGTAGATTCTGGGATTATCCGATTTAATTATGTCTAACATTTTGAGGTTTCACACTTCTAATCGTGGTGATATTAGGGTGTTAGGTTGCAGATAGAGAATATATTTTCGCACTGCTTGAACTTGGAAGTTTTTATTTTTTATTTTTTTTATCTTTCTCCTCTTTTTCACTGGAAGACTGAGGAACGGAGAAATAAAATGAAGGAGAAAACAGAAAGAATAGCTTATTTTTCTTTTGCAAGTAATAGAATTTCTTTCAAAATGTCAGGTGAGACCATACTGAAATTTGCTTTATTGGGTGAAATTACCATTAATTTGTTCAGGCCATCATTTTTTTAGCAATGGATGTTTATGGTTAGCTTTACATGTGCGCTTTTGCTCAGGGTTTGTTCGGGCCATTTCTTTGTTAGCAATGGATATTTTATGGTTAGCTTTAGGTGTGTGCTTCTGCTTGGGGTTCATGTTTCCTTGTTTAAGTAGTGATCTTATTCATAGGTTGGGGCATTGTTTGGTTTGGTTGAAATGCAATAGTGTATTAGGGTGTGGGGAAGCTCAGCAAGATGTAATACTTCAATGTGGACAAATTTGACCAATTCTGGAAAATAAAAATGGTTCAGCTATTTTTTGACAATAGATCTGACATTGCTTTCATGATACTCCTGCTTTCAAAGGAAACATATATTTTTCACTCCGTCACCTGCCGAAGGCATTTAGGATACCTGTGATGTTACTTGGTTTCTACGCGTAAGGATAGCAACAAGAAAGGTGTAATATGGTTATCTCCTGTCCCGGCCTGCCTAACAGCCTCCATCCCATACCACCTCCAACCCTACCTCCAATGGCCTTCTTCATGGTACACGAGTTGTAAGCATTAAACTGGCTCCTAATGTATCTCGCAATTTCCAATAATGGATACATCTTCAATTCCATTATTAGACTTTGACGAAATATTGTTAAAAACTTGAGAAAATAAAACGAATTGAATAACTCATGCAACTATAGGAAAAGTGGTTTTGAGTGGAAATGAAAGCACCTCTCTTTAACTTTTTTTTTCCCCCCCTTGGATTATTGACTTTTTTATTCTGTCAAGCATCCTCTAAATTGGGAAAAAAATAAGAGAAAACGATCTTTGCAATTTTTTGCGCCCCCATCCCAGTCGGGGCCACCGTGTGTTTAGTTGTCTGTGACCAACGAGGCCATTCTAGTAAGGGTGGGATGGGCCAAGTCACACACACATTTGGGTTTATTGCCATTTGCCACCCATATCATCAGGTACGAGCCGCCCTCTCCCCAAGTTTTGATACCTAACACAAGATGCTACTTATGCAGTAATCACTGGATGCTTATGGTGATTTCATTATCAAATGCCACCTCTAAAATTTTTCTTTCCTTTTGTTGTTGTAGTTGTAAATGTGAAATTAGCCACTTATGTTAGTAAATCTTTTCCTCTTTTTTTACTTGTACGAAATCTAGTCATGGAGAAAACTATTTTTTCTTTATTACTTAATTTGTTGAATAAATGGCTCAGAATTCAAGGGAGTAGTTCATGCAAGCTTGGACATTGTAGCCAAAAAAAAAAAAAAACTATTGTTCCATATTTTTTTTCTTAGTAACTCTCATGATTGGAAGTTGGACTTTTATCATGAAGGTCCTGGCACTACATCTGGTAACTAAGTGTGGTTTGTTATTGTGACTCAGGTCTTGAGGATGGCAATATCCCTTTTGGACCAGTGGAAGGTATCACACTACAAATCACAATATTGTTGTATTTTAGTAATTTTATAATACGTTGTCATTCATTTAGGCTTCTAGTATATTTCTCAACCTCACCTATGCCTGGACTCTTTATGATTCATGAGTCTCATGTATGGAATCGTCTCACTGCGGTGGACATGATGTATCTTATCAGATTAGGGCATGTGCATATAAAATATAAGCCACATGTATTTCATCATTACGTTTAATCATGATTCGTGGCAAGTTTTAATTATTAGCATCAATAGAGAATTGATATGATGCTTAAAATAGAATAATACAAAGGCTGTGATTTTCCTTTCCTAGGCGATTTTTCTCTCTCTTTCCATATCATTGTAGTTCTTTGTGATGCTATATTTATTTGCGCCAAATAGAATGGTGGTAGGAATAAGCTGTTTGAGTTGGCGATAATTTCATGGGTAGCTCCAAATTTTGTATCAGCAATGTTTTGTGTGGACTATCACGGTTTTGGAAGAAGTAAAGAAGTTACCCTTAGGGATTGTGCAACTTTTGCTATTATTTGGATGATTTGGTTAGAGAGGAATGCAAGTGTTTGAAAATAAGTACGAGGGGGTTGATGGTTTATGGAACTCCGTATCTACTTGTTGGCTTCTTTTTGGGCATCTATTTCGAACGATTTTGCTCCAACTCCTCTCTTGAGTATTGTGACAAGTTGGCATGCGGCTTGTGAATGAACCGTTTTGGTTTTTTACCTATTGTAACTTTCTGTAGTGTTGCTTTTTGTGGATGGTTTATGGACGCCTTGTCCATGTTACCATTATGCTCTATTTTTTTTTCTTACATTAATAAAATTGTTGTCTTCTATCTAGAAAAGAATAGAATGGTGATAGGGTTGCAAAATTAGTGAGCAGGATCAAGCTTCTGGTCTGGACTCCATACTAGGAATTTACTCAATTTTTTTTGTTTTGAAGAGATCTTGTCACTTTACTTTCAACTCTCCCTTCACAGTAAATTTTGAAAATATGGACTGTTAGAATGAAGTTAATTGTTGTCCAAAATCATTTATTCTGAAAATTGAGAAAAAAAGTCAGGAGTGGGATGTTTTGCCACATGAGGCAAAAATCTTCAACTAGTGGCATCACCACTTTCCAACTGGTTTTAGCACTCCGCCAAAATTTTTTAAGTAATTGTATCAACTGAGGGCAAGAGAAAGTTATGAGCCTTTAGTAGGGTGAAGACATGTCATTATGCTTTACTTGGGTTTACGTTTTGATGCTTTTGATGCCTATTTTTTGGTGCTGAGCTAGACATAATATGATTTACCTGTATGGATTTGGGAATTGCAACTTTGTTTGCAAACAAATTTAAGCACCCACCCTGTGTTTCACCTGTTGGAAGTATATGGGAAGGGCTTAAAACAGGGTCGATGCCGGTTCGAGAGGAAATGGTGACCAGGGACATTGTTGGAGCACTTGACCCGGCCCTTCCCTGGTTATATGTTTTCATTTACTAGTTTTTTGTCATTTTTCTCTAGTGACGTTACTCATAAAAGGTGGGTTAGGGTTTCTTCATGGGTACAATACACTAGCGTTACTCTCTAGCACGCGCCCTCTATTCACTTCGTCATCTCATCTTGTTGTAACCACCATCACCATGGTGGTTGTTTATAGGCGCAACCGTTTCCGCAATCGTCAACGAATATATGCGGTGCCACCATCATCACACATCAGGAATGTGACTTCAGAATTATCAAACGCCACAGTGGTTGTTTATAGGCGCACTCGTTTCCGCAATTGTGGACGAATATTTGCGGCGCCACCATCACTGCACATCATGAATGCGTCTTCAGAATCAAGTTTGATAACATTTCCATTTTTCCCTATAATCTATAACCAGATCTGGTCTTTTTTGTACATGATTTACATCTATTTATGATTATTTGAGTCATAACTCATAACTGCTGTTATATATGTTGTTTTAGTTATATTCTTTGTAAATCTTGCATGCTTGCTCCAAAATTGGATGGAAAAAGGAGTAAATAACTTGATCATTTGAGGGAGGGGGAGGCTGCTTGGAAATGGGTTTGCTAGATTAACTTGGGTCAAATGTAGGGTTTTGATCG
Organism: Ilex paraguariensis; assembly: GCA_963454935.2. Classification (NCBI taxonomy): domain Eukaryota; kingdom Viridiplantae; phylum Streptophyta; class Magnoliopsida; order Aquifoliales; family Aquifoliaceae; genus Ilex; species Ilex paraguariensis. The sequence continues at coordinate 90,901 of CAUOFW020000900.1, forward strand.
GAAATGCATCCTGAGGATAATGCCGATGAAAGGAGCAGCACTCTTCCTAGAAGCTAGGTTAGAGGGGGGCTCCATCCTGTACCTCCCTAAATTAAGATTCCTCTGTAAGAATTCTTGATGTAGAATTGATGCATCAGGGTTTTATGGATTACTTCTTACTGGTTCTTCGACAGTTTTTCTCAATTTATGGTTAGGGCAAAATACAATGATCCATCAGTAGGTGCTTTATGCCACTCTGATCTTTATTCTTTCAAATTTGTCAATTTTTAGATTCTCAAGACTCAACTTTTCAATTTGTGTCACTAGCTGAAAATGGTGATTAAATCCGAGTAACATAAGTGGTTAGGTGCATCTCACGTGGTCACGTGAGGGACATTTTTTGGGAAGTTGAGGATTAAAGGGACAAAATTGAAAAGAATGGAGCCAAAAAAAATGACACGAATTGGAAACCTGAGGGACGAAAGAGACTCCGCGAGTATGGTTATGTGATCCCACAAGTGTGGTCACATGAGACACAAGTGACATGAATTGGAAACTTTTTCTTGGTAAGACGTGAATTGGAAACTTGAAGGACTTAAAAGTGATAAAGTTAAAAGAATGGGGACCAAAGTGACGCAAAATGCATAGTTCAGGGACCATTACTTTATTTTTACTTATGGTTCTTGAATTCTTGTACACTACCTAGTTGTTCTCTGCTTTCTGTGAGCACGCATGTACACACGCAGACACTTGCCCATGCCATTCACTTAAATTTGTTGCTAATTAAAATTGTTGCAGATGTGGCTTGGAATATAGTTTTGGCGTGGATGATGAGCACTATCTTCAATGGCAGTACACCACTTTTGGTTGTTTGGCAATTTGGTCATGCAGTTCCTCTCTTCCTTAGCTCATCTCTTATTTATTTTTCTATTGATCAACTTTAGACACTTCAGTTTATTGCACCCGCACAACCATGTCAAGTTAAGGAGGGGTATGGGTGATATACAATACTGTGAAATGCCATCAGTTTGAGACTATTAGTTGTGAAATCTCTATTTGAAGTTCCATCTATGTACATAACCTTCGTGGCTATGTCTTTTATTTCTGTGAGGTATGTGGAGGATCCAACTCTGTGGATATGATATAGTGCATAATGGAACCTGCTTATGAATCTTTTTAAGTTGCACACTGAGTTGTTTACTTTGTGCAAGTTGTTGGATATTAGTATATCACTTTTAAGATGCTAGAGTTTACTGTTTGTATGTCTTTATAATTTTCGGTCTAGTGCTATGGTTTTCCTAAGATCTACGAAGCTTGATTTTGTGCTACTGATTGATGCTTTTATGATTTGAGTTTCTAATCAATATTTTCTGATTGTTATACACAGATAATGGCCGGTCAAATGTCAACCTTGAAAGGCCTTTGGATAATGATGGGGACCCACTTGCCCTTACTGCAGCTGAAGCAGTTGCAGCTAGTGGAGTTCCCCCTTGGAATTGGAGAGAGACCCCTGGAAATGGTATTTATCTATTTTATAAGATAACGAATAAGGTGTGGGTCCATGGTTACCATTCCTAAATTGGGACTAGATATTGATATATGATGAGTAAAATGACGAAAGCACTTTTACAGGCAATCCCATCCAAAACTGAGTTTGGATGGGATTATATGGCCATTTCACACCTAATACCAATCGGATGTGAATATTTTACCACTTTCCACACAGAGCTTGGTTGTACCATGTATGTGGTGTTATATACACCATATCATCGGACCAGTATTCACAAACTCAAGCAAGACAGGGGCCTAACCAACCAAAGCTGTTATTAAGTGCGAAAGGCACTAATTTAGTACATTCCCAAGTCACAGTACTGGAATCAAATACGCCCTTATAGATCTAAAATGTACAACTTCTGTTGGAAACTTGGCAAAAAAGATCAAAATTTCATTTGGAAGTGGTCAAAATGGCTGAAACGTTTCCACTTTCAAGAAGACCGAAACGAATCAAGAATTGGGTCAAAATTTTAATGTTTCTAGGTGTTTCAGAATGTTTCCAAATGTTTCGAGATATTTTGGCATGTTTTCACTAATGTTTCGGTGATTGGAGGTGTTTCAAGATTTTCTCGAATTTCTTATTCGTTTCCATTTTATGTGCGATACATTTCCAAAATGTTTGCATTTCCTAAGTGACCTAAATAATGCACCGAAACGGAATTTGCTTGCATAGCAGATGAAATCTTTCTGAAAAAAATCAGCTCTTTTCTACATTCGTTATGGTAGCAAAATGTTTTTCATTACTAGCTATTTTTTTTTAATTTAAAATCATTCACCCACCTCTCAACTGAACTTTTTTTGGATATTGAATCATATTGTTGCCTTACACGCGAAGATATTTTTGTTTTTTCATTTCTTGATTCCTGTGTTCTGCTAACCGTATCTATGACACTTTTAGCACGAAAACTGAAGGGGCAAAAGATGACTTTTTCTAGTGGTTTTACATGAGGCATATACACTTTGAAATCTTGTGTATTTCCTTATGTGAGTCCTGCAATGTCTTAGTACTATGTGTTACCTTGGAACTGCTCAACCTCTGTATGTACTGAGAATAGCAATTCTCCAAGAGTGAGAGAAGACTGACTGTGTTCTGTTTTGTACCTGAAATCTGTCCATTATAAACTTCCTAATTGGAAGAAGACTTGCAGTGGAGGTAAGCCTTTTTTCAGGGATAGACTTGAATGCAGCCTTAATCAAATTAGGAACTAGTGACTCAATCATTAAGCAAATTGATGCTGATTAGAGCAACCAATAGAAGTCATTCTACTTTTAATTGCTAATCTTGTAAATTTAACCGTTTTCCAATATAGTTTCTAATATGACGACAAAATATTTCAGCTGACCCAAGTCTCGTACTCCAGTCTTGGGCAACCTTTGTCTGCATATACTGTAATTTTTTTTTAAGATTTCTGGGTTCTGATAATTTCCTTTTCATGCTTGCTAGTCAATTGGATTTAGACTTTCGTTAGTCCAAATCTAGATGCTTGGAATGAATGTCCTGCTTTGTCATGCTTATAGTTTCTGCAACTCTTGTGATATTTTCTTTGTAGCGTTTAATTGGAATCATTAACTTGATCCTCTTTGCTCCTAGTTGTAAGCATGCAGTTTTTTTTATTTCATTCTTCATGCAGGTGGGGAGGAGCACTCTTCGTATGGTGGGAGGGTCATAACAGTTAAGTGGGGGGAATACATTAGAAGAGTTGGTATTGATGGAACTGCTGATGCAATTAAGGAGGCTATCAAATCTGCTTTTGGCTTGCGAACTAAACGGGCCTTTTGGCTGGAGGATGAAGATACTGTTGTCCGGAGTCTTGACAGAGACATGCCTTTGGGAAATTATGCACTTCATCTTGATGAAGGTATGGTATTATTTTTAATTTAACTGATCTTACAACATTACTGTACTCTTATGGAGATTTGTTGGATGGACATTTTTTCCTCAATTGCAGGAGTGTCCATAAAGGTTTGCCTTTATGATGATCCTGATCAAATGGCTGTTCGTGCTGAGGGCAAAACGCTTTATAGTGAAAATGATTTTCGCAATTTCCTCACTCACCGTGGCTTGATTGGTTTGAGGGAGATTAATAGCTACCGATGCTTTGATAATTTGGATGATCTCCGTCCTGGTGCAATGTATCAGGGGGTGAGACATCTGGGGGACTAGAATCTTGTTTTCTTGGAGCAGAAAGTTTGATATGATCTTCTAGAACTGGTTTTAAGCTCTACCTCCTGTGCCCCTCCTTTAGTTTTGCAGGTTGAACCTGTAAACTTTAAATTATCTGTAAGTATCATTAAGAATTCCGGTTTTTTAGACTTCCAGCTGAATGTTTTAATCCTTTTGGCAACCAAATCACATTTCATTTGGGTTGTGTAGTATTTTTCTTTCATTAATGGTCCTTAGACCTAAATTTCAAGGACGTTGAAAAAAAAACTTTAGCTACATTTTTTTTAGCAATAATGTCTCAGCCTGTGGTCATATAGCTTAGACATATTCACCGCCTCAAGTCGGAGTCGGATGAGAGGCATTAGGCTATCGAGTCGCTTGTTTGTAATATAGTCTTAAGAGCAAAATGCTGTTGTTCAGAATGGAGGGATTGGGGCAGCCATGTTTCTAGTTTGTACCTCTGCCAACACTTATACCATTGTCTTTCAGCATTCCTGTTGTGGGCAATTCACTTCAACCAAGAAAGACTTGGCTCACATTGTAGTGATCTGGTATTTTTCAGAATATAGGCCCTTTGGTTTACATCTCAAAATAAAGTATCTGAAAATTATTTTGAAAAGAGTTTTAAGAAAGTGTTTTTAAAAATTTTTAGATTTTAAAATCTATTTGATTATATATTTTTAAAAATAATTTTAAAGAATAAAAAATAATAAAATTTGTTTGGACAATAATCCATAGAAGTAATTTTTAATTTATCACTTCTGAAAAAGAAAAAAAAAACTTATCACTCCAGTCAATTATTCGCGTCCATCGCCTTCTCACACAGCAAAAACAAACACACAGACATAGATATATATATACACACATAGACATATATAGAAAAATACATACATCACACAATACATATGTATATATACACACATATAGATCTGTGTATATATACTGATCTGTTGCACAGAGAGAGAGAGAAAGAGGAGATGAGTTCTCACGCATACACTTACATTCACATAGATGCACAGTGGAGAAGATGAACAGTCTGAAGTTGGATTAGAGAGGAGGGAGAGGAAAGTTGTGAAATAGAGTGAGAGAGATGAACAGTCATGTCATCATTGTTTTGTCTCCAATAAAACTTGAAGGAGAGATCTCATTAATTTAGAGATAGGTGTTTCCTGTATTTTCATTTTACCTTAAAAAATAATGAAAATACAATTTTGTTATTCTCTAAAATCACATCTCAATTCTCAAAATTTTTTAAAAATTGGAGAACAAAAAAACTAAACAAACAGGTTTTAAATGTTTTTAAAATATTGAGAACAAAAAATTATTTTCGGAAAGCAACCAAATACACCCTTTGTTTCTTCTACTTGTTCTACTTTTCACCACCGTACAGATGTGTAGTGAGTCTCATTTGGATTTATAGCCACGATATGTTTATTCCAAATCTGCATGGAAGAATAGGGCTCATCTCGTTTATTTCATACTATTATATATATGAAAGGAAATGAATCAAACTACTGGAGAACGACAGGGAAGCTTTCTTCCTTATTTCATACAAATCATGATTTTATCTAATTAAATTAAATTGCTACAAGTTATATAACCACTCTCTCCATTGTTGCTTATAGAATTAATAATTTTTTTTAAATTTAGAATATTAACAAAATCCATTAATGAGTTTTTTATAATATCAAAATAAGATGAAAAGCCATGCATAATATTGAATTTAAAAACGATAGAATAGAATTTCAAATATCGCACACAACCGTCACTACTACTACTTAGAGCATTGCTCTATTGTCTATATCAAAACTCAAATATTATATTGACATTTTTTGCTGACTCTTTTTATCGCAACTATTATATAGATAGTAGATTTTAATAAAATATATAATAAGTGAGAAAAAAATTGGGTGGACTTAATTATTAATGGATGAATATAGATGGAGTAAAATTATAATCATCGATGCATGAATATAGATGAGGTGAATTTAATAATTTTATATTAAATAATTAAAAAGTTAAATAGGGTGAAAAAATATACACAAGTGTGAAAATAAACCACATCTCACCCAGATGAGTAAATATTAGGTGTAATAGTTATATCATATCACTATTATCACATGATATCATCATCTTATAATAAAATTACCGGTGGATGAGATGAACCCCACTTTACTAGTGGTTATCAAATGATAAGGAAGAGTGATTACGAAAATATGTGAGATTATGGATGGAAGTAGATCGAAAAAAAATAAGTATTTGTCAAAATCTATCCCGTTTGAATTAAAGGTAGACCATATATATCGGACAATAAATGTATATAAGAATACCTATATAAACTCATGCGGGATGGATTGAAACTCCTCCTTGCCTTGCCCGCACCCCGTCCTGTCTCACTAAATTTGTTATATATATAAACTCTACCCACCCTCGCACCTGCCTATTAATACATATATATATATATATATATATCACAAAATCCACTCATCCACACACTCTTCTCTTTTAGAAAAAACACTTAAATTTCTCTTTTGTTTTTATCTATTTGTTATATAATGAATTTTTATAATTCTTGCATATATATTTGTGAGAATTTATGAATTTTTTTGTCAATTTTTTTTAAATTATAAAAATTAATTATTATAGGCGGAGACTATGATAAAGTCAGGGATGATAATTAAAATTTTTTTCGTTAATGAGGGTGAATCGAAAATCGACGAATATTTTTGAGACGGTTAAGGAGTTGGAGACTACTCTCCCGCCCCCACCGCACCCCATCAACGGCGATGTGTCCACCTCTACCTCACACACACCCTCCGAGTTGTTTCCCGCCAAAATCGCTCATCACGATGTTGTAAGTGGTACCTCTTCCTTCAAACGTCGATAAATCCGCCCTCACTGCCCTACAACCTTTTCGAAATACTAGCACTTACATTTTCATTCTCTCAGACTGCTAGTGCTTCTTCTTCTTCTTCAGAACTCTTCGTTGCGCTCAACAATCATGGGCAAAATAAAGATCGGATCAACGGTGTTTTCATCTGTCTTTCTAATGAGTGTTTCGTTTGATTACATACGTACGTTTTAGTTGTTCATTTTTTGGTTTTGTTGATGATCTGAATTATATGTTGCAGGATTTAGAAGGATTGGCCGACTGGTGGCTAGAGTTGCTTTACAGTGATGATGTTGAACTCGTTGCTGTTAATGATCCATTTATTACCACCCAATTACATGGTAGAAATTCCATTTCTTTAATAATGATTCAAGTGTGGCACATTATACTTGTGAATAGTGTAGGTTTCAGGATCCTTATATAGTTACGTTAATTTGGACCTACGTCCTTTTTTTTTTTTTTTCATTTCAACAGTAGATCTTAGGCTGTAGGATCCCCCGAAATAAGGGTTCCATGGTTCCTCGTGTGGATCAAAGGTGATTTGCTTCAATTGCTTGTGTAGTGTTCAGTGAAATCAAATCACTGAAGTAAATCCACTCATAAATACAAATGCGTGTTGTAGGATGTTAGTAACTATTACTTCCACCACTGATTGTGATGATTTTGCTGTAACTATTGAAGTTCACTCCCACAGCATTTGGTTAGACAAAAGAAATAGCATACATAATTGTTAATTAGCAACTCCATATTGTATGGTAATTGCTAGTTTTGAAGAAAAGCATTTAGCTTCGTCCAATCATGTAATGTGAGAAATTGAGTGGATGCAACAAAATCATGTAAAATCACTGGTGGATTTGAATGTTATTGTGATGTACTTGCATGCATTTATTTAGCGGAGATTCCATATCATATTTACATTGAAGATGGAGAGCCTGTGTGATGTTTTATCCTAACTTTCCTTGGAAATTAAGGACAAAAATATAAGGAAATAAAAGAAGAAGATTACAATCGAAGGAGTTATATGCACGTGTAGATTCACATGAATGAATGATCTGCTTATAAGATCCCCCATAGTGAACTCACTTATTGTCCTACTCCTTAATGCATATCCGTATCTTGCTAACTTTGATTTTGATCTTCTGTCATGTAGACCTACATGTTCAAATATGACAGTGTTCATGGACAATGGAAAAAGCATGAGCTTAAGGTCCAGGATTCTAAGACCCTTCTCTTTGGTGACAAACCTGTCACCGTCTTTGGTGTGAGGTATAGTTGGATTCCCAGTTTTTTATCCTCGATCAAAGTGGGAGATCTTTGATTAATATTTTGTCTTTTCCTTGTTATATAGGAACCCGGAGGAGATTCCTTGCGGTGAGGCTGGAGCTGATTATGTCGTCGAGTCCACAGGAGTTTTTACTGATAAGGACAGGCCGCTGCCCATTTAAAGGTTTGCTTTGATCTGCTCATGTCCTGTCTATTTATTCTTACGGATTGGTAAAGAGAAGTCTTCTGCGTTGAGCTGTTGACGACATTTTCTTAGTTTCTTCTTTCTGCTGCTCTAGATTTTATTGCTTATGCAAATACTAGTGGGGTTAATAGCTATAGCAAATGGATATATATGCTCATCTTAGCATGTTTTGCTCATTTTCTAAACATGTTTATACTGTGTTTTGCAGCTTGGAATTCGAATTTGAAAAGAACTAATTTGAACTTTGTACTGATTTTGCTCCAATTCCAATCCACAATCCCAGGTTCAAGCTGCCAAATGCAGTGTTAATTTTGTTGGTAGGTTGGCGACTTTGTCATTATTAGCATTGATGCTAAAATTACCTCAAGTGGTTGTAAACTTTTCTGTTTATTTGTACCAGGGAGGTGCAAAGAAGGTTGTCATTTCTACCCCGAGTAAGGATGCTCCCATGTTTGTTGTGGGTGTCAATGAGAAGGAATATAAGCCAGATATTGATATTGTTTCTAATGCGAGTTGCACCACCAACTGCCTTGCTCCATTGGCGAAGGTTGCTTTATTACTCTATTTAATTGTTAAGGGCACTCATGAAGGTTTTGCTTTATTTATGAAAAGACAGAATTTTTATCTGATGATTCTGGGAAACAATCTTGCCAGGTTCTTCATGACAGATTTGGTATTGTTGAGGCTCTTATGACAACTGTTCACTCTATTACCGGTAAGTATATCCTCGGTTTTCGTCTTATTGGATTTGAGAGATCTGACTATTACCTAATTTATTTTCAATGTTTGTTCAGCAACACAGAAAACTGTTGATGGTCCATCAATGAAGGACTGGAGAGGTGGAAGAGCTGCTTCATTCAACATCATTCTCAGCAGTACTGGAGCTGCCAAGGTATTAGTTACATACAAGGAATTAATTAAACTTTTTTTCACGTAGGTACTATCTGGAAAACTTTTTGCGAAGTACCTTATATCAATATCAAGAAAAAACTTGGTTGTTTATTTTAGAACTATCTCGGAAGGTGATTTCACTTTTAAAGTTCTCTTCTTAGGCTGGTTGAACCTATCTTTAAGCAACGCATGGTTCCAATCCCTCTGAAAGCTCCTTTTTGAAAGAAAACAACTTAAAAAGTCTTCCCATTCAAGCACTATTTCTCAATGTTTCTTTGTTAATTGTCATAACACTATGCTTGGTAATCTTTACCATTTTCTGTAACATGACTGACATGTCTTTGTAATTGTGAAGGCTGTGGGGAAAGTTCTGCCGTCACTAAATGGAAAGCTGACTGGGATGGCTTTCCGTGTTCCCACTGTTGATGTTTCAGTGGTTGACCTCACTGCCAGACTTGAGAAGGCAGCTTCGTATGATGAAATCAAAGCTGCTATCAAGTAAGACCAGGGTTTTTGCGTGTATACTTGGTCCTTATACATGTTATCTGCCTATCCCATGTATTCATTCCACTTTTCGTGCACTGAAGCACCTTATCCTTCATACTCTACCCTTTTTAATTTTTGTGCAGGGAGGAGTCTGAGGTAAATTGAAGGGAATTCTTGGTTACACTGAAGATGACATAGTGTCAACGGACTTCGTGGGTGAATGCAGGTGGGACCTTGTTATTCATCTTCATCAATTTTGTGCAAGTCATTGTACACGGTTGAATTTTCTTCTGGTCTCTCTTTCTCTCTCCCAAAATTGCTTGTCTTTTGCTTGTGAGCGAGCTTATTGCTTGTTATTGGAGAACTGCACTTTTTTATTTTGTCTTTTTAAGTTATATTGCTTTTGCTTGTTTTTCTTTGTCACGTTTTTTTGAGGGGGTTTCTTTTCTCTTAGTCTTAAGTTTCCAATTTTGCAGTTGCTTCCAATGCTTTTACAGTTTCTATTTCCTTGTAATATTTTGGAATGCTGCAGGTTAAGAATTATGATTTACTTCGTGATACATTGCATTTTTTCAGGTCAAGCATTTTTTATGCCAAGGCTGGTATCGCTTTGAATGGACACTCTGTGACTGTGAAGGTTGTCTTTTGGTATGACAATGAGTGGGGTTATAGGTAAATATAAACTAGCTGCGGCTCCATTCAGTTTGCAACTTCTTTTCACATCCAGTCCCACCCAAACATCAATGGAAAATTTGTTACTTCTAATGCTTAACTGATATTGAAAAATTTAAATTTGGAGTAGTTTGCAAATATGGTGGGACTGCTTAAAATGATGATATTTGGAAAATTAAAGTGGAATAGGTGAAAAAAAACGGTGGGTGTGGTTTACATATGGAGCATATGGGAGAATTTAAGTTGAGGAAAACAATGCCTTTTCTACAATATACAACACTTATGTACGAGAATTAAGGAATTCTCTTTTAATACAGGCTTTTGGTTGATTGAATGTTGTCTCTGTTGCAGTAACCGTGTGATTGACTTGATTAGGCAGATGGCGTCAACTCATTGAGCTGTTTTTCCATGGGGGTCACATGTTGGCAACCATTTCTTGGGCTGAGCATCCTGTTAAAGTACAGCTCTCCATGGTTAGGGAGGCGCTTTGGAATAATTGAGCTGTTTAATTTATATATATATTTTTTAAACTGGTTATACAGCATGGGAACTCTACTGTTTGGGGGGGTTTTTGGAGTTGGGGCTATTTCGGCAGCTGTGTTTCCCCCTCCTCCTAAACTTCCTATTTGATACAGGACTTGGGTATGAGAACTACATAAAGGCCAAGCCTTTGCCAAGGTGCTCTCAAGGAAGGGTTACTGTTTCCGTGACTCAGTCCATCACTCTAAGACCCCTAACGCAAACATGACTTACGAGAAACATAAAACAACCGTTTATGCCGCTTTCACATGAATATCGTGTTGCGATTGGAATTTAATCCATGTAATCCTCCACAAGACTTGATTTGATTGTTTAGGACGTGGGTATGAAAACATAACCGGGAGAAAATAGTCCAAGTTTGTTACGGTCACATAGATATTGCAGAAAATTTAGTCTTTGTTGCTTTTAATTCAGGGGACAGGCAGAAGACCAAAACCCCACCTTTTGACTCTTAAGAAGCAGAAATCATCATACATGAGGATGACTTGTGAATTCTCAAATTACACCATGATACACTACAAATCAGATATAAACACAGATGAAAGACATCTTTGGACAGGAGTTGAAATCTGGCTGGTAAGAAAAACACGCAGCCATTAATGGGAATAGGAGGAACAAGTGGTTACAGGCTTAATTATAAGTGTATACGTTGTTAGAAGGCAAAATCAAGCACAATTGTCACCCGCTATTAGGGGATTTTCCAATACTGGTTCCCCAGTTGCTTTTTGGGGTTCAATCAGTAGTTTAAGGGTAAGTCATGAACTCGCTATTTGACAGTTCTGAGCATAGGTGCTTGAACTCCAATTGGTCCAGGCTACCCATTCAAGTTTGGGATTGAAAAACATGCGCACATGTCTCGGTCTTGCTCTATCACAGTTCACATTAATATCAACAAATCATGAATACCACCTTGCGCTATTAACTTCACTTGGTTTTCCTCCTCTTTAAGAAGGTAAATTAGATACGTCTGAAATGGGCTGTACAAAGTAATGGAGCTATCAATAAGGATGCAACATTATTTTGGGTTTGGGTTGGGGCAGCCACAGTGCTCTTGTGAATATCTCTACTCGAATTCTTTGAACCACCTGATCTAGATCAAGTTCGATGCATGCAAATGGGTAGGGTAATCTTTCTGTGACATAAGATTTACATTGCAGAAGGGGCTATTCATGATTCTGCTGGAATATGCATTCAGATCGCGGTTTTTATTAGATCATAACTAAGATAGAGTGTCCAGAAAAGAAGGATAAATCGTGATAAATTGCATGTATCTAGATAGGCTCACATATAAACCTTCCAAAAAAAAAAAAGTAAATGGCGCTGGTTGTTGCAACAGGCTCTATAGCTTCTTAATAAAGTTCTATATTATTGAGGGAAGATAGGTTTAGAAGTTGCAAAAGCAAACGACCAGTAGATGATAATACCCCCAACTGAAAGTAAGCATTAGCGAGAACCCATAAGTAATCATGCACTACTTCAAGCAAACGTAGCGGTGGGAATCATGAACTTTATTGTGGAAAGTGAATGCAAAGCAGCAGTTCTGAAAGAAAAGGTATCAATGAAGCCATAAATGATCCTTCAACACAGTTTACACACGACACCGTACATCCATTTGAGCCATAATCTACTTGCTCTTCGATTTCAATTTCCTAATTTCGTCTGTCTGATACAATGAAAAAATAGAAGAAAGAAAAGATGAAAATATAAAAAGTTACAAGTATAAATAAAATATCATGTTTGATAAGAAAGAAAAATAGGAAGGATAAAAAAATAGATAAATTAACTTTTTTTTCAACTCGCTAAAATCAATCTCACCAAAATCGACTGAAAGTAGATGAAAAATTAATTATTTATGTTAAAATATATTTTATTTGTCTATATATATTTAAAAATTTAAAATAAAAATAAGATTTTAAAATTAAAAAAAATATTTTTTTCATCTTAATTAGGGGTAAAAATTTGACTCAACACGATGACACGACTCGAACTCGACACAAATTTGATAATAACTCGACACAAATTTGAAAATGACCTGACACACGAACAACAAATATAAAATACTTATAATTTTATGACTCAACACAAATTTAACCTAACACGACTCGATTGTCATTGCTAATCTTAGCCAGCACAAAAAAAAATTTAATCATTTTTATTTTTCATCAATTCAACTAAATACAAAAAAAAAAAAATGTATCATTTCTACTTTTCATCCTTAAAAGATAAAAATTATATCTTTCTTATTTTTCATCATCAAGGAGCATAAGTTTGAGTTTGAAATAATTGTAGTTCCTTCAACCAAGGCTTCAACTTCTGGTACAACCTATGAAATAATAAAAGCCACAAGCTATATTGGCTTGACATTCTAACCAAATCTCCGCGGGCCAACGAAAACAGGAAAAAATGTCTTTTACCGACAAAAATATTTTTCCTGAATGTAAGGTGTTGTTGGATCAAAAAAAAAAAAATGTAATGTGTTGATTATTATGCCTATGTTGATCCCACAAATTCGAGACAGACAGACAGACAGATTCAGGCTTGACAATAGCAGACTACAGTATGAGAATACAAAAAAATGGGAAATAGCAGGTTGAAGAAAACTTACTCTGCAGTAATCACCGTCTACAATTACTGGTGAAAAAAAAACAAAGGAATTACTAGAGCAGCTCAATATAGAGCCTCACAATTGCCAGCATTCATTATAAGCTTACTCAAAACCAGTTAATCAAAGCAAATAAAAACTAGATTGACATCAACCACAGTGACAAAATGGCCCATTTCCAATGCATGTCGTCAAAGAATAGAAATGAAGCTGAGCCTGTTATAGTGGTTACCTGAAACAGATTGCCCCTATAAAACCATCTAATATACTGCATTAATAGCAAAAGTGACATTGTGTTTCAATTTACTAACACGCAACAAGAACCATAAATCCCCAATGGCAACCAACAATTCGACTGAAGAATAATCGGGTAATTGTAAATCAAAACAAGTGCAGACAACAATAGTATCACCAAAATTACCAACTCAACGGCCGACCATGGGATTAAGGCCCAGAAGCATGTTGTTGTCCTTAGGCAGGTATACCACATTGGGAGTCTTGGCCAGTGTGGAAGCAATCTCCCTCGAAGCCTCAATCCTCCTAAGCTCAATCAAACCCATTCCAGCGGACGAAGTCGCGTCCGAAATCAGCTTCGCAGACTCACTTTCTCCTTCAGCCCTAATAATCGCCGCGCGCCGCTCCTGCTCTGCCTTCATCACAATAAACTTCGACCGCTCCGCCTCCTGCTGCGCCACCTGCTTCTGCTCCACGGCCTTCGAGAACTCCGCTCCGTACGACAAATGCGTAATCGCCACATCATCAAGCATAATGTTGAAGTCTTTGGCTCTTCGAACCAAACTCTCGCGAACCAAAGCTGAGACCTGAGGACGCTCAGTGAGCAATTGATCGGCGTTGAATTGAGCAACCACAGCTTTGAGGACTTCGTTGCCGATCGAAGGGAGGACTTTCTCATCGTATTCGAGCCCCAGGGTTTTGAATATGTCTGGAAGACGAGACTCCTCGGGACGAGAGAGGACACGAAGGGTGAGATTGACCATTTGGAGATCCTTCGTGCCTGAAATGGAGGAGAATGTGTGGGGACGAGTGCGAATGTCGAAGATGTAGGGCTTTTGGAGCCATGGGATCAGGAAGTGGGTCCCTTCGCCGACGGTGTCGTCGATTACTCCACGGAATCTGTCGAAGAGGACGGCGCGTTGGCCACCGTCTACGGTGTAGAGGGAGGAGTTGAGAACAGTGGCGCCGAGGCCAAGGCCGAATGCGGCGCGTGCGATGGTGGTGAGGAATGAGACTGCCGCTTGGCTGCTACCCATTGTATCAGAAGCAAATTGAAGAGAGAGAAAGGTGAGGGTTTAGCCAGAGGGATGAGGATTTTGACCTCTTTGGGTCTGGGGAGTGTATAGAGGGAGAAACTAGAGTGTTTTCCAAGTCAGTCCAGTGTAAAACCCTAACCCCTAAATGATGGCGGGCTTGATCCTGGGCCTGATTATTCAGCCTAAAGCTAATTAGTTCCATCTGGGCCTATTAAAGTTGTGGCAAAAGATTTTATTGAATGGGGCCTGATGGCCCAATAATAATTTTAAGTGACAGATAGTTCTAGAGCTGAATCGGCCCAAGTTGACAACCATAGCTGCCATCTGAATGGCCACGGTTTCATGTTGGCCTGTCAATAAACAGTGTTTTTATTTGAATTTACCTCGAATTTGAATAAAAATTCAACATACATGGATTGATATTTTTATCTGTAACCCAAATTTAAATTTGAATCCATTATATTTGAACATAATAATATTCGATTTGATTATAATTTGATCTGAATTATTCATTTATATTTATGTAAAATAATGATGAAATTAAGCTATTATTAAAAAATTGTATTGAAATTGTTCCATAATTTCGACGTGAACAATCTCATGGATTAGCATGGCATTTAATAGACCAAAGAAAGAATAAGTGGGCCTTCAACTCTAAAGGAACTCTAGCCCAGCGCAAAATGGGCCCAATTTCGTACCTCTTTGAATGGTTTCCACAAGTTACTGCCTTCTCTTGCGCTCTCCTTTTCTGTTGCTATTGTTTGACGAACATTTCCAAGCACTGCTTGTGAGTAAAAGGCAGCGCGACGGCAAGATTTCATTCTGACCCAGGTGCGGTTTCATCATAATAATAGTAACTGATTCTTATTTTTGGTCTTAATTTTCGATCTGGCACATCTCCTGCTAGTACACTTGAGATTATTCATGTCAGATTGAATAGGAGGAAGGGAAGTACCCCAAGCAAACAAAGATCAAACATAAAAGTGGAAGAAAAGAGTCATTTCATGTCATGGAGTTCACATGTAAAGAAGTATTTTTTTCTTCATTTTTTTTTATTGTTGGATTATTTGGTTTTTGTACGTCACCTGTTTGATAAAATGCCCGTTGGAGAGTATGAAAACGTGTAACCCGAATTTTATTCGATTAGAACAATCTCATGCATGAATTTTTATGATGGATAAGCTTCGATGGGATGGAAGATTTGCGAATCATAGCATGACACCAAGAAAGATGGCTAAAAGGACATGGTTTACAAACATCAAAGTGTGAGGATTTGAACTTCCTTACTTTTGTATGATGGATTTTGTACAGCAGGCAGATATTTAGCTTTTTCTATTCTTCAAAATACTGACTCAGAGATTTGTAGTCAAGCAGATTTTGTACTTCATTCTGCTTAGGATTAAGTTGAGATGATATTGTCTGCAGGAGCCAACATGCATGAGTGCTTTTATATTCCTGGGCATGAATACTCTGCAATCATTATAATTGGTGTTGCAGGGATAAAGAGATGACAATTAACTACATCAGATCCTTGAGAAGCATTGCCACACCTCAGCAGGTAGTTGGGGTGATAGGCCGGAGAACATTTTCTGCTGGTAAAGCAAAGAAGGGATCTAAAGGTGGTGGGGCGACTGATGCTCCGAAGGCATCTACACTCAGCAAAGAAGTCAAGTCCACTACAGTTGTTGGTGCTAATATCCTCAAAGATGGAACGGACCCTAAAATCTTGGCAGACTCTGAATACCCAGATTGGCTGTGGCACCTGCTTGATAAACGCCCAGCATTGAGTGAATTAAGAAGGAAGAATACAGAAACTCTCCCTTATGAGGACCTCAAACGCTTTGTCAAGTTGGATAATCGAGCAAGGATCAAGGAGAACAACTCTGTCAGGGCCAAAAACTAAAAGGAAGTCTGGAATTTATTTGTATTCTTTGATGTTTCGTTGGCATAGGATCCTTGGGATTGAGGAGAAAGTACATGTGCGTTAGGAATAACTGTAGCTCCTAGTATTTTTCTCCCCTTGGTAAAATCTTTATTGATGTTTCGAAGCTTGTGGTTTATCGATGCTGGAAAGTATTTTGTGGTCTGTTATTGCTCAACACTTATTCTCAGCTCTATAAATATTGGTAGACTACTTTGGATTGTTTTTCCATTTCAATCAGACAGTTGATTAGCATTTGTCTGTAGCCTTGAAGTTGATTAACTTTTTGTTGGTAGCCTTGATTTCATTGATGGTGGGATAATTTTATAGCAATTGAGGTCTTTCACTGTGGGTTAGTTTTGAAATGTTTGATTGGGGGAGAATAGAAACATTTTGCTGTGAAAAATGAAATTGGTATTGTATAGTAGTCGTCAGGTACCATATTGCTGTGAAAATGGTCTTGTATAATAGTCGTTGGGCACCTCGTCTCAAGTGCACATGGATGGTATCGCAGTCAGACCAATGCCTTTAACACTGTTTTATACACTGGACTAGATGTTCTACACCACCACCCACCACGCCACAGCCGGAGGACAGGTTTGAGGCACCTTCACTTGCTCCCAAACTACTGAGTCTATGTCATCCTTTCAGGAACACAGGTTCCAAACGTTGACTCGTTCAGGGATCCCAACCATTATCCCTTCATTTCAACTGAACAAAACTTATTAGTAAATTAGATATAAAGATGGTGACTAGAGTTGATGTTTCTATTATTATATAATTTCAAGACTACAATAGATTTATGATAAGATCGTTTATTTACAACGGAATGATATACAAAGTCAATAAATCTCAATGAATAAAATAGGATTTATGACTATACAAATCGAAAAAATAAGGTAACTAGAAGATTACTGCGATTTTAACATCGCATGCATTGTTATGGTTCAAGCATGCTATGCGGCCCACCCTCCCCCACAATCTCTTTATTTCAGTGCCCGTGAAGTAAAAGCTGGTCCTCACATGTCCTCCTCCTTGGGTAAAGGCTATGGCACTAGCAATTAATGTTTTGAAATTGAGTTGTGTTGTTTGTTCTTATTCATAGTAGAAATAATAATGTGAAGTAAATAATAAAGCATTTCAGAAGTCATGTTATGATTGGACAAAGAAAGAAGATATCACTCAAAGGTAACTTTTCATAGAGTAGTCTATGAAAACCAGGAGTTTGGAAACCAGTTACAGCCATGTGCAGAAAAGTTTCTCCAGCGTTGTTTTTGGAATAGGTGGATGCGGGGGTTGCACGGATTAGAGCTTCAACCACAGCTAATTGTCCCCTGAATGCAGCCACATGCAGTGCTGTGTTGCCCCGATTGTCTGAGGAGTTAGATTGTAAAACGCCGTAAAAAAAATAGTATTATTATTATTAAAAATCTTAATTTAAGGAGTAAAATAATAATTAATTATTAAATTATGGGTCAAAAATATAAATTTCTAACTTTTCTAATATAATTAATTGTTAACTTTTCTTCTTCCAGTGTGCCGCCTAGAGAGTGGGAAAGAGAAAGGTGAGTATTGTTTTACTTTTTTCTCTTTTTTTCATTCTCAGATTTACGAAAATTGACCCGTTTAATCGCTTCAGGCCAAGAATTAAAATTGTTCTACTTAGCGAGAACTACGCAATCACACAAAATATCGTATTTTTCTCTGAAAAAAATATCAAAGACGATAATCTAGGCCTAAAGTTTGGGAAGTTAAATTGGGCTTCCTCGGAGTTCCAGTACGTAGGCTCACGCTATGAGAGGTAGGGTTTTCTCTATTTAGATTTAATTTCAACTTAAAATATGACATATGAAATGGATAGGCTATGAGTGTATATCATATGTTAGGTTTTGACAAGTGTAACTAATGGGTCGAATATATGATTTATAATTAACTTTGTGATTAGAAAAAAAAATCCTATTATGATTAACTTGATATAAGTTAATGTTAGTGGTTTAAAGCATGTTAATTGTACATTAACATTATTTTATATTTTAAATGACATATCAAGTTTAATAAAATTATTAGCTTGTTATGTGATTATGGAATAATATGTATGTTAAATTATTATTTAACATATAATTATTATGGTGGACTTGTGCTTTTGTTTATAGAATTGATAAACATGTTGTCATGTTGAAAATGTCATTATATTGTATTTTTTATGTAATGGACATTGTAAATGGTACCAAAAACAATTGCACATTGATGTCATTATGCATGATTTACATTACTTTCATGGGCATTAACATGGGGTGGGAGTGTGTGCATGAGATGAAATCAATCACCACATAGGTGGTTAATTGTGAACTCAGAAAAGTCGCATCAAGGTCCAACTGAGTCACACAAAAAATTAAATGGATAAACGTGTTGGGGATAGCAAGAAGGGCTAGATTCTCCCTCGGGTGCAAGACCCGCTTACTTGGTTTATACACTTTTCGGCGATGAAATTTCAGAAAAGTGTAACGGCCAAAATGGAGCCGCAGGTGGGATGTCTTGAGAATCCGTTGATGGTTGGGGTCCCATTGGTGTAATACATTAAATCATCTCCCCACAAAGACATAAGAAAATAAATTAATTAGTCATCGAGTGTACATAACACTAATGACGGGGCGTGAAATGCCCAGATACATACGCATGACATTACATGTGTTGTAGGAGTTCAGGATGGGGCTCGATGTTGATATTATTTTTGTGAGTCTCATCTCATGGCATGACATGATTTATGACATTTGTTCATAATAGACAAATTTGAATGATTGCATAAAATGATTGTTGTATGTGACATTTCATATGCATTTAGGTTAAGAGGTATATTCTCTATAAGAGTTACCCTATTGAGCGTTAACTCACCCTTTATGAGAATAATTTTCAGGTATTGCACAAGCGTTCATTGAAGACGAGGCCATGGGCCCCTCTTTGACGACAGAGCTGGTCTGTGGCTCTTCTTTTGACATTGTAGTCCCTTGTTTATAATTACTTTTAACCTTATGTAATTTTTATAACAAAAACTTGTTTATATTTAAAAAACATCTATAAGAGACTTATTTGAGACATTTATTCTTTTATGAATAAATGTACTTAATGATGATGATTATGGTAGTATTCGATAATATACAATTGTGAATGGATGGATAGACCTGGTGTGGTCAATATTGTACAGATTGCGTTTTGGGTAGAGCTTCTCGTACGAAGGAGACCCTGCCCAAATTTTGTTAAGTTATGGATCTCGGTAAATGAGACATAACGATGTAGTATCGAATTACATGGTATCTACGGATATTCTGTGGGTTGATAGATTATCAATCGAGTAATTACAGACACAAGGATTTTGGAGTGTCACATTGATGGTGTCAAAAGATGTTACAAGATCTTTAACTACATGCATTCATAACAAAATGGTTCATAAGTATCATAATCAAGCATCTTCAGTAAGTAAAATTAAAGGAAGAAACTATATTTCTGCAAGTGCACCGCCAGAGAGTGGTGCAACAGAGTGCATATAGAGGGGCACATCGATCGCTTTGTCGCACAACTGTATTAGCCAAAAAAATGATGGTAGAACTCCAATGTTATTGCAGGACCATCTTGCTCTACTCAAATAAGTGATGATGGAACACCAAGCTCAATTCGCAGACATGGGTCGGTCAACAAGAGGTTGATGAATCAATGCATTTGTTTTGGAGCTCCTAGCAAACCTGTGAAAGCACCGGTAGCCAGGCGCAGCCACACGAGATGTTCGACCAGTATGTTCTACCCGTATGAACTTTTTCAGATTTTCTGGTGGTGGAAGTGTACTTTGCCTTTCTTTACAAAATTTCATGTGTTATGAATCACGAGGGCGGACCTTGGCGCATTAATAAGATTGTTTTATTGTAACCTCGAAGTCAGGGGTTCGAAACATAAAAACAATATTTCTGTTTATAAAATTAAGATTGTGTATATTTAATTCTCTTTAAACTCCGATGACCGGAGTGTTTAAGAATGCTGATCCTCACATGCAATTGACCCATTACAATTAAAGCTCAGAATGCCAATCCATTACCTGTGGGCTGATAGGCTTATTGTATTACGAATTAATTTCAAAAGATTTGTTTTCTTTCAATTATTTATTTTTTTAATAATTAGATAATCCTCACGATTATACGATCCATCATTCAAAGAAAATAAAAAAAAAATTAATCGAAAACAAATTAAATAAGTCGTGGTCGTCATTATCAACCATGGTGTTACGAAATTTCCGTGTCTTGTAATTAATGATAATAACACCGGGATTGGAAAACAATGGAGATATTTCCACGAACTGCTTCGAATCTTTAACAAAATCAACTCCAACTTCAACCAACCATATATGACTTTTACACACATGAGTTCACACATGCACCATCTCTCATTTTCCTTTTACTAGTGGACTGTTATAATTTTTTTACCCCAAAGTAGTTTAAGTGCAAATAAAGATGGATCGTAAATTTAAATGTCTCGAATTTAAAATTTGATAACTCTTTAATGTTAAGTGAGGGATTTATATATCCTTCATGAATACCTTAATCCTAATGTGGATGATTTGCTTTTGATTAGATCGGAAATGTGATTAATCGAGGTGCACATAAATTGGTCCGAACATTTTTGACCGTTGAACTAAAAAAAGAAGAAGTTAAGTATTAAATTACATACCACCAAGTGAGCTAGTCTAGTGGTGGTACTGGTAGAACTTTTTACCCTAAAGTTAGAGATTTGAACTTTGAAATCATATTAGAGTTCGCTAGTTGATATCTATGTTAACTTAGCTAAGTTTGTTTCGGGAAAAGTAATGAGCACGGTCAAAACCTCGTAATTCTACTACTAGTGAAAGTTTATTGGAGTGCTCTGTGGACACTTTGCTTTACCCCACCCTTTTTTCCTATCAGCCAAAAAAAAAAGGTATGAAATTCCATTCCCTATCAATGGTATAAGCTATCCTCCCTTTTTGTTACTGTTTTTCTTTGATCATGTCTCTACCCTTGATGACTTAGTTATTGCATCATGGTGATTTAAATACATTTTGTCCAAGTAAACTGTTTTACACACGTCATCATTAATTTGGAAGATTATAAGTCACCGAGGCAAAAATTTCCGAATTACAAAATTTCAAAAGTGTTAAAAATTGACCCAAAATTTAAAAAGTTCAAAATTTTATGAATGAAAGTTTGTTGGATAATCAATGTGACAATCTTATATGAAATAAGATTATATTTGAAGAGTTTTAATATACCATAAATAGGTATGTTAGATATGTGATAGGAAAAATAAAGATCAAATTATATCTAAATATATATGAGTTACAGTATTTTATTCTTGTAAATAGGATTAAGTATTATGTAATTAGTTACCAGATGACCAGTTCAGTGAATAATACATCGATGTAGATTTTTGGTTCATAGATATAAATACAGTATACTACTATGGGTATGCTGTATCGAGTTACGTTATATTTTTGTGTCATATTTTTTATTATTTTTCTTTAGTTGAATTCTTATCTTCTAATAATTATTATTTATGTTAATTATTTGTTGTGCAAAATCAACAAGTGGTATCATAGCCAAATTGACATTCTTGGTGTGACAATCAAAGCTAGATTAATGATCCTGGTAGAACAATTAAAACTAGATTAATGATCCTAGTGCAACAATCAAAACAAGTTATTAGCGCTTCAATGATCAAGTTGATGTTCATGTTAAAGAATATTCTCTTGCCACATATGAACAATTCATATTTAGATTCACAAAAAAAATAAAATAAAATAAAGTTGGTATGAAATCAAACAAAAAAATTAAGTTGCTTTCTGATTGTGTGGATTTCAAGAATTACCACATGTGCTTTGTTGAAGACATTTCTTCAATTTTTTTTGGCTTTTTGAGTTGATATTGCGGTATTCCAATGATTTGGGAGTTATTGAGTTGATATAAACTCAATAGTGATGATTTGGTGTCTCGTGGATTACGAGTCACTAGGTTTTTATTTTTGAATGGTGAAACATTCCAAGAGCAAGTAAGACACGGGCAAAAATGCACAAATGATGCAGGTCAAGATGCATGCTCTTAAAAGACAGAGAGAATTGCAGCGACTTTGAAGAGCAGGTTTGCACGTAGTGCTTAAAAAAATTGATGAATCAGAATTAATGGTGATAAGCTTGATCATGGGCATGACCAAATTTGAAGAGGTTGATTCAAGAGAGACTCTTGGAATTTGACTCAAACTCCTTAGTTATCATGACTGAGAGTTTGTTGGATAATTAATGTGAGAATCATATATAAAATATGATTATATTTGAAGAGTTTTAATATACCATAAATAGGTTTGCTAGAAATGTGATAGGAAAAATAAGGATAAAGTTGTATCTAAATAGTTATGGATTATAATATTTTATCCCTATAAATAAGGTTGAGTATTATGTAATCAGCTACCAGATGACCAGTTCAGTGAATAATACATCGGTGTAGATTTTTGGTCCGTGTATGTAGGTACGGTATACTAATATGAGCATATTGTATCGAACCACGTTATATATTTGTGTCATATTATTTATTGTTTTCCTTTATTTGAATCTTCTATCTTCTAATAAGTATTACTTATGTTAATTATTTATTGTGTTAAACCAATAAAAAGTATCCACTTTTAATTTTAATTAATAATATTCGACCCATTTTTACCGTACAAGTAACATCATCAGGGCATTCCAACCACAATTTTCAATGGTGGTGAGGTCCATGAGCATGACATTTTTGTATTCGTATTGATAAAATCAACTTGAAAAAATTATAGTTGAACCTAAATTCAAACTTGAACGTGACTAAAGAGTTAGTACGTAGTGTAATAACCCTCATAAATAATTTTCTAAACATTTTCTGGATAGAGTTGAAAGGAATATGTTAGAGGTTTCGATTATGTTAGTCCTGCCCTGTGTTTTTAAGATAGGATATACTATGACTTGGAGGAGGAGGAGGAGGAAGAAGAGGAAGAAGGGAACCAGTTTTCTCTTGTAATTAATTGACAACCTTCTCACTGATTTGGAGGCTATTCAAAGCTGTGGACAATGGACAATGGACAATGACATAGTCGTTGCCTGTGTTCAAACTAAGTTGGCCTAACTAGGTTGACTGATTTCTACTATGGTTAAGCTTCAAGTAGATAATCTATTAAGTCACAAAACTTTTAGTTATTCAACTTAACACTGATAAATGTTTAACACGTAACGTGTGTCGGTAATTCGTAATGAAATACTATCAACTTTTACGCGGCTCAAAGTATGAGTTTTGCAAAAGTTGTCTTAATTTACTCCATGTGTATAATTCATTAGTCATTAAATTCATTCCAAAAACTCCCTTACGTCGCTGTACAACTGTCGACCAATACGCAAAAAGCTGAATGCCCATATGGCAGATAGTGTTGACTTGAATATCTTAGTCCAAGTCGTTGTGCACTTACTCTGAATGTTCCAAAAAGGTGTAAGAATCGTGTGGTTCATTCCTCACCTAATACACTTTGAGCTTGATGGGTACACAGCCCACTTGGTGCAGAAGCAACTAGCAAGTTTCCAAGAATAGGCTGATGCTTAAGATGAGTCCCACACTCGTTGATTTAAGTATAAGAACAAATGGGAGGAGGAAGATTCTGTATGAACGGAACTTTTGGTCATCACTCATCAGCGTCTATTTGACCACTTAATGCATATAAAACAGCATTTGAAAAATTAGACAAAGGTATTCTTGAGCTTCAAAGTTATTTTACATCACACATTGCAATTTTGCCAATGCAAGTAGGATGAGAAGTGGTGTTTTCAGGGGCGGACAGATTCTTGTCCTTGTGATTTCAGAAATTACATCGTTTCCTCTTGAATCAAAAATTTTTAATTGAAGGAATTAAACAAAATCAATTAATTTATTATATTACACTTTGTTTATTTACATTTTTCAATCAAATCACTTGCTTAATGCTCTGTTTGGTATGATAGAAAAATAGAAACATAGAAAGTAGGAAGGATGGAAAGTAGGAGTGAAACATTTTCTATCTTTCAAGGAAGGAAAATAGAAATGATATATTTTTCTTCCTTTGTGTTTCGTTGGATAAATGGAAAATAAAAAATTACTAATTTTTTTTTGTAGTGGTCAAGATTAGAGGTGATAATCTAGTCGTGTTATGTCAGATTCGTGTTTGAGTTATTACGAATTTGTGTTGAACATTAATCAAACATAACTCAACTCATTTAACTAATTGAGTTGCATCGAATTGCTAGTTGACCTGTTTATTTTCGTGTTGTGTTCGTGTTTGTGTTGATTCATATAAATTTTGAATAAAAAATTTAACGCTAATATTCTATTTTTACTTAATTGAATTCATTTTAATATTTTTTCTACAAACTAAAAATTAAATTAAATAAATATAATAATAACAATAAGTAAAAATATTTTTTTATATAATAATTATATTTTTTCTTATTCGGGTGTTAGGTTATTTTCAAGTTCGTATCGTAAAATTCGTATAAAGTTCAAATTATGTCATCGTGTTGAGTTGAAAATTTTCAACCTTAACTAAGATGAAAAAAAAAAAATTTAATTTTTAATTTTTAATTTTAATTTTTTAATTTTTTTTAAAAATACATATATAAATATATATTTTATCATTGTATTTTTATATTAAATTAATGTATACATAATATATATATATCAAAATATATATAGAAAAATAAGATAAATCTCAATATAAATAATTAATTTTTCATCCGCTTTCTTTTTGATTTTAGAGGGATTGATTTTGATGAGTTAGAAGAAAAGTTAATTCATCCACTTTTCCACTCTTCCTATTTTATTTTCTTATCAAACATGATGTTTTATTTATCCCTTCAACTTTTTTTATCTTTCCAATTTTCTATCCTTTCAATTTTTTATCATACCAAATTGAACATTAATATCAAAATCACGAATATTACATGTAATCTTACGGTGAATTAGGCTAGGTAAACTCGATCTCGTTGCTTTCAAACTATACGTGGTGAAATTATTATTTATTGAGGATGAGAGATTCTATGGATGCTTTTATTTAAAAGATAGTTATTAAAAGTCAAACTTCTCATCTTCCACTTTATTTTGTCTCTGTGTGTGTGCTTGGAAATCAAATTCAGACACTAGAGAGCAAAAGGAGGCTCAAAAGACGGACGGCAATTGCGTCACGTGTCTGAAGTTTGAATGTTGAAAACCAGTTTTATGCACCTTAAACATCACTCGCAGTACTTAGTTGTCTGAAATTGAAAAAAACTCATTCAAAAAGTATCCAGTTGGTGAATTCCAGTTCATAACGATGATGATAAGTCAATAGACCGCCCATCACAAAAGAAGCAGAGGACTTGTAAATTTCATGCAAAGCTCACCAATCTTATAAAATTAGAGAGTGTTCTGTATTAAACTATCTTTTTTGTGAATTGTGTATATATCAAAACGGCCCAAAGATCTCTAACTGTCTATCCTTAAGTTAGGGTTCTAAAAGTTTAAACATGTACATTGCGTTTACATCGAGGAGACCTCGTGAGACGCACATGCTGGCATATAATTCTTCATTTGACATTATGATAAGCAGCGTATTAATCGGTTTGAGTAATTTGTCAACTATAATGCAAAAATCAGCCTATGTGAACCCCTTTCGTCTGATTGCCGTTTCTGTGGACGTCACATGAATAGAAAACGAACATAGGAAAAACCACATAAACCAAGGATGTAAAACCAAAAAAAGGATGGACTGTATCTCTGTTTTCACTAACTTGTCACTGTAAGTTATGTAACATGAATAGTACTTGGCAATTGATAAAGCAGAAAAATCCATTGGAAAGCAGACTTTCCTACAAGGATATTTGAAGAGAACAAAAAATAAAGGCCTTATAATTGTAGTTATAAGTAAAACTCTTTTACCAAAATTTTCTTAACAATCAATCAGTATCAGTGGTTGAATTAGTGGGTCATACTGATTTTCACTAATCATCCGATGGTTGTCAACAAGCCACATCATTTGGTATTTAAAATTTAATATACACATCATTATTCTTCTTTGTCATGGTGGTTTTAGGGTATCACACAGGTTAAAAAAACAAAGAGGGTAAAATTAATGTAATCGTTTTTTATTTTGGGCTGATAAATGATCGTGGTTGAAAATAATCTTCAGAAACTCCAAAGAAGAGTTCAAGTGTTAATAGAGACGAGCCGTATAACAGGAAGTTTTGGTTAGATTCAAATTTTGACAATTCTTTGGAGCTAGGTCATGAGAGATTTATCTCTCATAAATACTCTAGTCCTAACGTAGATGACATAATTTGACACTTTTAGGAAAAAGATTAATCGAGGTGCGCGTAACTTGACCTAAATATCCTTGACCGTTAAATAAAAAACAAAACAGAGAAAAGAAAATAATCGGTCAGTGATAGAGCATAAAATCTAAATAATACGAGGATGTGGCCAGATTTCAACATCTAAAAATTTTGGTATATAAAGCATTTTTCAAAAATATAACACCGTTGTCTTCATCTAAGACTCTTCAAAGTCAAACAAAAACGTTAACTTCCAGACTCTCTCTCTCCATATAACACTGACGTTTCTATATTTTCAGAGTACAAGTGCCAAATCATTTTGGTGTCTTTTGGAACTCGTCTTCGTTCTCCTCTGTTTCGTCTCCCTTGTTTTTCTGGCGCTGTACAGCCATGGGAACTCAAGCTCCAACTGACCAGAATTATTACTCCAATAATGTGAGCACATCTCTCTCTCTCTCTCTCTCTCTCTCTCTACAGTTAATAGACATTAATGGAGGCCTGTAATGCTTTCGTCCTAGTAGTACACAAATTTGTTGGAGTTCTTTATCTTTAATCTACAGTTTTGCGCATCGACATAATAAAAGAGAGAATTTGGACTTTTCCTCCTTTTCTTGTGGTTAGAACATCATATTCTGGCGCAAGAAAATTTAACTCTGTGTTTAGCCCTTTCAGAACAAAGTAGCAATAAACCTGAATAATACAAATCGGTTCATGTGCATACAGTTCATCTTCCTTCACAAATTATAGACAATTGTCCTTCCTTAGCTACTTGCTAGGCCCTCCCTCTTTCAATACCCTTTTCAAATTTTTACCTTCTTTTTTCAAGATTCAATAGATGCGAGCTGTGGACAGCGTCACTCAAATTTTTTGGGTCAAGTCACCAAGAATTCATTCTTGGTGAATTTTTTAGTTCCGACGGAAATGATTTGTGTTTAATCAAACTTCAAAATGCGTATAAGTTGATCCCACGACCATTGAACTAAAAAAAAATAAAAAATAAAAATTCGAGGGGACACATTATTATTGTTTTCCTCTACAGTAAAGGGAATAGGATCCCATCCCACCACGGGCAACACGATAGGATGAAACAACCTAGTTGGACTGGAACCCTTCTAGAGTCGTCGTTCAACTTACGGCAACAGCAGCCAGCTTGATTCATAAAAGATTCTAGCTGGCAACATATTAAACACACAACAATATAATAATAGAGTTTTTCAAAGTTGACCCAAAAAACTTGGTATAATAGTAGGCCATCCCATCCTCCTCCAATCTAATGATATTTGCTCATGTTTTGTTTTCATACACTACCTTGCTTCACTATCATCCATCCTATGGTCTCACCGTCTTTTGTGCCACTGATTCCTTGACTTCCCTCTGATTGGATCAATCCCCTTTAGAAACATTTACATTTACAGATATGATATGTGTCACAATTGAATTCACTATAATTGACATACCATTAAAAAAGTTGATGGAAAATATATATCTGATTAAAAATAACCGAATTTAAGAGACAACCATGTGCTTTCGGGTTTCACCTAATTCATATTTATTAGGATTAAGATTAGGATTAGGATTAGGATTAGGATTGGGATTAGGCTCAACCACATGGTTTGCTACATCCTGGTCATCACGTAGAGTGTAACGGATTTTGGAAATCCAATATTAATTAGGACGGCTGGCAACTTTGCATATTCTCTGCCAAGTTGCCTGTAATATATATATATATATATATGGAAGGTGGATTCATTCATTTCATTGTTTATATTTCCTGAATCAAATATTATTTTGAACATCTCTATTGCTGATGTTTCTTTGATACTTCCCTATAATATGTTAAAAAAAAATTACAATCATAACTTACAACTGAGAAAGAAGGTAAATAATTGTTCACTTCTGAGTTAACAGCTACTACCAAAAACATTAACAAAAAAAAAAAATTATTTGATTGCCAACAAATGGTATTGTGAATTTCGAAAATACCACTGATTCATCCAGCAATATGACAAAAAAAGGGGGGGGGGGGGCAACAGAAGACCTGCTGTTTTAATTTGTTGTTTATCAATTTGATCGAGTCGTTAAGTCTGAAGCTTACACATTGATATTTCTAAATTACTGGTTGAACAGCATAGTATGGATTATGTAGTTTGATCCTTCTGTGAAAAGCATGCAAAATTTGATGAAAGAAATGTCTTCATCAATTCCAGGTTGATGAACGAACTGCAAAGGAAAAGGCAATTGATGACTGGCTTCCTATTACTTCATCAAGGAATGCAAAATGGTGGTACTCAGCCTTCCACAATGTCACTGCCATGGTTGGAGCTGGTGTCCTGGGTCTCCCGTTTGCCATGGCAGAACTGGGATGGTATGATCAAATTGAGACCAATAGAATTGTGTCTGATAATATTTGAAACTTTAGACAGCTTTGTCATAACCTTTCCAACATAAACTTTTAAAAGACTATGATTTAATTTATCTAGGCATGCTTTGAATTTTGTGCATGAAATGTCTCGATTTTGAAACGAGTTGTCATTTTGCAGGGGACCTGGTGTAACTGTGTTGGTCATATCTTGGGTTGTCACTCTATACACTTTATGGCAAATGGTTGAGATGCATGAAATGGTACCTGGGAAGCGTTTCGACAGATACCATGAGCTTGGTCAGCATGCTTTTGGTGAAAAGCTTGGTCTATGGATAGTAGTGCCCCAACAGCTAATTGTAGAAGTTGGTGTTAACATAGTCTATATGGTCACTGGAGGGAGATCACTGAAGAAATTCCATGATATAGTGTGCAAAGATTGCAAAAGTATCAAACTCACTTACTTCATTATGATCTTTTCCTCTGTCCATTTTGTTCTCTCCCATCTCCCAAACTTCAACTCCATTTCTGGTGTGTCTTTGGCAGCAGCAGTCATGTCTTTGAGGTATATTATTATGTTTCCTCTATGCAATTTTATCATATTGTTGGGAAATTATTTTTATGTTACTGTAGCACATGATTAAAAACCACGCTTCTGGCTAGTGAGCTTCTGCTACAGAGATTATAAGGTGCCGAGAAAAATAGTCAACCTATTGAATCTGTTTATCAACCTTTAACTGCTGCCATACAAGCGCCTAAAAAACAAACATTTGCCTTGTTTCAAGCATAACACGTTTGATCTTGTTGCCACACAGCTACTCTACTATTGCCTGGACGACTTCAATTGACAAAGGTGTAGTACCGGATGTACAATACAGCTACAAAGCTAAGAGCACAGCAGGCAAAGTTTTTGATTTCTTTGGAGCCTTGGGTGATGTCGCTTTTGCCTATGCTGGGCACAATGTGGTCTTGGAGATTCAGGCAACAATTCCTTCCACACCTGAGAAGCCATCCAAGGGGCCAATGTGGAGGGGAGTGATTGTTGCCTATATAGTTGTGGCCTTGTGCTACTTCCCTGTTGCTCTTATCGGATATTATATTTTTGGGAATTCCGTGGTAGACAATATCCTCATTTCGTTAGAGAAACCTGTGTGGCTCATTGCAATGGCTAACATGTTTGTTGTCATTCATGTTATTGGAAGCTATCAGGTTCGAGGCAAACTTTTTCAGCTATTTCAAAAACAGAAAAAAAAATTTCACTGACCAGTTCAAATATAAGATGAGTGTTTTCCAAATTGTGTTCAATTTGCTTTTATGTAGATTTATGCGATGCCAGTCTTTGACATGTTAGAAACTGTGCTGGTAAAGAAATTGAAGTTCAGGCCAAGTTTCATGCTTCGCTTTATTACAAGAAATTTATATGTTGGTAAGTTACCAACCCATTTTTCCCCTTACTGCTTCATATTCAGAAGCTTGTGGTATCACTGCAGATATATTTCCTTTAAAGCTGATATATATATTTCTTTGCTTACAGCATTCACAATGTTTGTTGGTATTACCTTCCCATTCTTTGGTGGTCTTCTTTCATTCTTCGGAGGATTTGCCTTTGCCCCAACAACTTACTTCGTAAGCAACTCTCGATCTCTTCTTGTCACTGCAACTAAGACATCATATCAGTTCTTGATATATCTTTTCTGTCTGTCCCCAGCTCCCTTGCATCATGTGGCTCGCTATCTACAAACCAAGGAAATTCAGCCTATCTTGGATTGCTAATTGGGTATGTTGTGCCATTTGAAATGTCCCATCTCTCTCTCTCTCTCTCTCTCTGTCTCTCTCTCAAGCTTGTTTAATTTGACGTGGCTTCGGAATTAAATTCAGATCTGCATTGTGTTGGGAGTTCTTTTGATGGTTTTATCACCAATTGGAGGGCTAAGGCAGATCATACTTCAAGCCAAGGGCTATTCATTCTACTCTTAAGCGTCCGGCAACCACAAAGGAAGAAGCGGTTCAAGAATCTTACAATAATATTGAAGCAGAGCCTGATCATACAGACAATGACCAGAATGATAAATGGGCGGGTTTTGTCAAGCAATCACTGGACGAACCTCACTAGGATTTCTGGACTATGAATACATCGTTGTTTCTATAGAAACGGAATTGGGGCCATGGGATCAGCTGAACAGCTTTCTCTGGAGGCCTTTACTGTTGCTGTTTTTCTTTTTCTTTTTTTTTCCCCCTAATTATCGTGTGTATACATACCTTTGAGTATTTTCATGTTTTGATTTTTATAGCTGAAATGAAGGTGGGTTCCAAAGTCTTCTGAGATTATGATGAGTACAATATTCTGTTTTTCTGAATGCAATTTCTATGTAATCATTCAAATTGTTGGTAATTCTAATGCAAAAAATTGAGGAGTTCCAGAAAACAAGATCACCTGCTTAACTGATATACAATTTCCAGGTGGTTTGCGACTGTCGTGTTTTGCTACTACTGTTTTTATTCTCTGTCTTCCTGTACTAAACTATCAATTTCCTCTCCAAACTATCCTGACAATTTGTCACAACTCATTATAAAGTATAAACTTGCAGTTTTCATCATATTGCTCTTTTCTTGTTCATCTGAGAACCGAAATTCATGCCTTGCCCCTTGCAGGACACATTCAGAAAACAATTTGCAATTTTCCTTCCTACATGCTCAATAATGATCAATTCAGCCTGATAGTTGCTCTGACATTTTCAGTACAATCAATTGCATCACAAAAATGCTTAGGCCAAATCAACTAAGATCAATTTTTTTTGTCCCCACAAAATGTTATGCTTATCAATTTTTTTTATCAAATCTCCATCTGAAATGACATGTCACAGTTTTTTGCCATCAAATAAGTGGGTCTCATTAATATTTAATGACAGAAACTGTGCCACATCATTTGAGATGAAAGATTTGGTAAAATTTTTTGGTAAGCATGGTATTTTCCTAACCCACCTTAAATTGAAGAGTGAGCTACTTGTCAAATCCATCCTACAACAAGAATAATGAAACAAATGACAAGGAAATGGACTGCAATTCAAACTTGCTAATCATGGAAAGAGGAATGTGTTACATTTTCCCTCGAGACTTCCTGTCTTGCTGCTTAGATATCAAGAGAAAAACAAACTGATACTTCCAACTCTCCTTCAGATACTCTACCATGTCATCAAAGCAGTTATTTGATTTGCTCGATAATCGAAAAAATAATCCCGCGACAAAATTAAGGTTGTTAGGGTCATTAGACACAAATAAAAGCCTTAAACTAAACGCTAGTTGTGTACAATCTGGCTGAGTATCTGGAACCGTATCCAAAACTACCAGTTAAGATTCCTTGCATCTTTCATCATTGTGCTGCATGCTAGTGTCCTCTCTCTGTGATGGCGATCTCTAAATTGCCTTAGTACTTAACGACATCTTTTAATGCTATTTTTTGTCTTTGAAGTCGATCTAAATCGATGTTAACAAGAACAGTTGTTTTATTCCTGCCGGCAGCAATCACCACCCATTGCATCCTTTTCCGAGCTTTATTATATCATTATACGTACATTGTATGTGGTGCTTGAAGCCAATAAGTTTCAAAATACTTGTTTGCCTTCATTTGGTTCATATGAGATCCTTCACTGCTCAATGACTTAAATCATTCAAGTTTCTCTTTCTCTCTCTCTCTCTGAACTGCAGCCTGCAGGACAGACTAATCAGCTGTATAGGCAATCTTGATATTTCCTAAGTTCATTGTACACAAATGTGTATTTAGTTAATTTTTTGTTTTGTGCTTCATCATCTTCCCTGCATCGATCTCTCTGTTTTGTGAACTACAGCCATGGGAACTCAAGCTCCAAATGATGATAACTCTTTCATTCCCACATCGGCTCCTGCTGATTACGAATCGTATAAACCCACTAATGTAAAGACTCTCTTTCTCTCTCTCTCTCTCAGTTCAATCCTGCCGGACTCCCCATCCATATGATGCAATTGATGTTTTATCATATGTTGTAGATTGAAAGGACAGCAGAGGAGAAGGCAATTGATGATTGGCTTCCGATCACTTCATCAAGAAACGCAAAATGGTGGTACTCAGCTTTCCACAATGTCACCGCCATGGTTGGAGCTGGAGTCTTAAGTCTCCCTTCTGCCATGGCAGCTCTTGGATGGTATGTATTGTATCTACTCAAAAACAAATTCATTTTTCCACATATCAATTCTGTAGCAATAAAAAAAAATTCCTATTAATTAGGGGGCCTGGTGTGGTTATACTAATACTATCATGGCTCATCACCTTATACACCTTATGGCAAATGGTTGAGATGCATGAAATGGTTCCGGGGAAGCGGTTCGATCGATACCATGAATTGGGTCAGCATGCTTTTGGAGAAAAGCTGGGACTTTATATTGTTGTACCTCAGCAGTTAGTTTGTGAAGTTGGTGTGAACATAGTTTATATGGTCACTGGAGGGAAGTCTCTGAAGAAGTTCCATGAAACAGTGTGTGGAAGCTGCCAAAAACTCAAACTTACCTACTTCATAATGATCTTCGCTTCTGTCCATTTCGTGCTCTCGCACCTTCCAAACTTCAACTCTATTTCTGGGGTCTCTCTGGCTGCAGCGGTCATGTCTTTGAGGTACACTACTACTCATCTCTTCTTCTACTCCATTCTTTTACTATCTTTTTGTCACCTAACTGATCACAATAGGTGAACTAAAATCCACTGGCCGGTACAAAATTGAGGAATACTTATTTATGTATTTCAATTTGCTGACAATTAGGTTTAATTATGATCCAAATCAGATTTGAAAACCTGGGTTTGAACATGATTCGAATTTTTGAAGGATTTTATGTTTATAAACCGTATCTGAATGTTTTTAAAACTTGAATTTGAATCCAATAATCCAT
This sequence comes from Ilex paraguariensis, assembly GCA_963454935.2. Classification (NCBI taxonomy): domain Eukaryota; kingdom Viridiplantae; phylum Streptophyta; class Magnoliopsida; order Aquifoliales; family Aquifoliaceae; genus Ilex; species Ilex paraguariensis. Next base: position 124,984 of record CAUOFW020000900.1, read on the forward strand.
GAATTTGATTTTTACAATCTATATCCGAATTCATTAAAATTATCTAACTTGAACAACTCAATTATAATTTGATTTTAGCAATTCAATTCAAAATTTTAATATAATTTCATCAAATAATCATTTGTTGTCATCGTATGCCTAAACACTTGTATACTTGTATATAGACAAATATTTCATATTTGTGCTTTGGGAGAAAATATTCATTACAACGGTGATATTACGTGGAAGTGTTGACGTGATATTACCAACTAATAATAAAACACCAAGTGAGTACAGTGAACCCTACTTGGATAATTATTTGATTACGTGAAGGAAAAATGTATAGTTATTTGTTTACATAGAAGATTGATTATTAATTTTAGTAGAGTCTATTTGCTTATTTGTTTTCATATTATTGGTTGGTGATACTACGTCCACATTACTAACATGGTATCACAGTTGTATTCAATATTTGCTCTTGTTGTGGATCCACAAAATCCATGTAGTGTGGTATTACATGTCTGGATTTAGACTCGAGACTAATTCATATTTTGAGTAATCAAATTCGAATAAAAATTTGATTCATTTAATAATTGTGCTGGAATACCTCCGTTAATTTACAATTTTACTTGTGAACACCCCAATTGAGTAGAATTATTGCAAAAAGATTAAAGGCTGTGTCCCCTATGTACAGACTATATAGGTTAAATTACCTAATCCTATTTCATCTACATAAATCAAGAGGTTTGGCTAATGTTGTTATGATACAGCTACTCAACAATCGCTTGGACAGCCTCTGTTCATAAGGGTGTGCAAGAAGATGTGCAATATGGCTACAAAGCAACCACCACACCAGGAACTGTGTTTAACTTCTTTACTGCTTTGGGCGATGTGGCTTTCGCCTATGCCGGCCACAACGTCGTCTTGGAGATCCAAGCAACCATCCCTTCTACACCTGACAAGCCTTCAAAAGGACCAATGTGGAAAGGAGTGCTCATAGCATATTTCGTCGTTGCCTTGTGCTACTTCCCCGTTGCCCTGATTGGGTATCGGATGTTTGGGAATTCAGTCGAAGACAATATACTCATCTCCTTAGAGAGGCCTGCATGGCTTATTGCAATGGCTAACATGTTCGTTGTTGTCCATGTAATCGGAAGTTATCAGGTAGCTATCAATCCAAAATTGTACTTGGATTACCTCTCATGCGGATCAATGTCCACAGAGACTCAACAAATTCTCTTCTTGATTTGTGTTAGTGTAGATATATGCCATGCCAGTCTTTGACATGATAGAAACCGTGCTGGTGAAAAAACTGTGGTTCAAACCCAGCACTACACTACGGTTTATTTCGCGGAACATTTACGTGGGTCAGTAAATTTTCTACCCAACTATTTCAAAAAAAGATTGGATAGATATGAGGGTGAAATTCATTTGATTATAAGCTGGAGTATTCTTCTTTCTTTGCAGCACTTACAATGTTCGTAGCCATTACCTTCCCGTTCTTTGGTGGTCTTCTGGGGTTTTTCGGGGGATTTGCTTTTGCCCCAACAACATACTTTGTAAGCCAAACAATCTAACATGACACCTTTCTTGCCTTTTTTTTTTTTTGTGCTTATTGACCAACAATGACGATATCTCAAATTGGCAATCTGTATTGTATATATTTTTCCAGCTTCCTTGCATCATGTGGCTTGCAATTTACAAACCAAAGAAGTTCAGCTTATCTTGGTGTGCTAACTGGGTAAGAATTATTTACAAATCAATCACTTTTCTGTTGATTTGACAAGAAGAAAAAGTTGATTGATTCTGTTTTGGCTTTGATGAACTACAGATTTGCATCACACTAGGCCTTCTGCTAATGACTTTATCACCAATTGGAGGGCTAAGGAATATCATAAACCAAGCCAAGAACTACCATTTCTACTCTTAAAACATCTCCCAACACCAAAAAGGATTTATGTTAATGCAATAAGATTGACTTTTTATGATAGGATGTGGGTGCAATAAGAGTGAGTTTTCACCAGTTCTTGCTGGAATGATGATGGAGTATTGTTTTTTCCCTATTTTTATGGCCGTGGCTATAAGCTATTCAAGAGATATCGACTTGCATTTTGGCCATGGCAACATCTAAAAGCTCTGTTAATTGTGCACTGGAATCAGCTGAAAGCAAATCATACTGATTTCTTTGTAATCTAAATTGTGTTTACACTTCCCTTCATGTTTCTTTTTCGCGTAGGTGTGGTGAAACTGTTAATTCATCCTCGTGTTTTGGTGGAATTAGCTTGTTGAGATAATCTCACAGTAATCCCATCCTAATCATAAGAGGACGATGCCACCAGCAAGCAACCCCCCCCCTTTTTTCTTTCTCCTCCTGCCAGGAATTCAGGTGGTTGCTTTGATCAACTACACTACCCTGTTAAAGGGTGTGCCAAGTTAGATACCACACATGTTAGATTTGCTGATCATATGTTTGTGCTTAGAGAGGTAGATAAAAAGTCTACTCAATATATGAAGAATGCTTTTAATTTGAACTCCTTGAGTTTAAAGCTCAATGTGCCTATGCTGCATATCTTGGAGAGGCTAATGGTTAATCTGTTTTGGTATGGCCGAGGGAAAATTGCAGGAGTAGTTCATTTTGGGAGTGCCTCTTACCACCACTAGATTGAGTATAAAAGATCGCAAAAGGGGTGGTGGTGGTGGACAAACTTCTAGTCAGAATGAAGATTTGGTGGATAAGGTCTTGAATTGGATTTCATTTTTTCTTATAATAGTTGTTGCTTCCTCTAATTCATTAAAATCTCCAGGTAGGCTGGCTGAGAAAATTGGTTGGGTAGTCATGCACTGGACATCTACATTGAATGCTTACTTGTTCACGTCAAAGTGCCACCGAGGTTTCCAATGTAGGAGAAATCACAGTTTCACAAACATCGGAACCATAAGTAAAAAGAGGATAATGAAGAAAAACCTGGGAGATGGAAATCCTGTCCTGGGCCCCTAACTCCATCAAAATATCACTCTACTAAAGAGGTATGATTGGGAAATCCAACTGCCATCTTAGTGCATTAATAAAGAGCAACATAAAAATAAATGTTGTAACCACCTTTGTTGGCCAAAGCTACCTACCCTAACACAACCCATTCCCACCATTTTAACCTGAAACTTTAATGTTGGCAAATGGTAACTTCATAAAACCTAAACTTTTTGGCTGTCGTTTTTGGGAAGGTAAAATGTTTCAGCTTGCTACCAAACAAAGAAAACTAGTTTCTTAATTTTTTAGTTGTTCCTTATCGGTTTCCAATTCCTTTTTATTCTTGCAAACCAATGAATGACTAAGCTTCAAACAGAAAGCATGTCACCAACCACTGCCTGTGACATATGACAAGCAAAACCAATTTTCCAAATTCTAAGACCGTTCTAATTCTACCAACAAAATGAATTATGTATTTCTGCTTTAGCCTCTTCCAAGAAGCTAACGACCTCTATACTTTACAATGAAGAAAAGGGCTACACCATATGTTTGGTTGAGACGATAGTCTTCTCTTTCAGATGGCCAAAGCAGAACTTAGCTATAAGTTGTAAGCAAGGCAGTTGTACTGACACAGACTCTTTCATTGACTTGTGGAACAACAATAGTAACAAGGGTAAGATTTTGTACCGAAATTTACAAATACAAAAAGGGCAAGTTACAACTCATTTGAAATAAAATTACCACTCAAAAATATCAGTTACAACTAAATGAAATCAAGTTTTGACACAAAAAAGTTGGGATCAATTTTAAACAATTTTATTTTGTAGTAACCTCCCAGATTGAATAGAGTGGTATCCTAATCCATATGTTATCGTAACTTTGGGTATAGTACCCGAAAAGTTGCATTAGAATTTGTGAAAAATCTTCAACAAGGAGCTACTGAAACTACCAACGTAATTTGAAATATTTCAACAACTACAGGGATAAGGAAAAAGCAAACATACTCATCGCATCAATAAACAACAACTATGGTACATACAGAGCATTAAACGTAAATCCGTTGAAGCAAATGAGTTTATTGAAAATTTTCAACTAATTCAGAACGAAACCAATGGTATTAAGCTACCAGCACTACCATGGATACAACTTACAAAGAACCCCAAAACCAAAACCCATTTGTTATGTCATCTAATTTTCTTCCCAAGTTTTCTCTTTCTTTCCCTATACAGGTCAACCCAGAGATTAGAAACCCACAGTATACTAACCGAAATAGCCATTCCAACTACAATAATCCAAGAAACCCAAATCCATTTGGGAATCACCTCATCTGCAGCCCCACTCAAATAAAACACAAACATATTGTACAAAAATAGCGGCCCAGCGAAACCCCTAGCAACAGAATACAAAGCATAAAACGGAGGAGACAAAAATTCATACACTTTGGCGGCGTAATCCAAATCCTTTCTCCGAGCACCGGCGAGAGTCCAGGCGTTCTGGCAAAAGCTCGTGACCTCCGCAAGAATTAGAAGGACAAGAATTGCATAAGCCCCATGAAAAACCACGTACCGGCACGTGATGAAGACGAAGAGTGTTGCCAAATGGTGGCCGATGAAGAGAATATCACTAGGATAGAACATTAAATAGTGGAAAAGGTCCATCAGAAAATATGCAATGCTATAATCGAGAACTAGGTTTTGGTAACCGGTGTTTTTGGAATCGAAACTGCGATTTGGATAGGATAAAATGGACTGAGAGGCTAAGAAAACGGCGGGTGTGCCGTGGGCCAGGGAAATTGCACAGCTTGAAGCTTCGGGTCGTAGCTTATGGTTCCATTTACGGAAGATAATGAAGTAGGCAGTGAGGTAGACGATTAGATACATTGAGATGAAGAGAGGGAGAGTTGGGAGAGATAAAATTAGGGCTGGGTTTTCCATGTTGAAACCTAATTGATCTGGGTTAAGGACGAATGGGGGTTTGGATTTGGAAGAGTTTGAATTAGCTAGCGTTTAAGGTAATTAAGAGTTGAAGAGTAGAGGAGAAAATAGAGACTCTAAGTAACAATTTGAGGAGATCCTATAAGTCTATATATAGTGAGGGAGAGAGGGACGTAGTTGGGACTTGGAAGGTGGGAGCGTTGGCGGTGGATGAGAAAATTGCACAGTGAAAGATCGTATTCGTACATTTCGAGGAGTTTAAGATCACTCTCCTCGAACGGAGCTACAGCACCTTCAACAACAAAATTTATTTTAATTATTCAAAAAATAATATTTTTTATTTTAACTATTTATTTTTTTAATACATATTTTAACAAATTTTTTATGTTTTTAACTACTTTTTTTAAATATTATTTCTCATCCTTTTTGTATTATTTTTTTAAAAAAAATAGTGAAAGAGAAAAAGAAAAAAAAATAGAACAAAAAGAAAAGAAAAGAGAAAAAATATTATAAACAAATTTTACATATTATTACAGTGATTCTCTATATTTAATTCTCTATATTTAATGTATCACTGTAGTAAAAATTTATTTTAAAATATTTGAACATATTCTGTTAAAGTATAAATTTTTGTTTTAATTAACTAAATTTTAATTATTTTTGTGCTTTACAGAATCTCCCGGAGATGTTCTAACTCGGCGTAAGATTGCAGACATCCATGACTGGTTGGTTCAACTATGTTTCTTGTAATTTTCACCCACACCCTATTGATAGACTTAATTATGACGATATCCGATTTTTTTTTTTTTGAAAAAATTTCAGCCGCACCCATTTTTAATTTATTATATCTTCAAGGATATTTTTTTTATTATCAAAAAATCACTTACACCCATACTAATTTATATTTAAACATCACCGACATCTCTTCATCAAAACACCATTTACAGCAAAAATAAATTATCTAAAAAACTAACCCCAAACAATTTTTTTTATGTAAAATTCAAGTCAATTAAAATTTATTTTTTTACATATAAAAATTTGAATTGATTAATTTTCTTTTATATATTAAAATTTAGTTCGAGTTGATTAAATTTTATTTTTTTATTTATTAAGATTCAAGTATATTAAAAACTTTTTTTTACATATTAAAATTCGAGTCGGTTTGAGCTATACTTGAACTGTTAGTTCCAATTAAAATTCGTTTCAAGTCAATTAAAATTGATATTTTTTATATATTAAAATTTGATTCAAATTGATTAAAATTTATTTTTTGCACATTAAAATTTCAGTCGATTAAAATTTATATATTTTTTATGAAAATTCAGGCCGATTTAAATTTAATACAAGTTAATTAAAATTTAATTTGAGACTCGAATAGAATTTTAATCATCTTAAATTTTAATACATAAAAAAATATAATCTTTAATTGACTAAAAGTTAATAAAATTGCATTCTAATTAACACATCTAATTTGACGAGGATGTCAGTGATGGTTTAGAAAATAGAAGATGTATTCTTAAAGATATAATAAACTAAAAGTGGTGTAGCCAAAATTTTCCTATTTTTTTCTTACATGTGTTCATCGACTATTCTCTCGAACTTGGATATTAACTACCGTAACTCAAACAAATTTAGAACTTGCCCCCTAATAAATAAGAGTGACTGTGATACGTTCAAATAATTATAAACTCTAACTCCCCACATATTCTGGGGCTTTAGGATCAACGATTGGATTCATAACAATTGGTATCAAAGAAATTATCACATCACGAGTTCGAGTTATGTAAGGGCTTAATATTATGTATGGATATAGTACTATCGCATTGAATACTGGTAGGTGCTGTAGACTTTAACTCTAAATGTGGTGGAATATTACGTTCAAATAGGTACGAGCCACTACAACAAAAAATATTTTTTGTGACGATATTAAATTTGTATCAAAAAGTTTACTATTCGCGACAATTTTCTAATTTTATCGCAAATTTCTATTTTGGTAAATTTTTTTGCGACGTTTTTAAAGGCGATTCCCTTCTAATTGTTTTTTGAGGGAAAAATGGCAGAAATTGACAATTTTTTACGACAAAATTTTTTCATCGCAAATAGTTTTATCTCATCGCAAAATAAATAATCTAAAATTTAAAGTAAAATAAATTCTAAATTTCTATTTTTACATTTTTTTGCAACGTTTAAAAAAACGTCGCGAAAAGGTGATTCCCTCCTAATTGTTTTTGGCAGGAGAAATTGCAGGAATTGACAAATTAAATAAAAAAAAATAATTTAATTAATTTTTTGCGACATTTTTTTAAAAACGTTGCAAAAAAGTTTTTACGTAACTAAAAAATTTTAAAAATAATAATTTAATTAATTTTTTGCTACGTTTTTAAAAAAAAAGTCGCAAATAAATTTTTACATAAATAAAAAATTTAAAAAATAATAATTTAATTAATTGTTGCTGCATTTTTAAATTTGTTGCAAAATTTAAATTTTGTAATTTTAAATCAAAATTAAAATTTTAACTGCGACATTTTATTTTTTGTCGCAGAATAATTTTTTTAAAGAACAAAACAATAAATCTGTCAGCGACACTCTCTTCTATCTCAGTGTCACTCTCTTCGATTTCCCTTTTTTAGCGCCACTCTCTCTATCTCTAGACTCCTCCTCCCCTTCTGTCTCTTCTCTCTCTCTCGATTTCTACTGTGCTGCATTGAGATTGATCGAGAAGCATCCCTCGTTGTTGGAATTTTTAGGCAATCGAAATCTCAAAGTTTTGCTCAAAGTTCTGTTCAAGGCAATCGAAGTCTCAAAGTCTCAAAAATATCCAATTGAAGTCAAACTTTGGATTCCACTGCGAGCTTGAATCGGCATTGTGGAGAATCAAGAACTGTAGCTTGAATTGGCATTGTGTAGAAGCAATAACCCTAGCTTTAATTGGCGATCTTTGAATTCCAGAGTGAGAGCTTGAATCAGGTTTTAATCTCTCTTCTCTCAATCTGAAGTTTTTTTTTTTTTTTTTGCTTTTTTCTATATATATTGGATTGTTCGGTTAGTAAACTTGAATGCCGGTTTAATTTCATTTCTATAAAAGTTAGATTTTTTTCAACTTCTGGGCATTTTCTATTTTTCCCCTTTTGTTTTACCCTAAATCGTTCCAAACCAGCTAGTTAACTCTCAAATCCCTTTCTTGGTCTGCCCCTTGAATTTGGTAAATGTGAATCTTGTGGTACTGCTGAACTTGGGCAGTGTGAAGGTATGTAGAATATTCTTTTTTTGGTTTTGTAATTTTTGTAGAAATTCTATTTTACTTATCAATTTTTTTTTGGTGGACAGTGAGCAAGTTTTCACTATCAGAAAAACTTTGTGCTAATTATCTTACTTTTTTATGCAATCACAAAAATACAACTGAAGTTCTTCTCTGTTTCTCATTTCAGGTCATTTTGGATATACTGAACTACCAATCCCAGTATACCATCCGGATCATGATAGTAAATTGAAACGGATATTAAGTTTGTTGTGCTTGAAGATGAAAAACAGGATGGTACCGTGTCTTATCATTTCCTCTTATTTAATATTCAATCAATTTCAGGTATGTCCCTACTTAACGAAGTTTTTTACCAATCTTTTTGATTGAAGAGCATTCATGTGAACAAGAGTGGTTCTTACAGAAAATGTTAAATGATTTTCTTGGAGAAGAGAATCCATGACTGTCTTCATATGCTTCTCTATTCTGTGATGAACCATGACTATTCTTCATACTGAGTTGATAAAAACTGAATATTGTCATACTTCAAGAGTTTTTTGTGCTACGATGGATTTTTTGCTCATTATTTCCACTGGAATTTCTATTTGACTTGAGATAATACCTGTGCTTATATTGTATGTGCTTTGCCTTACTGGATTCATACCTACAGATTCAGGTCAAGAATGTTGGTGCCCTTGAAAGAATGTTGTCTTCATGTTCTGAGGTGAGCAGCTTGTTGTCAAAATGATTCCTATGAATGTGTGAAATGCTTTTATGGACAGTGAAATGCTTTTATGAAAATGATTCCAAAGACATCAACGTACTATGTGAAACTACCCAAGTGATCTCAACGACAACCAAGAGTCAATTCTACAACTTTGAGGCAAAAGCTCAATGAATGAACAAATGAGTAATGCACTCAACTTCTTCTTACAAAGGATGCACCATTGTGCTTGAATAAAATAAGACTCCCATTTTTTTTGGAGCAATTCATTAGTATTTAATTTCTTATATGCAATTAACTATGCAAAAACTTGTACCATCAAAGATAACTTACTCTTCCAAACCAAAGAAGAAGGTTCAAAGAATGGAAGAGAGGGTTATTGATAAAGTATTCCAAGAAAGATTTTGAATTTATGTTCTCTAGGAATGTCACACCTATTTGTCACGTTAAAAGCTGGTACATGCACTTGCTTGTGGGTGCATCTTTGCAGTTATATGTTTTTGTTTCCATTGAAGTTTCTAGTTGCTTGTTGGGAAGGGTTTTGAAGGAAATATAGTGCCAACAGCATGCCTGTAAAGGGTACAACAAAGCAATCTGTTGAGCCAAATAATCAAAAAAACAGGTAACTTAGACACCAATTGGAGTATTTCATACGAAAATATTTTGCTTTTGAGTGGTAGATTAACTTTGAACGTTAGATTCCTCATATTCATTTCTAAACACAATGGATGAAACAAAGAAGTTGTCTATATTGTTCCACAATATTTTTTTCTCCAGATTGTCAAATGATGGAGAAAGGAAAAACATGCATTTTGAAGACACAACATTAGTTGCTGAAGCAGCTGCTGAGTGTGCAAAAAAAGCAATTGCTGCTGCCTATCTGACGGGTAAAGGCTCTTATCAGGTCACTCAAGCATCTGGTAATTGTAATTGCGTGACTAGTTATGAATTTGAGAATAGTTGTGGCAATTCTACCGGCAAGTTTATGTTGGGAAAATAGGTTTTTCCACAAGTGTAAATCAATGGAAGCAATATAAATAAAATAACAGAAAATAAATAAGCACACAAGATTTACGTGGTTCCCTCAAATAACTTGAGGTACATCCACGACGACCGGTAGGTCAGTTTCTTCCACTATCACCAAATCAGATTACAAAGTGGCCAAAAGGCATAAGCCTTACAAACACACCAAGGTGTAAATCACAGGAGGAAAATACCTCACAAAATAAGTGAACCAAATCTCCAAGAACAAACCGCAAGAAACCCAAATATCAAGTGAAGAAATGTTACCCACTTGAAGAACAAATTTGTAGATTTTTTTGGCACCAAAAAGGAGAAGAAGAAGGCTGAATTTTTGTTGAACCAAAGACTGCCGAAAATATGTCTTCTTGCCAAACCAACAGAGAAGAGATGAACCAAAGAAAAGGACAAAACTTATAGTCTTTGGTGGCTGCCAAATTCCTTTTAACTTGAAGACTCCAAACCAAGTCTTAGATAAAAGTCATACACGGGTAAGCCACCAAAAAAATTAACAAATTGATGAGTCCCACAAAGGAGGGAAACCCAACAGTTTATGCCATATGGGTTCCAAGAAAACCACCAAATTCTGGACGATCAATCTAAGGTCCCAAGGAGGATTAAGAGACAGAGCCTTGGATGCCATATGCTCTATAATGGACACACCACTAGTGGTCTACTAGTTTCTGCAACCAATATCTAGAATATCACTTGGGTGGGATCGAGGTTTTTGAAAGATTTTGTTGAACTGTGTGAGAAATGAATACAGTTGTTAAATGTTAGAGCTGGTACCGACGACAAACCACATAAGGGAAAGTTCTATGTAGCATCTGGTTTGCATGGCTTACTTTTTGTCATTTTCTTGTAGGAGGTTTCACAAATTTCAATCAATGAGGTTAAAACGACATATGGTGTTACTTGGAATTGAAATTACCATCTAGATCAAGATTTCAAGAAGGCTTTTGAGATTTTTTGGCAAAGTATGGTTTTCAATATGGTTCTAATTACGGTCGGCCTTTACTTCTGATGGGACTCTTCTGAAAAAGCCTATGATGAAGACACGTGTCCTCGGGGGTTTCTAGAACAATGTTGCTCGGGTTCAAGCACCATCGGCAAAGCGTCCTCTCCCCCGAGGTACCTCTCATATAGGATCACATATTCGGTACAGTACACAATGACATGTGTCCTCGGTCACCATGTACCTCGGGAACACACCACCCCTTGGTCCCCCGAGGTGAGCCTTTCCTCGGCACCGAGGGTCACTCCATCCTGGACGCTTCCTCTACTCCCGGATAAAGTTACTGACGTACGGGACATCAGCCTATGCCAGTCTAGACTATTCATCATGACCTCGTCTTACACAAGTAATGTCAGAACATGCTGAAGTACAGAAGTCATAGCCAATACGTGACGGACGCGTGGCATATGATATCACATCAAAAACAGGCAAACCGCACGCTATTGCTGACATGCGCTTTGGAAAGCAAACAATTAATTGCACCCTTCTGTTGACGAGACCGCATTCAATGCGGTAAAGTTCGGATATGAAAGGCAATAAATGCTCCTATTACGGAGCATTTATTACATCCTTCCCGAAAGGAGCATATTGTACCGTCGGCGTCCCGACGACTCAACATTGATTGCTCGGGATCCCGAGCAGTCAATTAGAGAAGACATTCCTCATCAAATCAATACACACGCTACCAGTGCCTGATGATCACCTACTGACCACACTGACAGCAATCATGAGCTTCTAAGGTATAAATACCCCTCCCAAAAAGGCAAACGGGTATGCAATCACAAACTCTCTACTACGAAATATCCTTCTCAGTGTTTTCTCCTTCCTCTCTCTCATTCAAAGACTGACTAGACCGTCGGAGGGGATACGCCGGAAAACACTCCGGCGCCCTTCTAACTTGTTCTCTTTTGTCCCAGGAAATACCTTTCGCACGTACAGGATCGTTCCTCCTTTCCCAGGATCGTAAGCTGTTTCGAGCAGTGTGTTTGGCCACTCAATCGGCTCACCCAAAGTTCACCAGGGGAGAGATCTGTTCCCAATATTTTATATATCGTGCAGGATCAAGCCCGCACAATCTGGCGCCGTCTGTGGGAAACGAGTAGTTTTCCTAATCTTTTCTCTAAAAAGAACAGTGACCATGGTGAACACCAGACAGAAAGGGAAAGGACCCCACCAACGGAGTCATGAGTTGCAAGCTCCCTGCCATCACGGAGGGAGGGATCGCACCAGTACGATTAAAAGTGCCTCTACTCGGTCAAGGGGGGTAACCCCTCAAACCAGTATGGGTATCAGGTCAGGAGGATCAGCCCCCTTGGCCCGTCAGCTGGCAGAGGTGATTGAAGAGAAATTTGGCGATAGATTACGTCAGCTGGAGAAGGACAATGTAAACGTCCTTAGCCGGCTCGACGAGTTTGCTGCCTCAGGCGGAGGGTCGAGGGATTCATTCCTCTCCCGAGGACTCCCCGTCCATGAGGCGGAGACAAAGGATCTAAGGAACCACCTGGATCACAAAGCAGAGAGCTCCAGGGCCCCGAAGCGACCCAAAGCCGGCGAATGCCATCTTGACAACCATTCCAGGAAAGCAAGGCCATTGGCCCTGGACGACCTCCGGCGAGGTTTATCCAGACGGAGGAAGGGAGATGAATCCGAGGAGGACTCAACCCAATCTACACGACGCCCAGGAAACGAGGGGCTTACCGACGAACCCAGAGACTTCAGGAGGCATCCCGTAAGGGAAGAAGTAGATCTCAGAGCCCGATTAGACTCCAGGAGAAAGGGCAAGACGATCCAGGACGAGGCCGAGGACGAAGTCATGCAAACACCCTTCACGAGGGAAATCAGCGAGATGGACGTCTCAAGAAAGTTCGTCGTGCCACGGTTCAAGACCTATGATGGGCGATCTGATCCCGATGCCCATATCAGACAGTATAAGCAGATGATGTCCCTCTATCATTCGGACCAACGGTTTCTATGCCGGGTATTCCCTATGAGCTTGGGGGACTCCGCGATGAGGTGGTTCGAGGCGCTTCCCCCAAACAGTATTGGGTCCTGGAAAGAATTGACAAGGCAGTTCCTAACCCGATTCATCACGGGGAGTAAGCGCCCAAAGGACATTGGATCACTGCTGACCCTCAGGAGGAGGGAATCCGAGACTCTTCGCCAGTACGCCATCCGATACTGGGAAGAAGTCAATGAGGTCGAGGGATGCTCGGAGGTCATGGCAGCAGCATCATTCCGGCTCGGCTTGGCCAGGGACACGGACCTGTACCGATCCCTGACCAAAAAGACTCCCTCGGATATGGGGGAACTGATGGCCCGAATCAACAAGTACTCAAGGGTCGAGGACGAGATGGGGAGCAACAAAGGCCGAGCCCTCCAACCCAAGAGAAAGGAAAAAGAGCACGAAGATATTCCCCGGAAGGGATTGCTACCCCGTCCAGGGGGTTCGTCCAGAGGAGTTCACACCGTCTTCAAGGAACCCATCTTCAGGTTGCTCCATAAAATCAAACGCGAGCCGTTCTTCAAATGGCCGCCCAGGATGCAAAGCGACCCCTCCACCCGTGATCAAACAGTAAGGTGTTCATATCACCGGGATGTCGGGCATCGCACCGAGAGCTGCAGGGTGTTCAAGTCATTCTTGGAGAGCTTAGTCCGAGATGGATACCTGAAAGAATACATAGAGCCTAGGCCAGAAGAAAAACGAGCCCCTGCCCCGACCGAGGAACCAAACAACGTCATAGACGTCATCCATGTGTGTCCACTGGAGCGCCCCACGTCCAAAGAGCTCGAATCCGACCTCAAGAGGGTAGCTTTTACCAGAAAGGTAGCCGAAGGAGGTGTGGGGCCATCAAGCAAAAGGGCCAGGATGGGTGAGCTTGGCATTACGTTCTCTGACGCGGATTTGACGGGCGTGGTGATTCCTCATAACGACGCCCTTGTCTTAACCCTGAAGATAGGGAAATTCGATGTCAAGAGAATCTTGATTGATTCAGGGAGTTCCTCGGAGGTGATGTACTTCGAGACTTTGAAGCGGATGGGTTTTGGCCCCAAAGACTTGACCAAAATCAGGACACCCCTCATCGGGTTCAACGGCTCTTTCGCCTTGCCCGTGGGGAAAATTACATTACCGGTCGCCACTGGTCCCTTCGTCATCGACACAGAGTTTGTGGTGATCGACACGGACTCCCCTTACAACGTGATTATGGGTCGAACATGGCTACACGCTTTGGGAGCGGTACACTCCACTCTCCACCAAAAGTTGAAGTTCGCCACGCCAGAGGGCGTCATGGAGATCCGGGGAGATCAAGCGTCTGCGAAGAACTGTTTTTATTCGGCCGTCCGAGCCGGAGCGTCCGGCCAGGAGAAGGGGCGAGCACCGGAAGAGATCATAGAAAAATAGCAATTACAGTCCGGGCGTCCGGGGATGGATGACCCCCGGGTAGACCCAGCGGAACGGTCGGTTGAAGACCTCCGGAAGGTGCCCTTGGTAGAAGGAGAAGAAGAGAAGTATTTCCTAGTTGGGACCTCGATGCCCGCAGCCGAACAGGAGGAGATGATCAGGTTCTTAAGAGGGAATACAGACGTGTTCGCCTGGAACGAAATGGAAATGACAGGAGTAGACCCCGAAATAATTACTCACAGGCTGCATGTTGACCCATCTCACAAGCCAGTAAAGCAAAGGCCACGACGTATGGCCCCGCATCACACCAACGCGGTCAATGAGGAAATAGACAAACTCCTGAGAGCTGGCGCCATTCGAGAGATACAGTTCCCAGAATGGCTGTCCAATACAGTATGTGCAAAAAAGAAAGGGGGGAAATGGCGTGTCTGCGTGGATTTCACAGATCTTAACAAGGCATGTCCCAAGGACGACTACCCCCTGCCGAAGGTGGACCAGCTGGTAGATGCCACAGCCGGATATGAACGAATGGACTTCCTGGATGCTCGAGCGGGATATCATCAGATCCCTCTTTATGCCCCGGACCAAGAAAAAACGGCGTTTATCACTCCGAAGGGAGTTTATTGTTATAAAGTGATGCCATTTGGATTGAAGAACGCCGGGGCAACATACCAAAGATTGATGAATCGGATGTTCAAGAGGCAGATCGGCAACACCATGGAGGTCTACATAGACGACATGCTGGTAAAAAGCAAACGGAGTGGTGATCATCTTACAGACTTGGCGGATACCTTCTCCACTCTCAGGGAGTATGGGTTGAAGCTGAATGCAGCGAAGTGCGTCTTCGGAGTGGAGTCGGGAAAATTCCTCGGGTATCTGGTTAGTCAGCGAGGAATCGAAGCCAACCCAGATCAGATTAAAGCAATCCTGGATATCCGAAGCCCTCGCACTGTCCGAGAGGTCCAGAAACTCACAGGGATGCTGGCTGCACTTAACCGATTTGTCTCACGCTCCTCGGATAAATGCAAACCTTCTTTGGAGCAATCAAATGTGCTGGGAAGAGTATGTGGAGCCAGGGGTGCGAGGACGCCCTGGCTGGGATCAAAGAATACCTGAGGACTCTTCCGACCCTATCCGTCCCCATCCAGGGGGAGATGCTGTTCCTATACCTGGCAGTTTCAGAATTTGCAGTAAGCGGAGTACTTGTCCGTGAGCATGAGCACCAGCAGAAGCCGATTTACTACATCAGCAAGGCGCTCCTGGATGCAGAGACAAGATATCTGCCCCTAGAAAAACTGGCCCTGTCCTTGGTCACCACTGCAAGGAAACTGCGCCATTACTTCCAGGCGCACCCAATCACTGTCCTAACTGATCAGCCCCTGAAGGCAATTTTGAGGAAAGCTGAACTCTCCGGAAGGATCTCCAAATGGGCTGTAGAGTTGGGGGAGCACGACATTCATTTCAAACCCCGAACTGCAATAAAGGGACAAATACTGGCGGACTTCATAGCCGAGTTTTCGGGGGAGAATCCTGTTCTAGAAGGATCGCCTCCTCCCAACTTAGCATCTCCAACAAATGTTGAAGGATCGCCATGGCTTTTATGTGTGGATGGTTCATCGAACAGTAAGGGGTCCGGAATCGGTGTCTTGCTGACCTCTCCAGAAGGGATTATTGCAGAGCAGGCCATCCGGTTGGGGTTCAAAGCATCGAACAATGAAGCGGAATATGAGGCACTCATCTCAGGACTTCGGTTAGCTGAGGCGACTGGAGTCACTAATTTGATCGTGCATTGCGATTCCATGCTGGTGGTCAATCAAGTCAATGGGGAATTCGAAACGAGGGACCCTAGGATGAAGGCGTACCATCACCAGGCAACGACCGTTATCCAAAGGTTCGACCGATTTGAAATCAAGCAGGTGTCCCGCGACAAGAACACACATGCCGACGCCCTGGCTTGTCTAGCCTCGGCAGTGGATTCCTCCCAGTCGCGCAGGATCACCATTGAGTATCTTCCCACATCCTGCATTGATCATACTCTTGAGGCGATGGTCATCCAGGACGCGCCCCAGCAGCTCAGTTGGATTGATCCCTTTGTCAAATTCCTAACGACGGGAGATCTCCCGGAGTGTCCAAGGGAAGCTAGAAAGATAAGGCTGAAAGCTCCAAGATTTTGGGTCTCTTCGGATCAGAAACTTTACCGGAGGTCTTTCTCAGGACCTTACTTGCTATGCGTCCGAGAAGATCAAGTGCAAGACCTCCTGTATGAAGTGCATGAAGGAATATGTGGGGGGCACTCTGGAGGACGATCAATGGCGCACCGCATTATGTCTCAAGGGTATTGGTGGCCGCGAATGCAAAGGGACGCAAGGGCATATGTCCAAAAATGCGCCCAGTGCCAGAGGTTCTCCCCTGCGATCAGGCAACCTGCGGGGGACTTACACCCCCTCACCAGCCCTTGGCCATTCGCTCAATGGGGGCTTGATTTGGTTGGACCTCTGCCTAAAGCTCCGGGAAACAAGAAGTTCCTCATTGTGGCCACAGATTACTTCACCAAATGGGTAGAAGCGGAGCCGTTGAGTCACATCCGAGACATAGACGCCAAAAAGTTCGTCTGGGAGAACATAGTCGTCAGATTTGGCATTCCTCGCGCACTGATATCGGATAACGGGACCCAGTTCACTGGCGGGCGCTTTAAGTCTTTCTGTGAGCATCTCGGGATCCGTAACTTCTACTCCACCCCTGCATACCCACAAGCCAATGGGCAGGCGGAGGCCACCAACAAGACAATTATCAACGGGATCAAGAAGAGGCTGGAGAGAGCCAAGGGAAAGTGGGCGACAGAGCTGTTAAACATTTTATGGGTGTACAGGACAACCCCTCGGTCATCAACGGGCGAAACCCCCTACTCCCTGGCGTACGGGATGGAGGCAATCATACCCCTCGAAGTAGGGCTTCCGACCATAAGGACCCAAGCTTTCGATGAAGGGGGGAATGATCATCAACTGGGATTGGATCTGGACCTACTGGAAGAAAGAAGGGAGGAAACCGCCTTGAAGATAACCAAGTATCAAGAGAAGATCTCCCAGCTATACAACAAGAGGGTCAAGACTCGAGAATTCCGGATAGGCGACCTGGTCCTCAGAAGGGTAACGGCCAATACCCGGGATCCAACAGAGGGAAAGATGGGACCTAACTGGGAAGGGCCTTACAAAGTAATATCAATCGGGGGCGCCGGGTCGTATGGATTAGAAGATATGAGTGGAAGACCTGTAATACGACCATGGAATGTTATGAATTTGAAGAAGTTTTACTTTTGAAGTACTCTCTCTCAAAGGACTCGCCAAACAAAAGACAAAGGGTATGGCCCTGGGGACAGAGTTCAAGGACTCTCGTCCCCGAAGTACATACAGGAGCAAGCCTCCTGCAAGGGTATGGCCCTGGGGACAGAGTTCAAGGACTCTCGTCCCCGAAGTACATACAGGAGCAAGCCTCCTGCAAGGGTATGGCCCTGGGGACAGAGTTCAAGGACTCTCGTCCCCGAAGTACATACAGGAGCAAGCCTCCTGCAAGGGTATGGCCCTGGGGACAGAGTTCAAGGACTCTCGTCCCCGAAGTACATACAGGAGCAAGCCTCCTGCAAGGGTATGGCCCTGGGGACAGAGTTCAAGGACTCTCGTCCCCGAAGTACATACAGGAGCAAGCCTCCTGCAAGGGTATGGCCCTGGGGACAGAGTTCAAGTACTCTCGTCCCCGAAGTACATACAGGAGCAAGCCTCCTGCAACGGCATGGCCTGGGGACAGAGTGCAAGGACTACTGTCCCCGAGGCAAAAAATTGGAAACCAGCATTCATAAAGAAATGGTCCTGAGGACAAAACACAAGCACCCCAAGTCCCCAGAGTAGATACAAGATCTCGCCTCCAGAACGGGCCAGCACGCCCCGAAGACAGTTCAAAAACACTTATGGTTTATTCTACACAGAAGTAAAGAAAAGCAGAACACTACTGTATACAGAAGAAGACAGAAAGATAAAAAGACTAGTTATTCATTTCCAAAAGAAATAGGGGCTTTGCGTCCCCAAAAGCTACAAAAGAAAAGCAAAAGGAGTACAAAAAAGGGGAAATGAAAAGCAGCTTCATCGGGCCCCAGGCACCTCCAGAACTTCGGCCGAGGGCGAATCAGCAATAAAAGGTTGGGAAGCTTCTGGAGCGGGCAGGAGAAGAACTTCGTCAGCAGGAACAGCTGGAACAGTTTGAGCAGCTTGAGGTTCAGGGGCAAGGTCGGACGGAGCGTCCTCGGACAAGTCCACTATCACCGTCTCGGGAGCATCAGCCGAGGTTTGCATCGGTGTAGGGGCTTCATCCTCGGCAGCAACCTGTGCTTCTGCCTGCTCCATCTCTGCCGAGGGCACATACTTGTGCACTTGGAAGAGAGGGGAGTCTGACGGGACTCCAGCAGCCTGGAGCGCCTCGTCCCACCCTTTCTTGAAGAACTCTTTGCTATTTTCTTCAAGAGCGGGGAGCACGTCATCGGCAAACTCCTCCAGAAGTTGTTGCTCCGACTTCCGGTTCAGCTCCTCGGCTCTGATCCTATCTAGCTCCTGGGTAAGGGCCAGGCAGCTTTCCTCGGAGCCCACTGCCCTCTCCTCCGCCGCAGAGAGCCGCTGCGTTTGCTCAGTAATCCTCCTCTCAGCATCGGCAAGTGCGGCACTTAGCTTCTCAGCGCCCGACTTGGCCGATTCAGCGTCCTTGAGGAGCTGCTCTATTGGGCAGCCTGCCCCACCAGGGTGGAATCCCTGGCAGCAACATCTTCCGTTGCCCGAGCAAGGGCAGCTTCCGCTTCTGCCTTCTGATCCTTGGCCCTCTGAAGATCCATCCTGGACGCGTGGTACCGGCCAGCAATGATAGAAATCTGCTGGGTAGCCTGTAAAGGAAGGAAAAGAGTGTTAAAAACACAAAAATAGAAAACGAGAGTGAAGAGATCAAAACAGGAATAAACTCACCACCAGGGAATTCTGGATCATGGAGCGGAACAACACGTTGGTTGATCGCCCCCTATGAGCCTCCATGTCGGCCTCGAAATGCAGTGTCTCACTCACTGCATTAGCGACATGAGGATCCGACAGAATAGAATCATCGACCCTGATCACTCTGTTCATGTGATCAGTGGCTCGAGGATTCCACTCTGCGGCCTCCCCCCGAGGCGGAACGGGAGGAGGGGTCTGCTGTTGCTGTTGCTGTTGTTGCTGCTGCAGCTGTAGCTGTTGTCGGGGCTGCTGTTGTTGTTGCTGTTGTGGGGGAGCAGGCGGTAACCCACGATCCCTCCCGCTTTGAGGTTGAGCGGGAGATGCCCTGGGTCCTCGGCTGAGGCCGTCATGCCGATGCTTTACCCTCCTCTCTTCTTCCACCTGAGGATCCCGGTCTCGCACCTGACCCTGACCGGGAGCCCTCGAAGAATTGGCGGAACTGGTTCCTGCCGGAGTACCGCCGGTCGCCCCTCGGCCTCTCCCGGCTGCGAGGGATTGCCTCTGCCTAAGAAACCCCAAATTGATGCGTGGGGTGTTGGACATCGCTTCCTCGAGAGCGTCTTCGGCGTCCAAAGTTTGGAGAATTTGAAAATCCGGCCACAGGTCGCCTCCCGAAGTCCCCACCTCGGCGTCCGAAGGAGCAACGTCCTCTCTGACCCCGACCTCAGCAACTCCTTCTACCTCTCCCTCTGAAGCCCGATCCGGGTCTTCCTCCAAGTTCTGCTCGACCTCTAACCTCGCCGCCTGATCAAAGAGCTCTGACCACTGTGAAGGCTCGAAAGGTTGAGGGAGCTGTGAGAACTTCTTATACCCGGGGGTATAGTGCAGCAAATTATGGGCAGCTCGGCCAAATCCGTCGGCGCCCGTGAAACTCCAAACCGTTATTAAGTCGGCAAAATTGACCAGCGACCGAGGGGGTGGAGCTGTTTCCCGAGAAGGAATACCTGCACAACAAAAAAGATTGTCATAAACATGAGAAGTCCCAAGAAACAAATAAAAAGACCCAAAGGAACCGACGTACTTGTCGTTCTCCATTCCCGAGGGCAAAATAGGTCATTGTACTCGGGACCGACACCCCTCTCCCAACATCCCTTGAAGATCAAGATGTCGTCCTTGTACCCCTTGTCCGAGTCAGGAAGATGGGTTACAAGGTACATAGAGGGGTCCCTGGCTTTGAGGTAGAAATGTTGGTGGGGCATGACTCTTAGGAGGGAGTAACAGAAAAGGAGATCGTTGAGCCCAATATTCACCCCGAGGCGCCTATTGAGCTCTAGGACCCCCATAATTATCCGAAAGACGTTGAGGCAGCATTGCCCGGGGAAGAGACGGAAGCGAGACAGGAACTGAAGAAGCAGGGGGGGTAAAGGAAACCTAATGCCACCCTCTATGATGGCCTTGGTATAGAAAGGCATGGCATCCGCGGCCCCGAAGGTAGGAGAGTTCAACAAGGGTTAAAACCCACTACGTCCACGCTCGGGGGGATGCCATACTTCGCCCTGAACCTATCGATCTGCGCCTCGCCCGTCACCTTGTATTTCCCTGACCCCGAGGGACCAGCCGATGGATTCTCGGGAACAGGGCGACGACGAGGCATCTCTAAAAGAAAGGGGAGGAAAAGGTGTTCTCTCTTGAAAACCTGAGGAAGTTCCCCGAGGGTTTAAATCAAGACGTACCGACCGGATGACACCACCGTTCAAATCGGAAAACAAGAAGGCCAGGAGGACGATAAAGAAGAAGGTTGTGAAACTCACCAGAAGACGTCGAAACGGAGTTTTTTCAGGAAAAACTTTGAAAACGACTCGCACCGGAAGGACCAGGAGTCAACAATGGGTTTACTGACTGAAGATTTTAAGAGAAGATGCTGTCGATGATGGCTGAGGAAACAGAAACTCCGGCGAAGCAGATCAGAAAAGGCGTATTCTGGGTCAGAGATCGGAATGACAAAACAATGGAAACCGGAGAAGAACCCCCTTTATATAGGGGGAAACTGTCATCATTGGGCGGGAGAACCAAAACGGCGCTTTTAATGCGCACGACATCCCAAGACGGGGAAAGCTGCTCGAGGCCATAATGAAGGACGGATGGCAGTTGGAAAACCCTTCGTCTCCTGACAACGCGTGTCCTCGGCGTCAGAAGATCGAAGGCTGGGGGCAGTTGATGGGACTCTTCTGAAAAAGCCTATGATGAAGACACGTGTCCTCGGGGGTTTCTAGAACAATGTTGCTCGGGTTCAAGCACCATCGGCAAAGCGTCCTCTCCCCCGAGGTACCTCTCATATAGGATCACATATTCGGTACAGTACACAATGACATGTGTCCTCGGTCACCATGTACCTCGGGAACACACCACCCCTTGGTCCCCCGAGGTGAGCCTTTCCTCGGCGCCGAGGGTCACTCCATCCTGGACGCTTCCTCTACTCCCGGATAAAGTTACTGACGTACGGGACATCAGCCTATGCCAGTCTAGACTATTCATCATGACCTCGTCTTACACAAGTAATGTCAGAACATGCTGGAGTACA
Source organism: Ilex paraguariensis (assembly GCA_963454935.2). Lineage (NCBI taxonomy): Eukaryota > Viridiplantae > Streptophyta > Magnoliopsida > Aquifoliales > Aquifoliaceae > Ilex > Ilex paraguariensis. The sequence continues at coordinate 146,807 of CAUOFW020000900.1, forward strand.
GAAGTCATAGCCAATACGTGACGGACGCGTGACATATGATATCACATCAAAAACAGGCAAACCGGACGCTATTGCTGACATGCGCTTTGGGAAGCAAACAATTAATTGCACCCTTCTGTTGACGAGACCGCATTCAATGCGGTAAGGTTCGGATATGAAAGGCAATAAATGCTCCTATTACGGAGCATTTATTACATCCTTCCCGAAAGGAGCATATTGTACCGTCGGCGTCCCGACGACTCAACATTGATTGCTCGGGATCCCGAGCAGTCAATTAGAGAAGACATTCCTCGTCAAATCAATACACACGCTGCCAGTGCCTGATGATCACCTACTGACCACACTGACAGCAATCATGAGCTTCTAAGGTATAAATACCCCTCCCAAAAAGGCAAACGGGTATGCAATCACAAACTCTCTACTACGAAATATCCTTTCTCAGTGTTTTCTCCTTCCTCTTTCTCATTCAAAGACTGACAAGATCGTCGGAGGGGATACGCCGGAAAACACTCCGGCGCCCTTCTAACTTGTTCTCTTTTGCCCCAGGAAATACCTTTCGCACGTACCGGATCGTTCCTCCTTTCCCAGGATCGTAAGCTGTTTCGAGCAGTGTGTTTGGCCACTCAATCGGCTCACCCAAAGTTCACCGGGGGAGAGATCTGTTCCCAGTATTTTATATATCGTGCAGGATCAAGCCCGCACAACTTCCTTCTAAGGTTGGCTTCTTGCTTTTTTTTTTTCAATTCATCTCTGGTAATTGGTAGTTTATATTGGCATGTGATCATGGCTTACAATTTATTCATGGTGGTTAACCTTTTCTTTTCTTTTCTTTGCATCTCCCTAGCAAAATGTATTTTTTGGCCCCGGTGGTGGGGCTGAAAACTAGAGCAAGCTTGTTTCTCTTGACCTGGGAAACAACTTTTTTTTGGGTAAGCTATTGTGAATTAATTAACCCAATGCTGGAAATCCATGGAGCAATTTAGAAATAAGTGATTTCTAGAATGTTTAAACTTCACATGGTAAAGCTAAGATACCCAACTTGTTATGAGCTATGGTATGTGGAATTGAGTACTTTTGCTAAATGTCAGTGTGTTTCTAGGTTTCGGTACATTTGTCACTAATTATAGAGAGCTTCTTTAAATCATCCAGTGAGATGAGATATGGTGATTTTTTGTTACATTTTTTTGTGCAGAGTTTCCATTTGTTTATTTTATCGTTTTGCAACCTATCCCAAATCAAAAAATCCACTGGATATCTAAGGAAGGTCTCCTTAACAGGTAAAAAATTGTTTGATGGATACACATAACATGAATAAACAAGGACAAACTAGTTGTGTTAGCTGCTTAACTTTGTTAGGATCAGTGAGTAAATTTCATTTCCTCCCTTTAACAATGTAAGCACACGACTACAACACAACACTTTGTACTTCTTGCTACTGCCACCTTATTCTTCCCTGCTTATAAGCTAATGCCACCTTATGTTGCTGTAAGCAGGAGGAATGCAACATTGAGGTTGCCAAAAGCAGCTATAATTCCTAAGTTCAATCTCCCAATGTGTAGTTTTGAAGTTAAAAACAGGTAAGCTAGCATCTCCTACTTTCTCTTTTTCCACTTTGAATCTTTTGTATTTTGGTGTTTACATTTAAGAAAACAGATTAGGCTGGTTGATTTAAATTTTACTTTTAAGTGTGGGTAAATTATTAATCCTCGATGCACATTAAATTCAGATAAAATATTGAGATGAACAGATTTTTTGAATTAGTTATAGATCTAAAAAACGTTTCCATCTCAATTAGGGATAGAATCTGTTAAATATGGCTATGGTTGTGGTTAACTATGGCGTGTTCTAATATTACATGTTCTATTTTAAAAGTTTGAGCACCTCTGTTTTTCTTCTATATGCAGGACTTCTACAGAGGACATAAAGTCTCTTAGATTGATAACTGCCATCAAAACCCGTATCTACCAGATGAGAGATTTGATCTCGAGGCATATGATGTCTTGGTGAACATGCAGATTGAAAATGGAGCTGAGGGAGTGATCGTCAGTGGCACTACTAGTGAAGGCCAATTGATGAGCTGGGATGAACACATCATGCTAATTGGTCACATAGTTAACTGTTTTGGTGGATCTATCAAGATCATTGAAAACACGGGAAATCCAAAAGTTTGTGGAAAACCCTCTCGGAGGGCACTTGAAGTGAGGCATTTGATGGTCTAGGGATATCTTAAATGTAATTAGAGATGGTTTAAATCCTCTCGAAGGATGAAAGCCATTTTTTCTATTTTTAGAACTTCATGTTCTTTGATTCTTGTAATTCATTCTTTTTGAAAATAAAATTTTATTTTTTTAAAAAAAGGATGTGAAATGTATTAATTGTGTTAGTTTTTTATGGAACACAGGTATTATTGGTGTACAAGTAAAATTTTTTATTGGAATATCATTTTTTATGAATTATTCTTTTTAAAAAAAGAACTTTTTTGCGACATAATTAAAATAGTCGCGCAACATTGTTATTAAATTATTTTTTACATTTTTATTTATGTAAAAAATTATTAGCGAAGATTTTTTTACGTCGCGAAAAAATGAATTAAATTATTATTTTTTATATTTTTATTTATGTAAAAAATTATTCGTGACGATTTTTTTACGTCGCGAAAAATAAATTAAATTATTATTTTTTTATGTTAGTGAAATAGATTTTCGCGACGTTTTTTTGTCGTCGCAATTTTTTTTATTTTGCGATGAAAATAAATTTATGTCGCAAAATACTTTCTACAGCGAGACTATTGCGACGAACACGCGACGAAAAAGAACATCGCAAAAAATCATTTGCGACAATTTTTTTAATTTAGCGACGAAAATAATTGTCGCAAAAAACAATTTTTGTTGTAGCGAGCTCTAAACACCCCCCCCCCCCCCCAAAAAAAAAAAAAAAAAAAAAACAAAAAAAACAAGTCCTGGGGTATTTGGATCGATGGTTGGATTCATAAGAGTATACGTGAATCCAAGACTTTTGATTACCAAAAATTATACTCAACCACCCAACATTTAACGAGAGTCATCATCTTTTCTGAAATTACACCAACACCCTTTGTCACTAAAGTAACAGACGTAGCCCTGTTCCTCTCACCATGCCCTTACCAAATTTATGTAATTGCTAATATAATATAATATAAATTCAATTGAATTATTTACCATTCATTGAATTAAAATTATTTTTATTTTGACCCCAAATTTAGTCAATTACATCAACTAAACCAAATTCATTTTTAAATTCAAATAGAATCTAATTTAATATTGTAATTTCTTACTTATCAAACAATAATCTTTTTTATTTTAATAATTGATCTATTCAATTCCACCACGCAATAACCTCTGATAGACTGACTTCTCCTCTCTCGATCTCTGTGTTCACACTTACACGCATAAACATGGCCCACAAATACAATTGAACATTTTTTTGGGTCTTCTACATAAATGTTATTTTGAGAGGAGATTTTATTAAGTGTTGTATTTTTTATTAAATCATAAGTTATTATATATTTGTTTTACTATTTCATATCTTTGTTTAATATCATTTTTTATTTTTTATCTAATAAAAATATAATAAATGTCATTTTTTATTAAATTTATGATCAATTACTGTAAATATATCAAACTAAGATACTGGCGTAATGAAAATTTAAGATCAAATTTAGTAATCTAAATCTCATATGATACATTCAATAGCAATTGGATATTATTCATCAACACAGTTAGATATTAGGTACCTCAACCACATAAAGGGTAGGTATGTCTGGCACAAAATTTTGGATTAGATAAGATAGGAATTTTTAGTCCAACGAAGTGGGTTATAAAACCAAGAAAAAGGCTTTTTAGCTAACCAATTTAGTGTTGGATAGGAAGGATGGGAGATGTGGGTCTCATTGATTTGACTCATGATGATGTGAATTATTTTTCTACTTTTTGTACTTTACAACTAATTTTTTTTAATTTTTATTTAATATATTAAAGGATTAAATTTTCAATATATTAAAAATTTTATAATACAATTTTCTTTGTTAGTTTATGTTACTTTTTTATCTTGAAAAATTTTAATTTTTAAAAATATAAAATAAAAATCTTAAAATATTTTAAGGTACAAAATATAACTCACCTAGTATACTGAGATTATGATAGTAAAATCAACAAAAGAATAGTTAAAAGACAAAGAGTAATATTATTTTGATATAAAAATTTACGTATTTTACTGACATAATGATTAGGGTACAATTCGAGTGGGTTGAGAAGTCAACTCTGGCTAATCTTAAGTGTATAATTTTTAATCATAACCCTGCCTTAATCTAAAGTACTCAACCTAAGTACTGCCCAAGTTTAATTCGGGCAAGTTCGAATTAAATTTAAGTTACTTAATTCGGACTGTATTTTGAATTGATTTTTTGAAGTGTAGATTTAATTTTTTTTCAAGTGTACATCTAATTTTTTTTAAATGACTTAAGATGAAGGTCGAGACACAAATAAAGAGAGAGGGTAGAGTGATAAGTGAGAGAGGGAGACTGAGAATCTAACATTGAGAAAAAGGGAAGAGTGACGAGTGAGAGAGGGATCTGAGAGTGATGGAAGTGCAGGGGATGAAGATTTGAAGTGAAATAAAAATCTGAACTCTAATAAGTGAAGATAAATACTAACGTTAGTTAAATATATTTATATATTTATGTATATTCGGGTTGAATTTGACAACTCAAGACTTGCTCAAATTCAATTTGTGTTAGAATTTTTTTGCTCATGTCCAACCAAAGTATTAAAAAGTCTAACTCAAGCCTTATTTTTTTTAAGTTTAGCTTGAGTTAAATTTGAGTTGGTCCGTCCAAGTTGCACCTCTAATAAACAATGTGTGAATTATACTACTTGTACAATGTGAGGGGCATTGAAATAATTTTAGCTCGTTATCCAGTTGGTGGCAATTTTTGCCATTTTGTATCTCACATTGCAGATAGGATAAAAAAAAAAAGAGCAAAGCTATAAAAATTTAAAATTAGACTTGATGATTACAACAATTAATTTTACTATGAGTCCTAATATTAAAGATTTATGTAACAATTTAAGTCTATCTTGATTGAAGTAAAAAATTGAGTCTCACTTGATTTGGTATAAGTTTGAGTCAAATGATAGAACAAATTTTTGAATTTATTTACCCAAATTTAAATTTGAGTGTAAATTTAAGTCAGAGTTGGAGATAATCTAATAGTGAGATTTCACTCTCTTAAAGATTTAGGTGGTGTTTGGATGAAATGATTGAGGGGGATTATAGGGGGGATTGGATTAAAATTGTGAATGAGTCCACTTATTCCTGATTTGGGTAATTTTTTGACATGAGATTGGATTGGGATTTGAATTCCTCGGGCCGAAGGTTTTAAAACGTTCAATCCTCTCTACAAGCCATTAAACAATCTCTTATACTATGGGGGATTCAAAATTGTGAAGTGGGATTGCATATGAAAAATCAAAAATACCCTCCACAGTAAATACTTACCTCCGTGTATCGATCTTTGAAGTTTCACATGAGATCTGATTTTTCCATGGAAGTATCAGATCTATGCATAGTTTCACTGTGCAGATTTGGGTAAATTTTTCAGTCTGCAACCACCATTTGTTTGCAAAGAAAATAGAGATGATCTCTACGGTAACCCATCTTGATTTGTTTGGGAAGACAGAGAGGGAATAAGATAAATTTTTTCGAAAGCTTTTCTTTCTCTTCTCACTCTTTCTCTCTATTTGTGACTGAAGTCGAAGCATATGTGGAGAAGATGAGCAATTAACCACATTAATATCCACTTTATACCCCCTCAATTCTATTTTTTTGCACTTTACCCCTTATGTTCATAAATTTGCACATAACTCTTAGATTTTTTTTCACTTTATACAACTCTAAAAAAATTAACATTTTAATTAAAGTAACATATTTTAAATTGACCTGATTTTTACTATTAATTTAGGCAATAATATTAAAATGCCCTAAAATTCATGAAAAATAAATTGGATTTGGGTCATTGAAATTTTTTTGGATTGAGTTCGAATTAATTTTGTTATTTATTGAAAAAAAAATTTGTGATTAAAAGTGAATTGTACAAATTAAATTAAATAAATGAACAAAATATTTATTGCAATCTTTTATAAAAATGCGCAAGGTATTGATTCGTATTTTTTTTCGTAAATAAGACAATACTAATAGATTTAACCTTTTTTTCATTCTATAACAAACATAATATAGGATTGAATAACATTTTTTTACACAAGGGTGAAATGATTATTTGAGTATGTTATACCATCAACAGTGAATGAGGCCCACAAACTAAATAAAACCTATCCAAAGATGGGATAAGATTTGAATCTTATCCTTATAATCCTCTAATCCGGACCACTTTACATTGGGTAGGATTGAGTTTGGATTCAAATCCAATCCTTCCAAGATAATCCACTTGATTTGATATAAGTTTGAGTCAAAGGATAGAACAAGTTTTTTGAATTTATTTACTCAAATTTAAATTTCAGTGTAAATTTAAGTCAGGGTTGGAGATAATTTAATAGTGAGATTTTACTCTCTTAAAGATTTCATGATCATATTTATTTTTTTTAAATTTGAGTTTATCCTCATTTAAGTTTGAATTTCTTATTCTTTAAATTTGAAATTGTCCATTAAAGCTCTTTGTGTTAAGAGTAATGTTACAAAACTTAAATGAAATTAAAAAAATTACAACCCAAATATGTATCATCCTTTAGATGAGTGAGTCCCATCAAATTTTTTAATAAGACTCATTCATTTTACGCTATCTAAAAGATAATATACATTTGAGTTTTAACTTTTGAGTTTATTTGAGTTATATAACATTTATTTTATATTAAATTAAATATTTTATTCAAATTTTAATTTAAATTTGAGTGATGGCTATTTATTTTAAAAGGATTTTGAATGACGATTTACTCGCCGAATTGGGACCGAGATTCTGACCGGAGATCCATCGTCCGGAGAATATCGAATCTGCTCACTTTCCGAATTTAAACATAGTCATGGTCTCATAGACAGGTTCGATTTTCCTAACTAATCAACCAAAATCCTAATCTGTGGTACAAGTAGTCTATATGCTTAATCTTGGTGAAAACCCAGTTTCGAATGCGTTCTTAAGCTTCTTTCTGAAGTAATTTTTGTGCATATTTTTCATGTATCTCACTCAACCTTTAGGGCTTGGAGGGACATCATGATTCATATGTGCCTGTTATTCCACAGTTTCCCCTTTCCAGGGTTTTGTAAGTTTCCTTCCACTTGATTTGCTTGTTTCTTAGTTCTTACATTAGTTTTTACTTTGTTTGGGAGTCGACAAACTCATACTTCTGTTCCCCATTTGTTTTTCTTCTCTAAATTCGACATCCTTGTCCGTAATGGAGTTTTTTCAAAAAGGTTGAATTTATAGTCACAGGTGATCTGAATATGAATTGAATATGCATATAATGTAAGTTCAGTTCTCTAATTTTATATTTTTCTGAATTTTTTAGAAATTTTGGGGCAGTAGCGGCTATAGGAGATCTTTGGCATTTCGTTTGAATTCAAAATTACCACTCAAGGGCTCTTGTAGACAAATTCACATGGAAAATAATCACAGCATTGACTCAAGAGGTGCTTTAATCGTATTAGAAGGTTTGGATCACTCTGGGAAGACCTTACAGTCTAGCAGACTACTATCATACTTGGAGGAGCTAGGACATTCTGTTGAATCATGGCGGTTTCCGGATAGAAAATACCGGCGTTGGACAAATGATTTCATCATATCTTTCCAATAAGTCGCAGTTGGATGATCATGCAAAATCCATCTCCTCTTTAGTGCAAATCATAGGGGAAAGAGGTTTGTTTTGTTATCCGATGCATCATGATTTGTACTGCTGAGTATGAATGCATATAGAAACTTGATCTAATCCCACAGATATGTTCACTTGTTGTTTCTTCACATGTGAAGTATTTATTGTGATTGTCCTGCTACGTTTAATACTGAAACTCTCAGAATTGTTCAATGTTTATATAATCTGCAAACACGTCAAAAGCGACTCTTTGTAGAAGTTTCAGTAGATTTACTTATCTTTTATTTTTTTGTAAATGACATCTTTGTGTTAAGTTTAGATGAGTGTCAAAATAATAGATCTACAGTTCTAACCATAAAGTGGATTTTCCACTGTTGTATATTTGATTGGTTATGTGCAATCATGCCTTGTCATTATAAAGGCCGTCCGGCCACTTGTTGATTTGGAGACTGTAATACTAGCAAAATGAGAATATGTGGAGCATCTTTAGTCACTTCAGCCCATTGGTGGATCTAATGGTAAAATATTGGGCTACAGGTTTCAAATATTTGGGTCTCCCTTTAGTAAAATTTTAATTGTTGGATTTCTACCTACTTCACAACTTTTAGCTCCCTTGATTGATGGGGATCGAATTGGGCAACGGGCAATGAGCAATGACCTCCTTTATGGTCTTTTTATAGCTCCCGAAAGTCCTGTCATGAATGAATGGAATGAACATATTCTTAATGTACTTAATCATCAACAATGTGTTTGTAGATCATTAATGGAAAAGAAGCTGAGGAGTGGAACTTTCCTCATTGTTGACTGTTATTCATATTCTGGGGTAGCTTTCTCATCGACCAAAGGACTTGATATTGAATGGTGTAAGGTGAAGAAATTCTTCATGTTATATATAATATTGTAGTTTATTTCTTGGAGGTAGTGGAATACTGCGATCTGTTTGTGCGGGCTCCAGAGATGGGGCTACTGGCTCCCGATCTGGTATTATTCCTAGACATACCACCAGAGGTAACTCATTTTTATACCAATATTTCAATTGTGTAAAGAAGTTGAGGATTATTGTTGCTTATATGTGGTTTGTTGTGAATTTGTATGTTGCATGTTGTATTTTGTCTTTTTCAAGAAATCTGCTAAATTTGATGATCCTTTTGTGGACTTATCATGCCATCTTTCCTGATTACCTCATTGCTATCCAGAAAATCAACAGTTGATTGCATTTATGTTTCCTGTTTTCATTAAATGAAGTTTTAGCAATTCTTCTGGCTTATTTTTTGCACGTTTTTGATCCAAATTAAACAGATGTTAGGCTAACTAAAAAGTCATGTTTGGGATTATCATAATGCCACTGAAAGAGGAGGTTATGGAGATGAGAGATATGAGCAACTTGAGTTTCAAAAGAAAGTTGTGCAATCGTATCAGATCCTTTCTGATGCCGTGAGACAAAAGTTACGTAGTTTGTTTCCTGGGTCTGATGCCATCCTGCAGGTGTCACCGAAGACCTCATCATAACTCATTTAACTTTGTATATGATATTTTCGAGCCATACAATGGAAGATCTTTCATATTGTCCATTTCCTTGTGGAAAGTGCATATTTTTTTCTGTATATACATCTGTTTACTGGTTAAATTCTTTCCACGTCCCAACAAATTTGCATGTGAAATGGATAGACGGCTGCCTTCCCATTGAAGATATTGAGAAACAGTTGAGGGAGATCGTTTTAAGCTGTGTGAAGGTGTGCCAAAATGGAAAACCTCTTTCACTGCTTTGGTCAGATAACTCTTTTAGCTCTTGAAAATTTGAAATAAATGATCAGGGCTCTTGCAGCTAGAGGATAATGTTGGATAAAATATATTCAAAATATACATATATTCTTTTTTATTGATAAATGGACCTTTCACTTGCTGATTGATGGATCAAGCCTCTTTAAACGGAAGCCTAGAGCGTCTGGGCCCGTGCCCAACATGAAGTGGGCTGTCAAAAAGAGTCCAGACAACATCTGAAGTAACAGATTCTTTATTTTATTCTTACAACCCAGACACTTCTACTAGTGATGTTAGTATCATTCTCTACTCCTGTAGCTCTTATTAGACTCCAAGATCTCAATTCTATTTGAGGAGAATCAGTTTTCTCTTGTAGGTTTATATCCCTTTAGAATGCCTTATAAGCCCTTCTATGAACACAAGGATAGCAAACCACTAATCACACTTCTTTCCCAAGTCTAGAATCATCAAATGTCGATTGAAACCTTAATAAAATCTACAGAATGGGACCAAAAAAGTCCAGTCTGAGAAGCTATGCTCTGATCAAACGGAGCTAATAGACTGGCCGGATCGTTGTTCGTTTTTGGTTAGGAGGAAAGAAAATGAATAGCTTACCCATATTTGTTGTCATTAGGTCATTACAATCTTTTACAGTCTCTCCAACACATTCATATGTTGGTCTGACTGCTCAATAGTTCAAGCACCTTAATGCTTTATGTACATGTTCAACCCTTCAATTGAGTAACAACTTCAAAGGTATAAGCCATTCTAGTTATGAAATTTCTTGGTAGGTCAATAGTCTATTTTCAGCTTACTGGAGATACGTCTCTTGACGATGATGGCTGTTGACGGGATTGATCTCTTTGTCCTGCAATATAATTCCGATTACAAGATCTCGATAATGGATAAACAAAAAGAAGCAATATACTGCTAGAATACCACACAATTTTTTCTTTGATCTTCCAAACTCTCAATCGAACAACAATGGCGAGACATGGGGCGAGAGGATACTAAATGAAGAAAGTATACGGATTTAAGTACTTATAGTGAATAATTAATAGTTTCAGTGCTTCTACTATTTTGATCCTAATCAATCTTACGTCCCAATCCTCTACCATCCTCCACCACCACTACTACAAAGCAAATACGACACAACCCTACGAAAGCACACGAAGATTGGAATTAAGAGTTTAGATTCTTGGTTTGTAGAAAAATAATTTCTATGCCCACAATCCAACTACCATAAAATTATTTTTGGCCGTACTGGTTCACGGCTTCATTGCATGCGTTCTATCCTTTAGTGCCAATGGGACAACTTCGACGTTGCATGCAAAGATCTCTCAAATCAAGAACTAGTCGGCAGAATAGCAATTTAAAAATCAACACCTTATCACTCCTCCAATTTCTGGCCACTTACCTGTTGTAAAAAAGTAATGGATACAAATGCTAAATACAAAAATAAAGAGAGATTAAAGAAATTTATTAGTCGAGGTGTGAGTAATCACTACACTTAAGGATAGATTTCACCACTAGGAATATGAAGCTCAGTGCCGTAGGATAATGACGATTACCCTCCAGAATTTAACGATCGCTTCTTGTAAACATGTACTCGTAATGTGAGGAGTCAAGAATAACTTTGACTTGATTAACTCAATACTTAAAGAGATCAAAATACTAATGAAGAAACAATTTTGTAAATAAAAAGAATAAAAGGAAAGGAAATCCTTGATGAGACAATCAAGGAAGCAACGATCAAATCAAGGAAGCAGTGGTCAAATGATCTCAATTGGCCAGAGGAGATTGTGTAATTTATTTTGCACATGCGGCAGCCATGGGTCGAGCCATGTGCTCTAATATATATGGCCACTACATTATGGGTAATGTTACACTAATCAAAAAATAAAATAGAAGAAAAAGAAACCGAATAATATGGTGTTAATGTGACGGGTAGATTAAGCGAATTTTTGAACCAAAATTTAAAATAATCATCACATTAAAATACTAAACGAGTTTCAAAAATTACTGTAATCAGGTCATTTTATTCAAGTCATGTTTGTTTGAGATACTAAAGAATGAGATTGGACTAAATTACTCTAATCATTATTTAATACTAAGTTTGAATCAAATTATAAGATCTAGTATTAAAGGTATTTTAGTACCAACCCCATTCTAAATGTCACCTAACACTATAAATAGTATAAAATGAGTGATGATTGGTTTTAATATCCAAAAGGACAACAATATCTATAGTCTAAAGAGTTATGTATTGATGTAGGGGTGTTTTTGTTTTTTGAATTTAATATCTTGCATTAATTCCTCATCCAAATATGATATTGATATTATACTAATTGACCCACCCCTTATACTAATCTCTAACCAAAATGATATAATAGGGATAGAATAAAATAGTAATTACCACAACTATGTATAGATTGGAATAGAATTAGTTATTCAATTTCATTCCATACTATGTGTACCGGAACCAAACATGCTTCCATGTAATGGTTATAACACCTGATCAACTCCAAATAATGTTATCGGCTAATTTTAAATACACAAGTAAGACAAGTGAATCTACGAATCTTACATTGTAAATGTTGAATATGAAAATTATTGATGATTATAGAATTTGGCGGGATTCATTAGTTCTACATGTTTATTCAAATATTAATTGATGACACCACGAGACAATTATAATTTGTTGGTATTGTTACATTGAATATTTTCTCCAAGGCAAATAATATTTTCAAAGTCAAGAATTAGAAAATTGTTATTTATATCCAATTTGAGAATCTAATTAATTATAATTAATAAAGTGATAGTAAACTTCATCTATTATTGAAAAATTAAATCACTATAAATTGGTGAGTGAAATTATTACCTCTGGACTGCGAGTATTACTCACTATCTTCAATCTTCAAAGTTTGATTTCTGTGGAAAGACCCAAACTGAGAGCAGCCTGAAGGTCGAGTTTCCATGCAAATCCTCCAAAGTCCATCCTCCACACGTCGCATGGCACTGTGCTTGAACGTCTCTGGTCATGCCACGTGTACCGTAGTTTTACCCTGCATGAGAACGCAGCAGGGTACAAATAATAGGGCAGGTGATGCTGATCTTGTTTCATCACCAACCACACCTTCAATTCCTGTGGAGTCTGTGGACTACTCACTTCATTTTCTTCTTGGCTCACCATCATCTTGTACGCCTCATTCACCCACTGCACTCTGTTCCAAACGTCCGATACAAAACCTGGATTCTTGTCAACCTCTAACTTCTTCACTCTATCCATGTCTGAAATTAACCCTAACTCTAACCCTACTCCATTTATGGAAATTGTTTCTGTTATGCATTCCATCATCACCAACGTTTCAACCGCCACCTTCTTCCTCTGCACCACCGGCGTCACATAAAAGCTAAAAGAAGCGGTTTTTTCTTTATCCAGAACAAGAAGATCACTGGATTCCATCAAATTAGGCGGTTTGCGATCAATAGTGCACTCTGATGATCGTCTTTCCAACAATCCCTTATCGTTTGATCTGTTCGGAAACAGTTGCAGAGTCACAACACTTTTCTGCGACCCATCTTCGCATTCCAATTCTTCTGCAGGTGATGATTTTTTTCTGTTATATTGTCTCTTTTTTCGTGCCATAGTGTACCTTCTCTTGACCCTTCTGTCGTTGACCACTATGTTTTGTCTCTCCGGCGTTTTCCCACCGGTGACAGAATTGTTTCCGGCAGGCTTGGGTGCAATCGGCCGGAATTGGAGCAGTACACGATTGATTAGCGACTTATTGTACGCACCATCGGAGGATCTCCTTCGGCAGCACCCTCCTCCCCTACCACCCATCCTTCCTCCTCCAGCAGGAGTCCAGCTTCTCTCTCTAAGTGTAGGTAAATAACACCATGGACGTGGACATATATAGAGGGACGGTAAGTGCTATAGCGTGGCAGCTGTGTACACATATTGGTGACAGGTTAGGTCACCGATGCTTAAATAATTCAGATATCTGAGTGCGGGACCCACTCAATAGATTTTCCAGCAAACTAGCCATTTAGAGATTAGAGAGTGTCCAGCAATGACGTAGGAAAGAGGACACCTAGGCATTTATTTAGCAATACACAGTGTTCAAGAAACTAAACTGTAGGGTCCACAGATCGGACACGTCTGATGTGCAATCTATATTGAATAGAGATGGAATGAATTAATTAGGCTTCCCACAGTTGAGTAATCATTGATTTCCCTCGCGATTAGTCGAGAGTGGGGATTATTTGCTATAAATAATTCAGGTGTCTTAATCAAAGATTTCCAGTTCAATTCAACCAAGGTGCAAGAAGCAATATGAGAGTAAGGAATGCTAGACTCACCGCCGTATTAGCGCAATAGAATTTTATTCTTATTTTTAGTGCCATGATAGGCCAATGTAGCATTTTTTGAGATATTTTTTTCATCTTAAGACTTTTTGTTCGTCTCTGCCTCCTTCCACCTCTCAAGTATATATCAAATGTTTCGATAAAAAGTTCATTTAATTTAGGTCAAAGAATTTACAGAATTCCATCACAACAGGGTGAAGTTCTGCCAGTACAAGGGGGTGGTGGCAGGGGAAAGGGCGAAAGGGAAAGGGGAAGAATAACGGATCCATCCAAAAAAAAAAAGAAAAAGGAGTGAATGAAAGAAAGAGTTCTCGCACAACTAAAAAGTAACGTACCTCATCGATCAAAGATTCAGATTTTGAGATGACAGTCAAAACCCCCAAAAGGAATGTAGTAATCCTCTTAATAAGTTTTCATAAAATTCAAGAATTATCCTAAAGTTCTTCGTTTTCTCTCTCTCTCTCTCTCTCACTTTAACATTCCTTCTCTATAACTGCGGTTAATTTCCATATATTAATAAATAAAAAAAGAGTAATGTTTCATGAATTTAAAAATTAAACTTAAAACATAAAAACTAGACTTGATAATTACAACTATTGATTTTACTGTGGGTATCAATATTTATTATGACTCATTATCTATTCAATGGTTCTGATTATCAAGTTTACTTTTTAAGTCCATCTAGCATTACTCATAAAAAAAATACACTAATACTATTGGAATATAATTGAAGAACATAATTTAGGGATAAAAGAAATTGTGACCAATATATGATAGTGAAATATATTTAATAATGACATTAAATGTATTCTGCGATCAATCCATTAGTTACAATGTATTATATTCTCAAATTATATCTTGCTGATAAAAATAATAGTATTTATTGACCTACGTAGTGAATGTAATTCATTACTGCCCTTGGATAAGAATGGATCGATATCAACATTGAGGTGGACTATTACGTACTCAATTGGCAACAATTTTATTACGTCAACAATTTAAAAGAAAAAGTAGAATTAGTTCATGGTTCGAGGATTTCACACTATGGAGAGTACCTGAGAGCCTGTTGTTATTGCCATGGTAGCGTCCAGTGGTGACTCTGACAGTAGCCTGAACCTCACAATACAGATTCCACGGTCATTGAACCATGCATGCAAAGTCGCTAACCATCCACAAGTCAAACATGACACCGTCCGCTTGCACTTACTTCTTTTGCCACTTGTACATCAGTCTACACGCATGCAAAACAAAGGTAACTAAACCCTAATCATTCATCCACAAGTGAACATTATATTCACCTAATTGTCGAACGTGTTTAGCGGCAGCAGTAGCCGCAACGTCATACAATTTCCCACAGCGTACCCTTTTTTTTTTTTCTTTTGCAAACCCTAATCTTTTTCCTTTTCATCTTTATCAGACTAACTTGTTGCTAAGAAGCGACTCACCGTAAACCAAATCGCCGGTGGCCGGTGTTTGCGAGATGAGACTCTCCGTAAAGCATATCATCGATGGCCGGTGTTGGGCGCTATTAACGGCAATCAATGTCTTGGCGGATCTGTTCACATGTTATCGGGAGGGAAACAGCTAACGGACGTTATCGGGAGGGAATGAGGTTGGGCCACTACACTAGAAAAAAAAGGTAGAGTATTTGATCCAAAAAAGTTTCCATTGGCCCCACGTGGAAACCGATGTATTGACAGATGAATCGACAACACTCCTCGAATAGCGGGACACGTGGGTCGACCTTGGATAAAGGGTTAAAAAGGTTGGGTGGTGGTGGAGAGCCGACCAAGTGCGCACACGTGGCCAAATCATGTTTGTGTAGCTACCATTGATCCACAGTAACCCTACGTCGAGTTCTGTTTAAAATTCTCTACATCAAATGGCTGAATCTCATATTTATTTTTGTAGTCAAGTGCGAATCTTTAATTTCAACTACCGTTTTAATTCGAGTCTCTAAGGTAATTGGACGGTTACTAGACAGTTGAGTGGCACCAAAAGGAGAGTTAAGACTGTTAGTTTGGAAAGAAAGGAGGGGTAATAGTAATATTTCATGAGTGCAGACGATAAAGTTTTATTAAAGAGGAAATTATTCTCATTATTCAAGAAGAAATGAAAAATAAAGTAGACATTTCACGAGTCCTAGAAGGGCCCGTGCCCGATTATCTGTGTGAATATGGGTCTAAAAGACTAAACAACAGAGAAAGAGATGACATATGAGTGATAAAATATCAAAAAAGAATTAAGTCGTCGAGTGGAGTTAAAAATAAATAGGAGTCGTGGGTTGGAAAAAAAATGCATAGTAATATTTATATTTTATGAATGCAGACAAATATATAAATGAAGACTAATATCAACATTTCATGAGTACACATCAAACACAATTTTCAATAATAAAAACATTTAACACTTGTGGTTGTTTAACTGGTGATGGTAACTTGAATATGCTTAAAGTTGAGTTCGGTAATTCGAGTCGTGCTCTCTTAGATCAGGAGCCTAGTTCGTTTTAGTTGCCCATGGAGCTCGAATTTAGACCTCGAGCTTCCTGCATCTGCCTCTCAAGGAGGGCAACATAAAAGACAGCTAGCTTCCGCCAAGCACCAACTCGATAGCAACGGTTGTTTATCCAGGCATAAGAATCGCAACTGCCCAAATACTCTGCACAACCATTGTGGGATAGTAGCAACCATTACAAGGATCACCCCAAGGATCAAGCGAAGCTCAGGGCCAACTATAAGTAAGGGGCATAACCCCCAGTAATACACACAAGCCATTGTATCCTGAACAACTATTTTGTAATCCCTTTTTATTAATATAAGTCCCATGAGCAAGAGACTCTTTTAAGAGTGGATTAGTCGAGTTCTCGAGCTGGTGAACCACTATAAACTCTTCGCGTGTTAACTCATATTCCCTGACCCCAAATCTTAAGAGCCTATGAGCTTAGACTGAATAACTCAATTCCCATTAAATCCCTATATTTGCTTTGTCGTGCTATAAACATCATCAGTTGGTGTTGTCTGTGTGAACGACTATTCCTGTTAAAGTTCTACTAAACTCCTTCAGTAATTGATGATTTCTACGTGCAATATGAGCAAAAGTCAGATGAATCCCCTTCGATTACAGAACCAACAAGAAGTTGCCACTAGAAGACAACAGGAAAATCCTCGTAATTTCTTGCCTATTCCAGAGGTTGAACCACCCCTGGTGAATCCCCCTCTGAATAACAAACTTTAGGCCCTTCGCCTAGCCAATCAGTGTCTTCTTCAACAAAATAAAGAGTTACCAAGCCTCCTCTAACATCTCCAAAGGGCACAACCAGCCCAGGACTGTCCCCTACAAGGAAAATAATAACACCTCAACCCCCTAAGAGACATCACTGAGAGGGACGAGTGTAGCCAGACAGTGGGCAATGCTTATTGTCGAGCTCAGAGGAACAACGACAACGAGAAAGTTTAGGGTCAAAAAAAGAGGAACTCACAAGAATGAATTTTCTCCACATCAACAGGAGAGAGAGGAACAATACTGGGAATAACACTTCAAGGAAATTCAACAAGAGTTCAGCCACATGAAGGAGGCAATAAGGGGCAAAACCCTAGTAACTATGGACGCCCTAGTCCAACAAACAGAATCTCCCTTTACTGTAGAGGTGTTGCATTTTCCCATCCAACTTAAGTTCAGGATGCCTCAGATAACCTTTGAAGGAACGAAGGACCCCATGGACCATCTCAACACCTATAAAAATTAGATGGTGCTATATGAATATCAAGATCTCATACGTTGTTGAGCGTTCGCCATCACATTGAAGGGCTCAGCTTTAGCTTGGTTCAATAGGCTGACCCCAACATCCATCTCTTCCTTCAGGGAGCTCTCTATTTCATTCGTTTTCCACGTCATAGGAGCTCGGATCTATCGAAAGCTGAGCTATCACTTGTTGAATGTAAAGAAGGTACCCAATGAGACACTAAGAAGCTATGTTCAGAGGTTCAATTCAAAATCTCTAAAAGTAGATGTCCTTGGTGAGAAATTTGCCCTCATTGCCTTTATTGTGGGATTGGGAGTCCAGTTAAAGGACTTGATGTTTTTCATTACCAAGAACCCACAAGCCAGTATGACTAAGATCCTTGCCAAGGCGGACAAATATATTAATGAAGAGGAAGCTCTCTTTTCCAAGGCTAAGAGCTCAACTACCCACAAGGAGAAGGAAAAGAGGAATGAGCAAAATCCAAGGATGGAGAGAAGTCGAGAACGCTCTCCATGAGCAGACAAAGAACACTCACCAAAGAGGAAAGGAAATATAAGAGATCGCCTAGAACCTCCCCCTCAAGTGCTACAACCAAGATACGCACCATGGCAATTCACTCCCCTCAATGCTATAGTATCCCATGTCCTCTACGAAGTACAAAATGAAAAGGTTCTGAGGTGACCACCTCGGATGAAGCCTGACCCCTCAAAATGGGTGGCAGTTACGTAGCTTTGCAGCACAAGATAATCAAAACCAAGCTCACCCTCCTCCTGCACCGCAATAGTCAGCTCTTCCATCACATTAGCAGCCGATGGGAGAGATCAGAGTAATATCAGGAAGATTTACTTGGGGGAAAACCAGGTCTACCAAGAAGGCACATACGCGAAAAGTCCAGACTGAAGACTTATCGGCTAAGAATGGACATAATGTTCTTAGATACAAATCTAGAAAGCTACCAATATCCCCACGACGACCCCCTGATGGTAAGAGTCATCATTGCCAATAGGAGTGTTCATCAAGTTCTCATTAACAATGGAAACTCTATCAACATCATCTTTGCTAATGAGAATGGCATTGGAGTGGTCCGAGGAGACTAACAAGTGACACAAGAATGCTACATGACATTTATGAAGAAGAAAGAGGTCGAAACCATATAACTGGATAAGTTCGATATGAGGGACGAACTGGAGACAAGACCCATGCCTTTAAAAGAGCTAGAGTTTATCCAACTCGATAAATAACCAAAGCATTTAGTGAACGTAGGATCAAAGCTACTCAAAGAGGTTAAAGACCTCCTTATTCAATTTCTTAAAAATAATATGGAGGTATTCGCCTGGAAGTAAGAGGATATGTAGGGGATTGATCCCTCAGTCATCACGCACAAAATCAGTGTGGATCCAACCTTCAAGCCCATTAAGTAAAAACGGAGAAATTTTGCCCTAGAATGTTAGAAAACAATAAACGGGGAGGCCTTCAAGCTCCTCCATGCCAAGGCCATCAGGGAGATAGATTATCCGACCTAACTGGCCAATGTGGTCCTTATAAAGAAGATCAACAACAAGTGGCGCCTTTGCATCAACTTCACTAATCTAAATCGTGCCTGTCTAAAGCACAGCTTCCCCTTACTTCGAATTGACTTAATCGTAGATGCCATAATGGAGCATGAACTGCTCAGTTTCATGGATGCTTTTTCAGGACACAACCAAATCAGGATGGATCCTAGCGATCAAGAAAAGACGTCCTTCGTAACTGATCAATGGACATATTACTACCAAGCTATGTCATTTAGGCTGAAGAACGTTGGAGCCACCTACCATCATTTAGTGAATCGAATGTTTCAGAAACATATCGGGACATCAATGGAGATGTACATCGATGACATGTTGGTGACGTCATTGAAAGCTGAGCTCCATATCAAACACCTCGAAGAATCTTTCCAAATCTTTATGAAGTACTAGATGAATCTCAATGCAGCCAAATGTGACTTTGGAGTCTCTGCTAAATAATTCTTGGATTTTATAATCAATAGCCAAGGAATAGAGGCTAACCTAGAGAAGGTCAGAGTTGTAATAGACATGTAACCACCTTCAAACACAAGAGAGGTTTAACGTCTAACGGGGAGGATAGCAGCCTTAAGTCGCTTTGTCTCTAAGTTGAGCGACAAGTGTCAACCCTTTTTCCAAGGCTTGAAAAAAAATGTTCCAGTGAGATGCACAGTACGAGGAGACATTCAAAGCCCTCAAGGATTACCTCAGTTCGCCCCCAATCAGTGTGAGACTTAGTGAGGGAGAGGTGTTCATCCTATACCTTGTTGTCTAAGATTTTTCAACAAGCACAACATTGGTCAGAGAGCAAGATAGAGCTCACAACTAGTCTACTACTGTAGTAGAGCTCTAAGGAGGGCAGATGAGAGATATTCGAAGATGAAAAAGCTAGTCTTAGCTCTGATAATAGCTGCAAAGAAACTCATGCCTTATTCCAGGCCCAGACAATTGACCTCATTGAAAGTAGGTCTTGCACAAATCAGAATTGTCAGGAAAGCTAGTCAAGTGGGCAATAAAGCTCAACGAATTCGACATCAAGTAAAAAAAAAATCAAAGTTGCGATCAAAGGGCAAATACTGACAGATTTCACTGTAGAATTCACACCAGGTCAAGAAGTGTCCCTAGATGCAACCCAACTGGTACCCGACCTCCCGACGTGGAAGCTCTCGATAAATGGTGTTGCCAACGCCCAAGGCAGCGGTGTTGGACTAATCTTGAGCTCCCCTGGTGGGATAGACATAGAGTACGCCTTCAGATTTAATTTCAAAGTTTCAAATAACGAGGATGAATACGAGGCTATGATCACTGGGCTCAACTTGGCCCATTCCATGGAAATAGAGCAGCTTGTGATTTAGAGCGACTCCCAGCTGGTAGTGAAGCAGATCAAGGAAGCCTACAAGGTTAAGGGAGAAATAATGACTCTATATCTGAAAAAGGTACAAGAACTAATGAAAAAATTTGTACAAGTTAATTTCATTCATGTCCCCAAGACTAAAAATTCCCGAGCCGATGACTTAGCCAAGCTGGCCATTGCTTCCCAGGAAAGGCTAGATAGGCTCATCCCGGTGGAACACCTAGCAAAACCGTTAGTAAGTCTCGAGGTTGAGAAGGTATTGTCTTTTCAGACTTAGCTGACATGGATGGACCCAATTAGAGAATACTTTCAGAATGGAATCCTACCTACAAATTTCAAAGAAATGACAAAGCAAAGAGCCAAACCATCCAGATTCACCATCCACCAAGGAAATTTATACAAACGAGGAGTCTTGGCACCACTCCTGAGGTGTGTAAGAGACGAAGAGATCGATTACATTCTAAGAGAAATCGCGACATTCACATAGGAGCTCGAGCTCTAGTTAGAAAAACCCTAAGGCAAAGGTTTTTCTGGCCCACCATACTTAGGGACGTAGTAAAGTTGGTCAAGAGATGCAGAACCTGTCAAGTGCATGTTAATATTACACACTGCCCACCAGAGCTCCTCACCTCGGTGATTAGCCCATGATCGTTCTAGCAACGCGGTCTAGACATACTCGACCCTCTGCCCACAAGCACGGGATAATGAAAATTTGCCCTAATAACGGTATATTACTTCACCAAGTGGGCTGAGGTAGAGCCTCTTGCAAAGATCATAGAGCAGAAATTCAAGAGTTTCACTTGAAAATTCATAATCTGTAGATTTAGAATCCCAAAGGCATTGGTCTCAGATAATGAAAAACGGTTTGACAACGCAAAATTTAAAGGATTTTGTACCGAGCTAGGCGTAAAATATTACTTATCAGCACCAGCTCATCCTCAGTCGAATGAACAAGCAGAGATAACTATCCAAACTATAAAAGCAGCTCTGAAGACCATACTCGAAACCTTAAAAGAATGATGGTTAGAACATCTTCCAAAAGTATTATGGGCTTACAAAACCACAGTTAGATCGACAGCTCAAAAAATGCTCTTCATCTTGGCTTATGAAACTGAAGTAGTGGCTCCTGTAGAAATAAGCATCTCATCCCCGAGAATAGAGCTCACCAGCCCCGAGCTAAATGACAAATCACTTCTAATCAATATCAACCTCCTAAAAGAAAAAAAGGGACAGAGTCTTACAGTGCATCTTTGATTATCAAAGGAAAACAACTCGATTTTTCCAAAAAAAAAAGTCAAACATAGGAGTTTACCATAGGGGATCTGTGGTTCTCAAGAAACTCCTTCCAGCTGAGAAAGACCCCACTCATGATAAGCTGGGGCCCAATTACGAAGGCTCGTATATCATATCCAGAGTAATCAAACCAAGAAATTACAAGCTACAGACCAAAGAGGGAAGAATTTTGTCTCATTCCTGGAATGCAGAGCTTTTGAAGAAGTTCTTCCAATAACAAAGAATTGTACTCTTGTAAAAACCTCACTGCAATAAACGATAAATTTTCAATTCAATAGTCGTTCTAGCAAAAGGAGAACTCTTTAGCTCATAAAAACAACGATGGGCTCTTTATCTCATAGAAATAACAATGAGCTCTTTAGCTCATAAAAAAAACTATGAGCTCTTGAGCTCATAGAAATAATGATGAGCTCTCTTGAGCTCATAAAAACAACGATGAACTCTTCTGCTCATAAAAATAACAATGAGCTCTTCTGCTCATAAAAACAACAATGAACACTTTATCTCATAAAATTATCGATGAACTCTTCAACTCACGAAACCAAGATGAACACCTTAGCTCATAAAATTAAGATGAGCTCATTTGTTCATAAACCTTCGATGAGCTCTTCAGCTCATACAAACAAGATGAATTTAAAACTCGCAATAAGCTCTTTAAACGATGATGGTCTCTTCAGCTCAAATAAGCCCCCCAGCACGGAAACAAAATTGCTCCCAAAAATAACAAAGTTCTCCTTGAAGCAAGGGGCAAAGGGCAGATAATCTCTTATTTAGAAAAAAAAAAAAATTCATTGAAAAACTAGAAAAAACAATCTTTTCATTCAAAAACGAGGAAAAACGATTACAAAAGACAAGAAATCTTAAAACAACAGAAGTCCTAAGTCTTTACAGACAGATCAGTAGTTGCCTTAGGCAACTCGTGGGCAGAAGAAACAGCAGGAGGAGAGTCAAAAAGGGCCTTAGAAGAGACAAGAGTTGGAGCATTAACCTCAGTAGAGTTAGCTAGGGCCAAGTTAGAAACTCCCACCTCTGCCTCAGAAGGAACCAACCCGTGAGCTTGATTCTGAGATTCAGCAAGGACTTTGACCCCTTCACCAGCAGGGGCTCTTCCCACCAAGAACACTAGAAGCAAAAACCTTGACCTTCATATCAACAACTGGTTTTTCTTTTTTCTTGTCCAAAGGAGGGTCAAAGTTGAAGTCTTGATTTATGTATTTATCCATGGTCTTATCTTAGAAGGCAAAATACCCTTTAGCCTAGTTCGTAGCAGACTCATCTTGGAGCTCCACAATCTGAGTATCCTTCTCTCGAGCCTTTGCCCTTTCAGCTTCAATCCTCTTCAGTAGGTTGATCTCAGCTTGCATGTTGTATTCATTCTTCATGGACTAAAGGGAGTTGCAAGCCTCAAAGGCGTCCTTTCGTGCCTGAAACAAGTTGTCGGTCTTAAGCTGAGCTCATCCTTTGCCTTTTTAGCCTGAGCCTTTACGTCCTCGTTGATAAATGTCAAATCTACAACCGTGAGTTCAAAAGGCCTTTGAGGATTTTTGAGACATCTCGACAACGCTCTACAAAGCCCGAACTCTAGTAACCAAGGCACTTACATGAATGGTCAACTAAGAGAGGAAAAAGAAAAAGCTGAGGTCAAAGAAAGCTATCTACTCAAAGTAAATATAAAGTTTAGAGAGCCTAGAGCTTACCGAAGCTACTTTATACAAAGCAGTTGTGGCAGAGGTGGACAAAAGCACCATCAAAACTTCTTGGATATCAGACTTAGGGATAACAGACGCAATGACCTTAGCAGTAAGGTTCACGTTCCTGATAAGCGAACCTTTACCTTTTGTCGCCTTCCTGACGAGCCTTCCATAGGCAAATAAGGAGCCTTCTCGACAAATTGGGAGAGAAAAGATTCTCACATGAGAGGAGAGGTGGCCTCAAGGGCCCAGCAACTCTATCGATAAAGGGAAAAATGAGACCCTAGCTGGTCCAAAGGTCTCCACGGAGGGAAGAGGAGATACGTTGAAGTCATCTAGGGAAGATGGATCTCTT
>CAUOFW020000901.1:0-170750 GCA_963454935.2 Ilex paraguariensis
TTCCATTCCATTTTAGTGCCATTTTCCTCCTACAGCCCATTTGATTCATGATTTGGCTCTTTATAGTGTCCACCATGTTAGTAATAGGAAGATGTCTTTCCTTCAATATCCAAGCATTAAACAACTCGGCAGCAATTGACAACATCTCACCATATAAATAGCCTTCAAAAAATGTATTTACCAGCTCTCATATGGAACGTTAGCAAGGAATTTATCTACGTTATGACCACTTTCATGCTTAAAAAAAATTATCAATCTTCTCCTAAAAAATCTACTTGGTTGGGGCATACGCACACCCTTGTAACAGAACACCATATGCTCTCTGAATAAGTTTAAAAAATGGCTCCTGCTCAATTTGTCTCTCAAATTCATCTTCAAATGCCTCAAATAGAAAGCATGAATGATGAGAGCTAGGGAAGACCTTGGGCAACTCTTCCAATAGACTGACATTACAACTAGAAATGAATGTGATTTGTCGATCAAAATGTACAATCTGTTCTAAGTGCTGTAAAAACCAATGCCAATTTGACTCATTCTTCGAGTCAAAAATGACAAATGCAATAGGAAATAATCATGCATCACATTAGTAAACAAAAACTGATCACCTAATAGGAACTATGACATAAAATAAGCACAGTAACATTAAAACATACACAACAATAACAGTAGGGGAAAAAATTATTTATCTTGATTCCCATCCTTTATATTAGCTTATAAGATG
Source organism: Ilex paraguariensis (assembly GCA_963454935.2). NCBI lineage: Eukaryota > Viridiplantae > Streptophyta > Magnoliopsida > Aquifoliales > Aquifoliaceae > Ilex > Ilex paraguariensis. Next base: position 722 of record CAUOFW020000901.1, read on the forward strand.
TCCCCTTTAAATCTCACCTTAAAAAATGTGTCATCGAGAAACAACATGGGACGACAGTAATTATATTCATGAATATAAGTTTTGAAAGCAACAAACAAGCTCTTGAAATGCTTGCTATCACCATCACAATCAATCTTAATATGGTTGTCGAGATTCGTATTGTTGGCACACTGAATGTACCATCTTAGCTGGTGGTAAGATAATGAATGATCACCAAATAAAAAACTTCTAACTTTATTGATACCAAGCCATAAACTGTCATAAGAGACTGACAACCCATAATTTGTACAAAAAATGAGTCACTACTTCCACAGCACATTTTGAAAGCTCCTTACGAACACTATCAACAATAAGATCAGCAACTAGATTCAAATGCAAGCTATTTTGGTTAACACCAATATTGTAAATGATTCCTTGACTTTAAATTATTTGCATTCAGTAGTGTGCTATCAAGAACTCTTGAGATATGATTTTAGGTCATCTTCAATATTATTTGAACCTGAGCCTTATTCTTTGAATATTATTATCTCTAGAAGTTGTGATTGAGCCTTTGAAACAAAATTTTATTTCTTACACCAAACATATAATAACCAAGTCAATGAAAAAAATATAATATCTTTTACCCTTAGTTATCCCGAGATTGAGCTTTTATTGTTTATATAATTTGGGATATGATGACTGAAAAAAGATGATTCAAAAGAAGAAAAAAAAAGTTTTGCATACTTTTGAATATCTGCATTAGATGTTTTGCTGAAAAAAAAAAAGTATATACATTCAGTTGTCTTGTTAAAAAAAAAAAGTTGAAAAAAAAGATAGTATGTCTAACAATAAAAAAATAGATTTAAAAAATAGCAAGCATGGTTTTGAAAAAAAATATGAGCAAGCGTTGTAAATTGTACTTCTAAATGATGAAGATTGAAAGGCTATGGAATGAAGTTTAATTGTGTAATGTAAATATTCTTTCGGGATAGTCTTTTGAATTCCTAAATACCCTTCATTTCAAAACCCTAATCCTAAGGCCACATTATAACCTTAGATAAAGATCTATTTAATCTCCAGAGTATATTAGTGGATGCATAATTTGTGTAAATAAGGAAAAGAATGGTGTTTATTTATTTATTGTGTGTTGATTTCCTTTCATAAGACTGTGTCAAATCCTTTTCTTTTAGATTACAATTATTTTAATAGACATGTGAGCATTATTTTTTTTTTTTTGACTGAAATATATTCTTTTCACATGTGATATTTGGGATAGTCACTATGATCTGAGAGAATTTTTTTATGAGAGTATTATTTAGTGAAATTTGGCATCAAGACGAATAGTTGATAGTTGTAAAAATGATTACCAAATAAATTACTGACCTAGTAAAGTTAATTCATACTACACATGATTTTATATAGAAACATGATAAGTACATACATTTATATAACGTAAAGTTATATATTTTGTTTTGCATGTGCTTATAAAAAAAACTTACAGCTTAAAATTTTTATATTGTAGTAGCAATTTGAGTTATAAAATTATTATTCGGATATTTGATAATAGGGTGATGTTTGTGGGTATCATCTTTGTAAACCCTCATGATACTATTCTCATCCACTAGGGAGAATCTAGATGTTTAAAGGCTTATTGCATATGTTAAATGCAGTTGTGAGTTCTTACGAAAGTAGATTTGTGTTTTATTTTATTAGGTTATTTTGTTTTTAGTTTTTAGATTCTAGGGTCCATGTATTACTACGGACTAGTAATATTCAGTTAGGAGGTGTGATTAACCATAACAAATGTAATTTTATTATATTTAATGATTGATTAATTACATATTATTTGTGATTAAATGTGTTAAATTTCCTAATTTTCTAGTTTGATTTTTTTTGTTTGGTTTATTTTGCAAGTAAATTGGTTGATTTAAAATAATAATGAATAAGACAAGTGAAACAATCACTAGAGAAAGAGTCACAATTGATAAGATTGAAGAGTCAAGATTAAGATAGGAAGATTAAAAGATAAGGTAATAATTTAATCCTTATGAAAGTCCAAGTTAGAAGAAAACTCATTTAAAGTTGGATTAGAAAAGTATTCTAAAAGATAAAGTTTTGACACCTCTTTAGTATTTTGGTCATAACTTTTAATCCCGATATGCGATTAACTTGATTTTTACGGGCTTGGGAAGAACATATCAAGGGATACAAAAAGTGTATTTAATGAAAACTTTGTGAAAAACTAGCTCGAAATCTAAGAAAATTTTGTACCCGCGTCCGTAAGATTTTATGCACGAGATTTGACTTTAAAAGACTTCTTTTTTGTAAAAGAATTCTTCTCAAATCAACCCTAGATCTCTTACTTACACCTAGATTTTATTTTAGTATAAATAAGGGCTCTCACCTGTTGAGGACTATTATTATTCTCTTCTCATATTTTCTTTTCTAGTTTTTGTTCTAGTTCTATAACTTGCTAAAAATCCAACTAAGGTTAAGGGAGATATTTTCAATGAAGTACGGTATTATTATTGATACAATGTTATTTTTAATGCATGATTTATTCTTTGAATTTAATTCTTGTCTTTCAGTAAAGTTTTTGTTCTGCATAATTTCTTAATTCGTTGTGTCACGTACATCAAATGCTTGAGATTTCCTGCGAGTCAAATAACTGGTTATTCCATGTTTTGATTAATTAATTATAATTACTCATAAGATAGTCGATTTTTTATTTGTAATTAAATAAGATTTTTCTGTTGAAAAGCTTGATCTATCGTAGACCCTGGGCACGGTAAATGATTGTGACATACAAGTAAATTCTTATATTTATTCAGATAATTCATTAATTAATGTTTTCATATTATCACTGCTAAATATTCTAATTGGGATCACTCCTCAACTAATTCTCAATTGAGTTCAAAAACTGGATTATTAATAATTGTCGTGTGAATTTGAAAGGGTATCTTCGATGTTTTAGTATTTCAATCATTGCTTTTAATCAAACAACTTTTGTTCTTTTGAACAAACAAATTTCTCCAAATAATTTTTAAAGCAATTTTTATTATTTTTCCTTACGTTTTATGTTTTTTCAAATTTCCTGTGGTTCGACTCAGACTTCTAAGTATTATATTACTTCACACAACCTATACTTGGATGATCAATTCTAAAGCTGTCGCAAGTTTTTGAGCAATGCTATGATACACAAATGTTTATCCAAATTTTATATCTCAAATCAATGCAGGTGGTTGAATTAGTAGGGTCCACTAACTCTATCAAATATTCAATGCTTGAGATTTTAACACATTACTTAGAATACAAGATTTGAGTAACAATTTATGCAACACAGTATTGTCCTTTGCATTATGATTGCGCTACATTACTAACCACCCGAAAAAATAGACAATCACCGGGTTGCCCCTTTCCAATTTCACTAAGATTTGAAGATATTCTAATTCTCTTTTTCAATCTGTACAAATTAGCAAATCCAACTAATTTTTTTTTTTAAAAAAAAGTATACTGAGGACCTGAAACCTTAAAATACTAAGATTGGATTCAAAAATTATTTGAAAAAACTGAACCTGCCGTGTGTATAAATCCATACCAGGATGCAAATCACTCAAATGTCAGAAAAAGTCACAGCAGCTGTTAAATGACGCAATCATTGCATTTTTTTCCACAAGGAATTGTTGTGTCAATGGGTATACACATAGGGGTGTTTGGATCGTTATGGTTGGATTGGCTTGAATTGAATTTGAATCCGAATTCAAGTCAAGTCAATATAAAGTAGTTTGGTTTGAATCAATCCTAATATAAAGTATTATCCTATTCTATTTTTGGATGGTTACCATTTTTTGTGAGGGCCCCTGTGAAGATAAAAAATATTAAAATGACCATTACACCCTTTTACAAATAAATGTAATTCAATCTTATATTAAGTTTGGAGTAGAATGATGTGAAGCTAATCCAATAATATTGTCCAACATAAAACGTCATAGATTGTCCAATGTATATAAGAATATCTTACTCATTATATTTTTTTTTTTTTTTTACTATAAGACCTGGTTAATAGTTTATTGATTCAACTGTTGAGTGAACTAATCAAATCGATCATATGATAAAAAAATAAAAAAATTATAAATATTTTAAAATATAGTATAAATTGCATCTATAGTTCTTAAGGTTTGTCACTCATTATATTTTGATTCATAAGAGATTTTTTTTTGGTATTGTATAATAATTTATGAAACCAAATATAAGTGCAGTTTAAAAAAAAAAAAACCAAACATAAGTCCAGTTAGAAAAAAAAAAACAACTAATCATAAGTCTTCTCCTAAACCAAAAATAAGGATTTTCCTTTTTTTTCCACTTTCCCTTTTCTCTTTATTCAATCCGTGAGTCAGACCCACCAAATCTCTCTCTTGCTAACCAACAGACATTCGATCTCCATGGACAAAAATTAACACAGTTAATCCAACATGATTTTTCGGGACCTCCATGGGCAATCAAGCTTGAGTTCTCCCTCTCTCGCTCTCTGATGCATAGCTGAAGAAGCTTCAATAAAGCTAAATGGACGATCAACCACAAGTAATGAAAGCTCCAATCAAGTTCATGATGAAGGATTAGCTTTAAATTGGGTATTGGCACTAACTTCTAAATCTCTGTCTTTCTCTCTCCTCTCTCTCTCTCTCTCTCTCTCTAATTATCGACATGCCCCAAACATATCTCAACTGATATATATATATATATATATAGACAGAGACAGAGACAAGAGGTCAAGATAGAGAGAGAGAGAACATTACCTTGCCAATGGGGAGGATTTGGCGCCGTTGGAAGCAGGGGACCAGTGAAAAAGGGGAAGAGAGGATAAAAACCCTAGAGTGGTCTGTTCTACAGGGCGCAAGTGATGCTTGCGGTGCCATTCGCGGTGGCAATGGCGGTGGTTGTGGCGGTGGCGGTGGTGTTGCAATGGAAAGGCAGATAGAAAAGGAGTGGAGTGCTGGTGGTGCTTGGTTTTTTTTTTTTTTTTGATTAGGAAAAAAATATACATATATTTATATAGACACAACTGAGATAGAGAGATATATATACACATACAAAGAGAGAGAAACTTTATTGTACAAGGGCATTAATGTAATTGCTAGCCCAATCCTGTCAATGGGCTTACTTATCTCAAAGTTTAGGTGAGATTCATTTATCTGGGTTAGAGGGGATAAGGGGCTTAAAAGACTACGGGCCAGAGAATTGAGCTCAGCGTTTATCCCATTCATTAAATGAGATCCAAAGCTGGGTTTGTGGACCCCCGAATATTTTTACCCAATCTAACATGTCCTATCCCACTTTATTCACCCAAACAAACACCCCCATATGGTTTACCCTTGGCGAATGAAGGTCTAATGGTGGTCTAAGGGGCTATATAATATATAGACAGGGTCGGCCCTAGGGCTAGGCCACTAAGGTGGCTGCCTAGGGCCCCCAACATTTAAGGGCCCCAAAAATATTTTTTTGATCCATATAACTTAGGCCCAACTTACCTTTCTAGGCCTCATTGAAAGTTGATCAATGCCTCTGGTTAACGCAAAGTCCGTGGAATTGGTTATTTTCTTTTTGTTACAAAAGACATGCTCTCTCTCTCTCTCTCTCATGTCATAACAATTTTTGACTTTTTGGAGTTTGACAAGATGATTTTTGTTTCTTACCAAAATAAATGCTATTATAAAATAAAATTTGTGTATTTTAGAATATTTAAATGGGTGTTAACTGCTGCTCCTTTTTCTCTCATATTCTGATCATCTAGCTGCACTGTTCGTCCCTCCAATATTTTCATTTCGGGATTTTATCAATTAAGTTGTATGTATAATGATGAAGATAGGATTCTGGTTCTTACCATCGATTCAATTTTTAGACTTAATTTTCTTAAACAAAAGATCAAAAGAGGATATAAACTTTATGTTTGCATTGATTACAAACTATGATATTGTTAGATTCCCACCAAAATAAAATAAAAATCAATTATAGTAGTGTCACATTTGCATTGTTTATAAGCTTTATGTTTCAACTTAATTTGATCTCAGCAAATCAATTCTTATAAAATATTTTTAATTGACAAATTATTTTTTTTAATCTTAAGTATACCTGCTTGATACCAAGAATCTGAAAATTATAAGAAAAAAAGACAAGTAAATAATTGATTTGAACTTCAAAAAGAACACTTGACAAATTTATTTAGTGATAACTAAAACATATCTAGAAGTGCACATGATTATTTAAAAATTAGATGACCAAATCATGCAAAAAAATTAGAAGAATAATTTAAAATTTTAAAAGCAAGAAATATGACTTTTGAAAATAAGCATAATATAGTATTTTTTTTAACTATATAATATTATATATACTACTACACCAAACACTACTAGAGTCACATTTAGAGCTTTCGCCTGGTTAAATCAATTTTAAATTTGTACTGCCCAAATGCTACTACTTTAACAAACCCATATAGAAGGCCTTATTTTTTTTTTTTTTTGAAGATAAATAATTTTACTAATTCAAAACAAGATATGCAATGAAGCTCCCACAATAAGGCCTTAATTAAAATCATGCATTCGGTGGTATTTGACTCAAGTAGTAAGGCCACAGACCATGACCAACCCTTTACATTCTTGTTTTGAATTAATAAAATTAGGATGGCTTTGTTTAATGACATACTTCCATTCTATACCATATTTTAGTTGTTGTATTACATTTGGACGCACAAAAAATACAAATCTCAAGATTATACTTGTCCTCATTGCCCTTCTAATGCAACATTTGTTTCAAAAAGGCATAATAGTAATTTTACGAATACCACTTAACACGGGTATTCATTATGGGCTTCTAAATGATTTTATTAAAACTATAGCATTTGGACATATAATCATTTGGCTGGGCCCAACAAACCCAAACAAATAGTTATAAGATTCAATCCATATGATTTTTTCATATCCTACTCATTTATACCACCATTGTACCATGCATTTTTATCCCCTTCTTGATTGCACAATAAGGATGATATGGTCCAATATAGTCAAATTGTCAGACCCTAATTGACTTAGGCAAAAATGGACGTATCTTGATGGCACCTTGTACCAAGGCACTCCATGACATTGAAACAATGTGAAATTGCTAAGGTGTTTGACAAAAGCTCCAAGCACTATTCTCAAGCACTAGTTTATTATGCTTTCTCGGTTTAGCTGATGTTCATTCATGTCACTTTGGAAAACCTTCCAAGAGTATAAGAGGTGATGATAGTTGAGTGGCACCAAGGGCCTAAAAAGCCTTGTGCCCCCAAGTCGTGGCACCACAGGGCAAGGCATGCAGCAAGTCCTTGACACATGTGAGGCAAGGCAGACAAGGGAACATGAGATAATGGTGGAATTGAAAAAGTTATGAGACCTGTAGCTACGAAAGGCCACGCGCGTGAGTATGGTTGCACGTAGTTGGCACAATTGAGGTAATGTTGGTGCATGACTTTCACATGGCATGGCTTGTGCTTGGCTTAACATGCTTGATTGCTTCGTGGGCAAGGCTTGATTGCGAATTTGGAACCATGTGATTCAAACAATTCTGCTCAATATATGGAATCAGACAATTAAGGGCGGTTGTTGTGCATGGCTTGATCATAGGACGCATTTAAGGGCTTTTATCAGGCATAACCTGGTCATGGGTGAGTAGTTGTGGGCGATTACCAAGTTATGTGTTGAATTGGAGGAACTGTTAGCCACTTGTCAAAGTGAGATTCAACCTAGCATGAAAGTTATTGGTGGAAACTGTTATGCCTATGCAACTAATTGGTTATGGCTAGTAAACCCTAGATAGTCTGGGGTGTAAATTTTCATATTCCTGGTATAAATAGGGAATGTTAGGGCAATCTTCAAGCAAAGAGAGGCCATGGTTAGATTTGTATGTTCCTTGTATTGTTTGAGCAATAATATAAGGTTGAGGAGTGTTTTCCCTCTACAATGTGGGTTGCTTGCATGTGTGTGTGTGTGTGTGTGCACTCCTTTACGAGTTTCAGTGGCTGAATATTGAGGTAGCACCTTCACGAGTAGCCTGCTTCAAAAAAAAGTTGCAAATAAAGAGTTACTCATGACAATTTGGTATCAGAGGGTGGTTTTGTGGGAAAGACTGATCTACAGCTAGTGGAACCAATGTCGATCTGAGGGAAAAGGTAACTCATTCAGAGGACTTTGTTGGTCTCCCACAATCTAGTGATATTACGGCCCTCATTGTGCAGCTCGCGGTTCGAAGAAATACGAATGCCCGAAGAATAACTCCAAAAATTTGAAGCTGACCATTTCAGTGAGGAAAAAACCAAGATAATTGATGTTCTTGCCACAATTTCTTCATTGATCAATGGTTTGGAGTAGAAAATTCATGGCCTTAAGACAGATGTATTATTGTCGAAGAAGGCACTGTAGAATCCCACTTTGAGTTATGGCAGTGAATGCACACAGAAAGTCAAAGTCCCTAACCCTCAACCATTCTCTAGCAACACAATGAAAAAGAACCCGAGAATTTCTTGTGGGAGTAGGGCACTATTTCAAAGCATTTTGTACCCCAAATGCTAAGAAATGGATCTCACAAACATGTATAGGCAAACCCATGATGCTTTGTGCAAACTCTATCATAAAAGCATAGTTTTGAGAATATGTGAAGCAATTCTCGTCCCTCATGCTTGACAACAAAAACATATCAAAATAATACAAGTTGTTCAACTTCATGTCTGGTCTCCAAACTTGGGACCAAGAAGAACTACATCGGTAAGAGTTAAAGGATATACACACTGTAATAGCTACAATAGATGCTTTGGTGGATTACCAAATGTAAGCCAACCTTTTCGACAAGGAGACTAAAGGGAAGGCCAAGTTTTAAAAGAAGGATCAAAAGAAAAAGAAGGTCAACATGTCCAGCACCATAGAGAAACAAAATGATTAGCCCTCTACGTCAAAAGGAGGTGTTGATTTGGGTTGTTTTATCTATAATGGCCTCCATCGAGATAGAAACTACCCCAAGAAGCAGAAACTCAGTGCCCTAATGACCAAGGAAGTTGAAAATGCAAAAGATCCAACATGAGTCAGTCTTTTGTAGCTCCTTAATGCAATTCATAAGGTAGAGCCCATGACCAAAATGGGACAGATGTTCATGAAGATTCAGGTGAACAATATTTCCATCGAGGTGCTAGTTGATACAAATGTAACTCATAATTTTATTTCTGGTCAGGAGGTGTAGTGTCTTAGTTTGACATTGACAAAGGATTCTAGCCAAATCAAGGCTATTAATTTAAAAGCAAAACTAGTAGGCGGTGTTGCGAGGGATTTCCCATTGAAAGTTGGTGATTGGCAAGGATAATGTGATTTTTTGACAGTCTCTCTGGATGATTTGCAAGTGATCCTTAGATTAGAATTATTTACAGAGGCAAAATTTTCTATGATGCCATACTTGCATGGATTGTTCATGATGGACATGCCCAATCTCTACTTTGCACCCCTCATCAAAGCCAAGTATCTAGGGGAAATGTTGTCTACTTTGCCAGTTAAAAATGGCATGTGAAAGGGAGAGACATCATACTTGGTTGTGTTGATTATGGATGAGGAGCCCAAAGCCTTTCAAGTCCCTGAACCAATGCAGTTGTTGCTTGCATAATTCAAGAATGTGGCACCCAACAAATTGTCACCAAAGACGGGAGATTGACCATACCATTGAGTTGATTCCAGGGGCAAACTCCCCCCCCCCCCCCCCCCAAGCCATCTTATCATATGTCTCCATCAAAGTTGTTGGAATTAACAAGATAGCTTGGTGATCTATTGAAGGTAAGATTCATTAGATCTTCAAATGCTCCATATGGAGTCCCTATCTTGTTTCAAAGGAAGAAGGATGGCTCCTTGAGACTTTGTGTCAAATATCAGGCCCTTAACAAGGTAATGGTTGTTAGGATCATATTTGTAATTGATTAATTTCATGAAATCTTATGTAATCTCAAACTAATTCCATGATCATCAATCTTCAAAGATCAAGATCTATAAATGCCAGGAAGGGATGAGACAAAGCTACAAAGTCATATCGAATGAGTCATGTATCAGATCCTAATTGAGCCATAGGTAATGACCTTAGAAACCTAAGAATGGAATTGGGAAAATCTGAGAATGACTCTTAGATTTTTCAAAGAAAATTTTTCTAAACCTTAAATGTGGTTTGAAAACATAGAATGAGTCATGTATCAGATTCTATTTGAGCCACACTCTTTAGTGCTCCATAGGTCTAGTTTTTCCTTTGTTTCTAAATTAAAAACAAATAAGGACCGCCCTCAGCTCACTTGTCTTTGGCTGGAGTGGTCTCTAAACACTTTGTGAGACTAAACTAGAGAACCAATGGAGATGGCTTTTTGGTTGCTCTCTGGCTGCTCTCTAATTGCTCGAGCGGTCTGGGAGATGGCTCGCTCAAGTGGTCTACCACCTAGAGGTCTAGAATTACTCATCTGTCACTCTAGAAACCACCACCCTCTAATTGCCCTCTCAGCGATCAAGCAGGCACACATAAATTTTGATTTACTTGGTCCCCAAGACAAACCCAATTTCGTGCATATAAATAAAAGGCTATATTTTCAGCTAGGGTAAGCTTTTATGAGCTAGAAATGACCCAAAACCTTTCTAGAGTGCTTTAAGAACAACCCTAGGTCCCTAAGTCCAAAAAGCCAACCATCTTGATTTTTCTATTAAACCTCACACATTGAAGAAGAAAGTTTAGCTTGGTGCCAACCAAAACCCACTTGGAGAAGTTTGCATTTCGAGAGTCTTGCGTGTGAAGTCTTGAAGATTGTTTGAGGTCTAAATGATCCATTGTGGTGGAGGCATTTACGTGAAGCTATCCATAACTTCGAAGATGAAATTTCAGTAGAGAGATCAATGGAAGGAAATGAGCATCTCGCCAATGGAAGTGGTTAAGGTATAAGTCTCAAGTACTTGTTTGGCTTTGGTGAACCCTATATTAATTCTCCGTGGTTTTTCCCGAGAAGGGTTTTCGCGTCAACAATTGATTGTGTCTTTTTCTTGCTTTATTTGCTTATACACTTAGACTTTGTAACACACACGCACACAATATGTTTGATGAATTATTTGTTTATCTGTAAAGTCAGTAAATAGTTGTTTTGGTTATTAAGGCTTTGGGTCTTTGTAAAATTGAGTGTTAATCTTTCAATTGATTAATTAATACATCAATTCACATGACAATTTTGAGTTGTTCATGTTAAAAGGGGTTCAAAGGAATAATTGATAAATTAACTTTGAATTTGCTAATTGTGGTAGACATAGGTTAAAAATTTGTGTTTCGCTAAGTCGAATTAAAATTAATCTATTCACCCCTCCCTCTATATCTAGATGTGATTCCTTGTGTATAATCGAGTGAATAGATCCTTCATGTGAAGTGATAATTTTGCCCCACAATGGTTAAAAACAACTATCCAGTCCCACTCATTGATGAGCTGTTCAATTGATTAGGAAATACAATTTACTTCGCCAACATGGATCTACGTCTTGGATATCACCAGGTCAAAATTGCTAAAGGGACTGAGGCAAAGACAGGTTGTGTGACGGGGTACAACTCATACAAATTCCTTGTTATGCCTTTTGGCTTAACAAATGCTCTTGTTGCATTCTATAATTTGATGACCAATGTGTTTCAGGAGTAGTTGGATTATTTTATGGTGATATGCTTGGATGATATTGTTGTTTATAGCCAAATCTTAGAGGACATATTGAGCACCCTCTATTGGCCTTGACTAAGTAGAGGGAAGTAGAATTATATTTGAAACCAAAAAAGTGAGTTTGCCCAAAAGGAAATCACATTCCTTGGGCACATAATTTATGCGGGTGTAGTGAAAATGGACCCTAAGAAAATAGCCATTGGGAGTTGGTATGTCCCTACAAAAGTGACTAAACTATGTTTAATCCTTAGCTTGGAAAATTATTATAGAAAGTTTGTGAAAAATTACTCAAATAAGTTGTGTTAATGATCTCTTGAGGATAGATGGGATTTGGAACTGGTCCTATCAATGTCAGGAGACATTCAATCGTTTGAAGGCAGTGGTGACAACTAGCCCAGTTTAACGACTTCTTGACATTAATTTTTCATTTGAAGTTCATACTAATGCATTAGACTTTGTAATTTGAGGGGTGTTGGTGTAGAACAGTCATTTAGTGACATTCAAAAGTATGAAGGTCAATGATATAGGGAGATAGTACTTGGTGCATAAAAAGGAAATGAAAGTACTCTTCATTATGTCAATACATGGAGGCATTACTTGTTGGGGAAGTATTTCTTGGTCCTGGTCAACAATGTGGCTACAAGCTGCTTAAATTCCATGAAGAAGTTGAAACCAAAGTAGCAAGATGGCAGAATTTTTTTGTCTAGTTCAACTTCATTTTGTAGTACAAGTCTGGCAGTGCAAATCAAGTTATTGATGCACTCAGTTGGATCCTGATCATGAATAGAATGATGGCCTCACTATGCCAAGTTGGTGGGGACATGCTACAAAGAATTCTATACCAAACAAAGGATAATCTTATGACTAGTTTGCTACTGAAGTAGGTGAAGTAGGTCTAGAAGGGTGTGACCAGAAGATTTTGGGTAGAGGAAGACGTCCTCTATGCCAAAGGAAGAAGACCATATGTACCGAAAACTAGTGGATTTCGACAACTGTTGCCAAAAGAAATACATGATGCTCTAGGGGCAAGGTATTCTGGGCAAGAGCAAAAACTTGCTTTATTGGTGAAAAGTTATTATTGACCGCGCATGGAAGTTGATGTGGAACTTTATATATGCACTTTCTTGGTGTGCCAGTAGGACAAGTTGAAAAGGAGAAAGATGGTGGGTACCTTGTAGCCTATCCCCATTCTAAGCCGGCCTTAGGATAGTGGTTCCATAGATTTCATCAATGGGCTGCCAAAGGTGAATGATCTTACTTTGATTTTTGTTGTGGTTAACAGATTCTCGAAGTATGCAATGTTCGTCTCGAATCCAAAACTCTATTCTACGAAAGTTACAGTCTCGATGTTCCTTAAACATATCGTGAAGATTTATGGTCTCCCCCTTGATATTGTCAATGAAAAAGATACTAGAATCATTGGTCAGTTTTGCACGGCCTGGTTCGAGCCGATGGGTTCATAACTCAACTTCTCCACAATCAGTCATTCACAAATAAATGGACAAACTGAGCAGGAAAATGTTATGCTGGAGGAATATCTAAGAAATTATGTTACAACAAACCAACAAAACTAGGTTGATTTCCTAGCCTCTCACTCCATATGAGGTAGTCAAACAGAAATCTCAAGGGAGATGTCCTGCAATATGTCGCTTCACTTGGGCTCATCAAGAAAGGACCGAAGAGGCAAAGTACTGCTTAGCAAAGATAGTGAAGAGGATGAAGAAATGGGCAGATGAGAAACAGAGGCCAATAGAATTTGATGTTGGTGACAAAGTGATGTTGAAACTGACCCCTCATATATGGAAAAAGATCACTAGCAAGCTACACGTAAGGGATTGATCCAACATTATGATAGTCCTTTTGTCATTACAAAAAAGATTAGCAGGTTGGCTTATAGGCTAAACCTTCCTAGTCAGCTCAAGTTGCACCCGATTTTCCATGTTCCATTCCTAAAGCAATACATTGAGGACAAGGATGAACCTAGTAGACATGTACGGTATCAAGCTTATCCAGCAATCAAGAAGCAATACACTGACGTGGCTGAAGCTATCCTTGACCATAAGATAGAGGGTATGGGTAAGAAAAATAAAATAACTCATTACCTAGTGAAGTGGGAAGGCACCAAAGGAAGCTACTTGAGAGAATGAGACTACATTGTGGCAGTTTGACGATTTGATCAAGCAATATCATGCTACCCTTCCAACAAGGTCGTTGAATATTTCAGGTGGAGGTAGCTTGTTAGAACCTAATTAAATTAGGCCAAAAATAGATGTGGTTTGGTGGAACCTTGCACCAAGGCAATCCATAACTTTGAAGCCAAGTGAAGTAGCTAAGATGTTCAACAAAAATTCCAAGCACTATGCCCCAAGCTCTAGTCATTATGTTTCTTTGGTTTAGCTAATGTCCATTCATCTCACTTTGGAAAATCATCTAAGAGCATATATAGGGGGAGATAGTTAAGGGGCACCAAGGACATGGCAAGCCTTGTGCCTCCAAGCCTTGGCATCACTAGGTAAGGCATGCAGCAAGGACCTTGCCACAGGTGAGGCAAGACGGACAAGGGAAACACAAGATAATGGTGGAATTGAAATTTGTGAGACTCGTAGATATGAAAGGTCACACGACTGAGGATGGTAACATGTAGTGGGAAAAATTGAGGCAATATTGGTGCATAGCTTTGCAAGGCATGGCTTGGGCTTAGCTCAACATGCTTCATTGGTTCGTGGGCAACGCTTGGCTGCGAATTTGCAGGCACATAGATGTGGCAAGTATGCTCAATGCATGGAACCAAATGGTTGAGGGCGGTTGCTCTGTATGGCCTAATCAGGGGATGTAGTTGCAAGCGGACATGACCTAATCATGGGTGAGCAGTTGTGGGCAATTACCAAGTTAGGTGTCAAATTGGAGAAACCACCAACCACCTGTCAAGTAGAGATGCAATCTGGCATGGAAATTACTAGTGGAAACTGTCATGCCCATACAATTGACTAGTTATGGACCAATAAATCCTAGGCAGTTGTTTGTGTCAACTATCATATTCCTTGTATATAAGGCTGTCTATGGGCCGAGCTAGGCTTGGCCGACGAAATTTTTTTTGGGCCGGGCTTGGGTAGTGTAGGCCCAAGCACGTACTCGGGCAAGTGGCGGGCCGGGCTTTGGATAGAGCAGCCTAGCCCGTCACCTATTGGGTGGGCTTTGCGGGCGGGCTTTTGATGGACCTGTTGGGCGGGCTTTGTTGGGCCTGTTGGGCAGGCCTGTTTTGGGAGGGCTTCTTGGGCCCTATTAAAAAAAATATACAACTTTATTTAATTTTTTTGTAAATTATATTTTTAAATTAAAAGTATAGTCAAAATCAAAATGGACAAAAATTAAATAATTAATAATTTTATTTATGAATAGAAGAGAAATTGAATCACAATAGAATAAATACATCCCAACTAGGTTGGCACCTACCCACCTATCTATCATTTGTACAATTCTACCCATTAAAAGCTTTTGTACATGAAAAGCTAGAATATTTAATACATGAAAAAAATACATCAGTCTTAATATCTAAATTTCTAAAACTTTAAATTCTGGCATTGGGGGATTTGTATCCATATTTTGATCTCTCGCTTCAGCTGCATACCAATCTTGAAGACACATAAGGGCTTCTACTGTATTTCCATCCAAGTAACTCTTATGTTCATCAATGACACATCCACATGTACTAAAAACAGATTCAGATGCTACAGTCGACATAGGAATTGTTAGTATATCATGAGCCATGGTGGAAAGAATTGGAAACCTACTTTCATATCCTTTCCACCAGGCCAAAATATCAAAATTAAGATCTTCAACACTTACCATTGGAGCATTGTAATATTGCTGAAGTTCAGTTAACCCCTTAGATGTTAACATATCTCTTCTGTTCAAAATTGAAGCTAGCATAGATATTTTACTTTTACTACTATCAACAATATCACTAGAAGTTGAGGGGAGATTAAGTGTACCACCATTCCAAATGTTACACTATATTCATTGAAAAAAATTTCAAAATAATATTTTATTTTATTCATATGGTTCATGTGTTCATCATTTAAGTTACCATATAAAGATATAAAAACACTTGTAAGGCCAAATTCTTTAAATCGAGGGTTAATTAACATACCAAAACCAATAAGTATAGGAAGTAGTGAAAAATATTTATTAAATTTAGATTGCATATTATGTAAAATAGTAGAAAATTCGAGTTCATTACTATATAGTTCAAAAAGATCACTGATACTAACTATATGAAAATAGGCAAGTGTAATAGTTGGATAATAATTACCAGATAAAGTCATAGTTGATTTATAAAAAACTTTCAAAAAATCTTTTATTTTATCAGTGACATCTCATTCCTCTTCGGTGGGACATGATAATGAACAGGTGGTATCTATACTAACATAGTCATTTAAGGCAAGTTTATATTTAACTGTCACATCTAGCATTTTATAAGTGGAGTTCCACCTATGTTGTACATCATATAGTATTTTTTTGCATTTTAAATTATTCTTTTTACACATAGTTACAAATGTCCTAAATCTATTTTCAGAACCTATTATATGATAAATAATATGTCTAATTTTATCAATTATACATCTAATATCATGGAGACCACTTTGTACTATGAGATTTATGATATGACACATACATTTCATATGAAAAAAACTACCTTCACATGGTAAAGTTAAATAACATTTTAAATGACTTACAACCCCACTATTATTTGTTGCATTATCTAAAGTAATAGTAAAAATTTTGTCTTGAATACGATAAATTTGTAATTGATTATAAATAACTTCAAAAATAACTTGTACACTATGATTATCTTCAATCCTTGTAAAAGTAATAATTCGTTTTTAGCATAACTCAATTATCATCAATAAAATGAGCAATTATACGTAAATATCCTAATTCGTGGCAAGAAGTTCAAATATCAGAAGTTAAACAAATTTTACTTTTAAGATTATCAAAATAAGTAATTAAATTATTATTTTTTTGTACATAATATTTAATAACATCTCTTTGACATGTTTGACGAGAAAAATTTTGGAAGGAAGGATTAAAATCACTTTGTAACATTCTTTCAAATTCAACATCGTCTACAAGAATAAATAGAAAATTTCTTACAACAATCCATCTAACAATTGTTTTTTTAGCAGATTCAGGTTCATAACTAAAAGTGTTTAGTGTACTGGTGCTAGCAGATTGTGATAACATTGTTTGTCTAATATTAGTTTGACCTCTTAATAAACATGTCTTTATGTGTATAGTTAAGTGAATAATTTTATTATTTGAACCTCCGTCAAAATCTTTTTTACAATAATTATATATAGTCTTTTCTGATATAATGACCCCATTAGAATTCTTAATTTGATTTTCTCAAAGTGATCCCAAACCTTGGACTTTTGTCTTTTATTAGATAGTACATTCTTAGTAGAATTCATCTCAAGCGTTGAAAGTGGATCATTCCCTTCACCCTCATCGATGTTCTCATTATCATTATTCGACTCAAAAATTTCGTTATAAAAAATATTTTGTGAATGAGATAAAGTCATTACGTAAATTAAATTATAAAAATAAAATAAATACTTAAATTATGTAAAAAAACTTTCTCGCCAAATGAGAGTTGAGACTTCAAGACTTCAAAATACTTGAGACTTCAGATTTCAGAACACTTGTGAGTTCAGAGAATGAGAGTTTTTTTTTTTTTGCAATGAAATGTGAGCAAATGACTGAGTGGGTTGAAATGAAATTAGTCGTTTATTTATAAATTATACATTAAAAAATAGTCGACCGTTGACTCAAATAAATTAGTAAATTTATGACTATCATGTCTCAGCCGCTGACAGACTGAAAAGATTGTCAGAATATTGATGTCTATCGGTCTCACAGGCTATGAAGTGAGTCTGAGTCTGAGACAGTCCACTGAGTCTCCATAACTACATAGCTACAATTAAAAATAATACATAGTTACTGTCCAAGTCTCAAACTCACATTCAAACCTTTTGAACAAATTTAAACTTAACTTCACCTACCATTACCAAAATCAAGTCCCACCCACCTACCATTCAATTTAAGTCTCACCAACCACTAACATTCAAGTCTCGCCTACCAATACTATTCAAGTCTCCATGGGCGGGTATGGGCTTCGGCAGGCTTCAGGCTTCGGGTATGTGGACGGGTATGAGGCTGGTTATTGGGCGGGTTATTGGGTCGGGCTTCGATTTCAGGCAAGGTTTCGGACCGGGTAGTGGGTTTAGGAGTAAACACAAACCCTTTTTAAAGGATACTAGGCTCGAGCTCGGACGGGCCAACTATCGGACTTCAGACCTATTTTTTTGAGGCAGGGTAATGAGACCCGTGGATAACCCGGCCCATGGACACCCCTACTTGTATAAATAGGTAATACTGGGGCAATCTATAGGCAGAGAGTCCTTGGTCGGATTTGTATATTTCTTGTATTGTTTGAACAATAATATAAGGTTAGGGAGTGTTTTCCATGTACATCATGTGTTGCTTGTCTGTGTTTGTGTGCCCTTTTACGAGTTAGAGTGACTGGTTGTTGAGGCATCACCTTCACAGGTGGCCTCTTTCATGAAAAAGGTTACAAATAGGAAGTTACCACGTCACACAAATATATATTGTTGTTAGTGGTGTTCATGCGGAGTCCTTATGTGATAAAACAATGATAACAAATATGGTATAGGATGAAAATATGTCATTGTAAAAAATCATGGCTAGCAACCGTGATGGAATGGATTGGAAAGGACACTCCAAGCCCATCCAACCAAAATTTTAAAACTAGCATGCCCTTAGGGGTGCTTAGTTATGAATATATGATGGGATTAGGAAATTGGCTCTAATTCACTATACAAACGGTAGTAATGAAATTTTTTTTTTTATTATTATATTTCATTTTTCTGAAATTTGGTTCAATGTGGGGGATGAGATGGGGGTTCAATTTGATAATACCAATACTATGTTTGAACTTGAGATTAAGAAATGATAACAAGTTGAAAAGGACGAAAGTACCCTTGCATCTTTTCCCATCCAATTAAGTCTAAATTATTTTGGTCATTTTCTATTCGAATAACAACCGAGATTAATTTTATACTACGAATCCCATGCATCCGATTTGTACTATGTGGTGTTAATCATCTTGGTCTGACAGTCACTTCTGGACATTCCAAAAATGTACAGCTTCTGTATGGATGGCTTAGGATCTAAGTCGTGGAAAAACATGCACCTTCGATTTGTTCTCCGCTATGAAAATTGCAGCTGTTTTCTATGCCTATGCCAAATACGTCTTCATCAAGCTTTTGTCCTGCCAATGTTCATTATTAACTTTCATGTGGCATCTCAACTCTTCCAACTCTGTCCTGAGGCTGGTTTTTGTTTTTTTTTCAAATTTCTTTGCCACCCTACCCTTTTCATTTTGTTCTAAGCGCATCACATTAGGGAAGTGTCGAACCGGACCATGGTTAGTTTAGAGGTCAACCTGAGCGCGATGTGTCGAGTCCCATTAACTACAAAAAATCATATTGTGACCGAAACAAATGATTTATGGGTAATTATTTGCATCCGAGACTAATGTTATAACCGTGAATAAAAAATATGAACGGTTCTCGTTGCACAAAAGGAAAAAAAAAATGGACAAGCTGAAAAAAAAAAAGAAAAAGGAACTCCATCACTGTATAATCAGAAGCAAAGGTTTAGGATAGTGATGGGGATGTTGAGATCATTTTGCTTAGGGCCCAAAAGGGTATAAAAATCAGATGGCTGGCGATGTCTCCAATGACAGCCAACCATCAGAAGTTTTCTCTCCATCTGTTTTATCTCTCCAACCACCAGAACTTCATATGTTGCTTATTGAACTTTATAGAGACTCCAGCCAACTATACCTTAGTGAGGAACCAAGATACCACATTTCCACCAATATTCCCAGGTATTTTTCTTTGGGTATATGTTCTGGTACATAACTGGAAGCTGCAGCAACCTTCTTGTTTCTGTTCTTACTAGTACACATTCTATTCACTCTGAAACTGGTTTCATTTGATAACAGAGGGAAGTTTGATTTTCTAACATAGAAAGAAAACCTCATTTTTTTTTTCCTTGAAAGAACCTCAAATTTCTGTCTTCTGGTTATATTAAGAGTTTGAACACACCCACAATTTAATCTACTGTAATTGTTTACTATTTGAGTGTGAAAGTGAATTCTTCTAATTATGTGAGTGCGAAACAGCTTGAAATGGATGGAGGAGATATGAATAGCAGGAGGAGAGTTGGATCAGTTAAAGAAGCCATTAATTTGTACAGAGGAAAATTTTCTGAAGGGAATTCTGCACTGGAAAAGTCCCAAATGAATTTTCCAGAGGTAAACTTGAAAGAACAATGCAAATCCCTTGTACCATTAATGGTTAAAGTTAGAACTCATATGCATGTCTTGGATGATTTTTCTTATTTATTTCTTTTAAAACAAAATTGTGTTGTTTGTCTGATGATATGTCTCATATTGCTGAAGCCCTCTGCAAGAACGAGAGAGTTTCGTCTTGCACGGAGAGCCATCGGGCGACTCAATGAGAATCAAAAAATTGCAGAATCAGTAAAAGCCAGAGCAGAATCCGAACTACTTGATGCAAGGGAGACCGTGAGAGATCTAAGTTTAAGAATTGAAGAATCAAATTCAAGAGCAAAATTGCAGCTTCCTGACGGGGAAAAACTGCAGAAGCATAAAAGCAGCGCAGAAGAAGGGGAATTGTCTATTGGGAACACTAAGGACTATCGGTATGCAGAAGTGATGAGGGAACTGAAATATGTAAAACAGGAACTGAGCAAGCTTAAACTTGACATGGCTTCTATTTTAGAAGAGAAAAGGCAAGCAGAGAAGGAAACTGAAGCCTCAAGTTCAAAATTGCGGTCTTACTCAATCTCAGTTGAAGCACTTACGAAAGAAATTGAGGAACTTAATGAGGAGCAAGTGTTGGTCGAGTTGGCTCGAATAGAAGCTCTTAAAGAATTTGGGGTCATTGAAGATCAGAGAAAAGAAGAAGCTAAGCAATACTCATCTGCCATGGAGGAAACAAGGAAGAACATGAATGACATCATCCAAGAGATTGATCGCTCGAAGGAGCTTGAATTAAAGCTGGCTGTTACAAATTCTGATGTCAATGTGCTACAGAGTGAACTAAGGCAAATTAAAGAAATGGACAAAAGGATTCAAAAACATGAGAAATTGAAGAATCAGGAGGATGGTCATCAAAAAGGAGGGGAATGGGAGAGTTCATCTTTGTTACAGTCAGTTACAGAAGAATTGGAAGCTGCGAAGAAAGAGTTAGCTTCCATTAGAGAAGAAGGTTTTCAATTCATGGCCTCCATGGATATCGTTAGACACGAACTCAAGCATGTCTCAGAAGAAACAGCTCAACTAAGGAAAACCGAAGAGAAAGCTGATCTAACCATTCAAGATCTCAATTCCAAGCTCCTCAGGGCAAAAACCAAATTGGAAGCTGCATCTGCGGCTGAAGAAAACGCCAAATCAATCGTGACAAATTTATCCCTCACTCTTGAACAATTAAATGCAGAAGCTGAGGCAGCCAAGAAAGAGAAGGTACTTACAAGCGAAGAAACCTCAAATGTCAAGGCAGAAGTTGAAAAAATTGAGTCTGAAATAGACTTAGCTGAGGAAAGGTTACAAGCTGCAATGCAAGAGCTTGAGGCAATCAAATCATCAGAAGCAATAGCTCTTGAGAATCTAAAAGTACAAACAGAGATTACAATGAGAGCTAGAGCTCCGGCTTCTGAACATACCTCCAAAATAACTATCTCAAATTTTGAATACGAGTACTTAAGAGGACGTGCAGTTGGAGCTGAAGAAATTGCAGATAAAAAGGTTGCAGCTGCTCAGGCTTGGATAGAAGCTTTAAAGGCGAGTGAGAAGGAGCTACAGATGAAAGCCGAAATAGCTCAAAGAGAGATCAGAGAGTTAAGGGTGGAGGAAGAGAAAGAGCTCTATAGAACAGAGAAGTCACCAACTGCAAAGAGACTGGTTGAAAATGAGAGACACAGTCGGTGGCAAAAGCATGAGAAAAACTTGGAGCCTGAAAATTTGCAGCGTAAGGTAACACTGCCTAGAAAATCCACAAATAGAAATGGAACTGCAACCCCAGCAAGACAAGCAAAGTTTCAGAAGTCTGCTTCTCCTGCAGCTCGGCATTTGCCTCGATCAACTTCTGTCACAATGAGAAGGAGAAGAAGGGTAATGCCAAGTATAACCAAGTTCTTCAGTAACAAGAGGAGTGAGAGGAATGTGTAAGCCATTCAAAGAGTGTTGGAGTTTTGATGTGTTGATAAGGAAGTCCTGTGAAATAATTTAGTCTAGGAAATTTGCAGTTTTTACTCTCAACTTCGATAATCAAGCACTTGCCTTCTAAGTTTGAGTTTGTTTCTGTGATTAACAATAAATGCAGTGTGTGAGGAATACATTGATATAAAGAATAAAAACTTATATTTTACTTCTCTTTCAAGTATTACCATCTCCCGACCTCCCCCCTCCCTGTGTCTGTGTGTGAAGTGGTGGGAGAAAAGACCCGGGGGAGGGGGGGGGGAATCTAAAACTCCCCGTGATTCGCTCACCAGTGCATGTTAAATGTGCAACAGAGGAGTTATGAATTTGGGGGAAATTTGGAAAAATCCTGAAAAATCATAGCAATTCGACTGGCCAATTCCCTATATTGGAAACTGCATCTCATTAGTCGTCAGTCTGTGCACCTTCCAACTCCGTTGACCAACTTACAAGCACTTGGTACAGGGGGATAAAAGTTCTCATATTGGATGAATACCTGACTCATGGGCAGAAGTGCAAGATATACACCAAACAATCACAAATACATTATGAAACATTTCAGTTTTGCCGATTACATGAAACCATAATGTGAGGAAAAGCTTATAAGGAAAAGGACAAAAAATATATATATAAGATTCCTTTTATTTCATCGCAAAAAGTGAAAACCCCAAAAACCAAACCCAATAGATGAAAATACATATATAGTGAAATAAACAGAAACTCCCTACCAAACTTCTTTCATCCGAGCCAAGTTCCTCATTGCGGCTGTTAGGTTCCGACCTATTGCTTAAGGTTGTCTGTGTGAAGCTTTGTCAAAGCCTCAGATAAAAGTACTGCTGTCTTTGTCATGGTTTGATACTGTGGCAGCAATGCAGGTGCTGGAGGTTGACTTTTATATATCTGAGCATATGTAAGATCATCATCAAATTCATCGTCGTAATTAGCCACCGCCACCGAAGCAGTGGCAACAAGCAGGGAGGAATCGTAAGACTCTGGAGGATTCACTAATTGTTGATTCTGGATTGAAGGTACGTTAACAAGTGGTGTTGCTGCTGGGGCTGTCCTGGAAACTGCTGGTTCAGGTATTGGTGGAGCTGCAGTGACCTCTTTATCAACTACTGGGGAAGTGATCATGGCACTAGGGGGATGCAAAGGGGACCGACCAGAAGCAATAGTTGCAGTGTAGATTAAATTACCTTGTGTGGGCATATTGTAAGTTTGTGAAGGCCTTATTGGGACCAAGTAAATTGGATACAACTGATTCGCCTGATAAGGGCAATGCTGCTGATGCAGTGGTGGATGATACAGTGGATAGTAAGATGAGACTGGCAATGGGCCAGCCGGGTATTGGGGTATGTAACTCGCACCTGTGTGAATGTATCGCACTTCTTGTTGCTGTTGCTTCAGATCTGGTTGGTGTGATAATTGATACCCAGAGACACGAATTGTTCTCATCATCTGAGTCACAGATGACGGATCAAAGAGGATGCTCTCTGAGTCAAAAGCGTTAGAAGAAACCCCCGAAGCAACAGGAACGAGAGATTCTTGGAAAATACCAGTTTTGGAGAGAGAAGCAGCACTTGCGACACTATAATCACTGTCAAAGTTTAAACATGAGTCAGTAATCAAAATGAATTATCAGACAAAAGAACTTGAGCCACATATATCCAAGCTAGAACTCACTATTACAATAGAAAGGAAATGTTATGAGACCTCTACATGTTGCACCCTTAAAAATTAAGGACGCAAAAACAAGACACCAAAATAAAATATCTAAGTCTCCACCAGAATTATACTAGATTAAAATTAGCTCAATTTCCTGTTTTATTGGGTCTCAAACCATCTAGAAATCAAGTTTTAGTTTCTACTGTTTTCCTTCATTTTCCCAGCAAGCATTTAGAGTGTTCAGACGAATGCCTATTTAATATTACATCTATAAAGTTGAATTATCAACTTATAAATGCACAACAACAATCAAAATTAATCTAATTTTTATTAATTTTGACCCAATCGTATAACATTAATCTGGAAAAAAAAATTCCTGATAAAAAACATTATCTTCTCTGCATGGTCCATAACTCAACTAACACATTCTTCAATAACAAACAATCGCACTAATTCATACCTAGATCTCTTTTCTCTATCCCCTGCAATTTTTTATTTTTCCTCCGTTCACTTCAATTTTAAATTGCATAATTAAAGAAAATAAAAGAAAAAATAAATTACTAGTTTAAATATAAATATTGCACAATCAATGTTCAAATTTTGGTATTGCAGGAAGTTTGATCCTCAACTTATAAAAACACAACAACGGTTAAAATTGATCTAATTTTCATCTAATTTGATTCAATGGTACAAAATTCATCACAAAATATTTTTTCCATTCAAAAACATCTTCTCTGCACATATCCTAATATCAAACAACTATACTAACACACTATTCAATTCCAAGCAATCCCACTAATTCACTTACTTTTCTCTTATTTTATCTCTATTCATTTCAATTTTAAATTGTGTAACAAAAAAAAAAAGAAAAGAAAAAATAAATTATTATTTAAAATATAAATATTGCACAATTAATGTTCAATATTTGAGATTGTAGAGTGTCTTCATCCATGAGATTATTACTAACAGAAACTAAAATACAAATGCACTTGTATGGGTGATTTCTTACACAACATTGAGATAAAGGCACTTTATCTCACACTCCAAGGTTGCTATCGAATTTGGGGACAACGAAAACCTAAGTATCACGAAGAAGGGTTAGAAGGGACGCCGGACGTGCCTCCAACAATTCCCCTCTGATGTTTAAGTCAGTCTTTGACGAGAGAAGAAGACAATGTTCAATGTAGGGTTGTGAGAACGTATCGTCTGTTTTTGCTTAGGAGTGCTATTTATACTTCCTAGTGGACGAGTGCGCAAGTCGAGATCATCCGTATGATCCTCTTTGGCGGGAGGGCTCCTGATTGGCTCATAATGAATATCTCTTTGACATCATCAGGCAGCTGGGCATCGAGCAAGGCGCCCCTTTGACCCTGATACTCGATCCCTTACAGGCATGTTAATTCGACATGCATTAGTGACATTAACTCCTCGACATCCAAATACTTGCCGATCATTAAACACCCGTGCCGAGCATTCACTGCGAAATTTGACGTCAAGCAACACACTCTGCGGGAATAAATGTCCGACATCCTAGTGTGTTGACTGTCGAGGGATCATTGCCCTCCCTATCCTTGGCCCCTGAGCATTAAACGCCTATGACTCGCTTGTCGCATGCTCATGAAGAGCACTAATTACATCCTTAAAAACCTCTTCTATGATTGGTCACAATGATTCTGCTAGATCTAACAACATGGGACAGCAGGCCCACGCCATTTGACAGATATTCCTTCGTTTATTCCCAAGTGGGCATTCCTGGTGCAAAGCTAGCTATCTTGCAACATGCCGCCAGACGTGGTTGGCGTGTAAAGTTAATTGTTCCTCACCCCTATCAGCCTATTCTCCATCAATATTTCTACTCTCTCGGTCTCAACAATCTTCTGTATACACCGAGAAGATTTGTCATCGACGTTCATGGTAACACCGAAGAGACCCTAGTGTATTTGTTGTAACAATGTCGAGGATAACATCGCTCGGCATAAAATTCCCAAAAGCCCTTTGTAGGCACCGAGGGGATCTTAGCGCTCATCTCCCCTAACAAATCTACGAGGTCAAGCATATCATATCACGCGAATCATTACTTCTACCATTATTGACAGAATGCGCCAAGTGTTTACTTTTGATTGGTCTCACAGACCACGTCGCATCAACTGCTCTCCAGCCTTTCAAGTACGCTGAGGAAGTAAGGTCCTAAGAATGCCTTCGATAGAATTTATGATCAGGAGATACCTAGAACCTTAGAGAATCCTCGGTCTATAGCAAGGTTTTGAAAATCGGTCGTTACGATGCATAACGGCTGTTACGTAATGATAACGTTGAGCTCCGATCCTGTTACACCCCAATATAGCGGATAGAATGAATTTCACAACCATAACAACCATTACGAACCCGTAACGGCCCCGAAACGGTCGTAACGGACGATACGAGCAAAATCGAGCTAATTTGACTCATTACAACTCGAAAATCGATTTAAGGTCCCTTCCATCAGAAACCCAGATTCAGTCGATTTCTTCATCATATTCCTTCACTTAGATCAAAATCTACACACAACCAAACATAAAAAATCCTTTGCATAGATACAAAGAAGGTATTAAACTCACCTGTACATTCCAGATCTTGATTCTTGAGGTTGTTTTATGATCTTTATTTGTGTCGAACTATCGAAAGACTCGAAACCACAACTGTCGAACGATTGTTGAGGTTGCTTTCGGATCTTGCATTTTGGATTTGTGCTCAATGCTTATGTTGATCAGTGGAAGACGCATCGAATGGCCAGATCTCCAAGCCTCCGCCCCTTTTGGGTTTTTTTGGAGACATGATCTGCTGCTTTATTTTATTATTTGGTTAAATCTTTTTGCTACTTTACTAATTATTGTAATGGAGTTTTTGTGGGTCTCAAAATTAACTAATTTTACTAGTTCATTAATTATTTTAATGAAGGTTATATGGGTCTCCCAATTTAAGAAATACTTTAAATACTTCTAATATTTTATTATCATGCTTATAATATAATAAAATGCACTAGAAATCATTAAACACTTTTTGTATGATTTTAGAATTGAAACATATAAATATTCATGTTTTATAGATGGCTGAGTCAAAAAAAAATATTCATGCTTCCAATTTCTGTTATTATTACATAATGCCCGTTTCACCCCGCGTCTGTTACACCGTTACTATTCTCGTTACAGCGACCATTATCGTTATCCATCTAGCTAGAAACAACTTCTATACCGACCGAAAGGCCCTCAGCCTCACCCAATATGCTCAAGATCAAAAGATGTTCCACAGTTATCCTCCTTATAACCTTAGTTTTGAGGGCAGAGGCAAGGGATGCAAGGGACTTTGTGGGGGTTTTTTGAGGCTCCAAAGCCGAGGCGTATTGCTTGCCCCGTGACGCCCCCGTGTTGAGAGATCAAGGTCATGCCGAAGGAAGCCATGTGAACACGTCTATCCTGTCGTGGAAGCTATTATCTCCTGCTCCGTTGTGGTATCAAGGATCCCATAAGAAAAAACTTATTGAGATCCAAATATATTGTACTCTAATCATCGGGGTCGGGCTAGTTCTCCTTGGAGGCGACTCCTGCCTTTACAGATGAAGCTTGATCTCCACAGATCTACATGATCCAGAGTGTCAAATTTTAGCTTATGTTGTACAAGGAATGCACAGCTTTGAGTGCATGCAGTCATGTCCTCCCCATAATCGCATTGTACGAGGAATTGGAGTTGATAACCACGAACTCTGTCAACAGAATGATAGATCCCATCTTGACTGGTAAGGTGATGTTATCGAAGGAAAGGGCATACGATCCATTGAAGCCAACGAGATGAGCTTTCACCACAGTGATGTCCTAGGGGCCGAGACCCATCTTATGCAGCATGTTTTGATACATGACCTCAGATGAACTCCCCAGAGTCAATCAATATGCACCTTAAGTCAAAACTTGATATGCAAAAAATGACAATTAGCGCGTCCCTATGAAGAAATACTACTCTAGCTAAGTCGGCATCCGAGAAAGTAATGTCAACCCTTTCCCCTCGAGCCTTCTTGGCTGGTTGTACTTACGCCTTGTTCTCTGTTTTTCATACCATTGCCACCCTGTTCAGGTCCGCTTGAAATGTATTGGTGGTCGGTCGTTCTAGGGGCATGGATGGATTACATCGATTACCATCAATTTCCTTCTGTCCCAACCACTCGGTCCCCCTCCTTGGAACTATCCTGATCGATGAACTCATCGAGGTGCCCCTCCACTACCAACCTTTCTAGAAACGACGTCAGGATTATGAAGATGGCACAATCTCACCTTTTTTACTCTACCCTCCCAACGAGACTCTTCTTTCTTCATCAGGGCTGAAATCTTGTCCCTAGGTATCCCTAAATTGTCTTTCACCTAGGTGAATTTGTCAATAGGAACCATGTCCTCTCCGTCAGATCGGTGTCCTCCAGGCTCATGAGAACACCCGACACCATAGTTATCAAATCATGTATCGGAAGGTGTATCGTTTTTTAAAAATAATGTATCGTATCGTATATCGTATTGTGTATCGTAAGATACAGCGTAATTTTAAATAATTAATTATAAAATATATATGCTTTTGAAAAAAAACATAGACTCATAAAAACCTAACATTTCATTAATATTCTATTTACTATTCAAGTCACCAATATAATTTACTAATATTAAAAATATAATAAAGGGTATCAAATTAAATTAATGATACTTATGTATACTTAAAAATAAAAAATTATAATGTAGGGGTATTAAATGTAATTCTTCATTCTTATAACAAAAAAAACACAGTCGTGTGTCTACCCAGTACCCACGACTCACGAATGAACACAGAGAGCCAGAGAGAAGAGGCAAAAGGCAATCGGCGATCACAATGCCGATGCCGGAGAGAGAGAGAGGGGGGAAGAAGTTGCGTCTTATGCCAACGCCTTTTGCAAAAAAGGTAAAACCCTCTTTGGACCCATCCTTTTTACTTCACGAGAGACGTCGATAGAGATCATCGTCTATTAGATGACTGGTCCTCTTTCTTGGGGCATAAGTTTCCCAAGCTCATGGGCGAGCCGGTTTGGGGTTTTTTAGAATTTTTTGCCTTTTGAGCAAGGTGATGTCAGATATCATTCCATCTTAGTCTGTCTTGGCAAGGTTTGGTCCTGGAGCGACTGAGGGTCCTTAATCCTCCGAAACATCTAAATTGATCTACGATGTACAACACGTTGACGTTGTCCTTTTCGATTTGTTCAAACCGACCTTCCAACCATTCTTTTATAAGATCCACCAACTCATAGGCAAGGGGTTCATTCTTACCTCCCACAAGGTTGGGTACAGTGTGCTCAGATTATTACCTTGAGTGGCTGTTCCTGGCTAGCGACTTAGTCCTAGCTCAAGTTGTCAATATGGTGCACTGACTTGGACATCAATACATCTGGGAGGGGATTGGCATTTTACTGGTGACATGGGTTCTCATCCACAGTCTCTTGATCAAGTGTTAACCATCATGGTGGCTATAGGTAAATTCTTGGCTTTCCCACAAATAGCGTCAAATTGTGCGGGTGATTTTTTGCACAATATTGAAATAGCAACACTTTGGCTGACATTCGAATGTTGCTCTCGATTTTGGGGATGACAAAAACCTGAGGATCACGAAGAAGGATTAGAAGGGAGGCTGAAGGTGTCTCCGGCAATTCCCCTCCGATTCTTAAGTTAGTTTCTAAAGAGGGAAGAAGACAATGTTCAATGCAGGGTTGTTAGAGCATACCGTATGTTTTTGCTTAAGAGTGTTATTTATACTTTCTTGGTGGACGAATGTGTCTGTTGAAGATATGTGTACAATCCTCTTTGGTTAAAGGGCCCTGTGATTGGCTCATAGTGGATGTCTCTTGTTGAGCATCGAGTAAAGCACCCCTTTGACCTCGATACTTGATCCCTTGCAAGCATATTAATCCAGCATGCATTAATGACATTAACCACTCGACATCCGAATATTTGCCGATCATTAATACTTGTACCAAGCATTCGCTGTGAGATTTAACATTAAGCCACACGCTCTATGGGAGTAAATGTTAGGCATCACATAGTGCGTCAAAGGATCAATGCCCTCCCTGTCCCTGGCCCCCAACATTAAATGCCTATGACCACAGAGCATGTTGCTTAACGTTAAATCTCATAGGGAATGCTCGGTACGAGTATTAATGATCGGCAAGTATTCAGCATCACATAGTGCATCGAAGGATCAACGCCCTCCGTGTCCTTGGCCCTCAACATTAAATGCCTATGACTTGCTTATCGTATGCTCATGAAGAGCATTAATTGCATCCTTAAAAGACCTCTTCCATGATTGGTCTCAATGATCCTGCTGGATCTAACAACATGGGATAATGGACCCACGCATCTGATAGATATTCCTTCATCTTGTTCCCAAGTGAGCATTTCCAGTAAAACGCTAGTTGTCTTCCAACATGCTGACTAACGTGGTCGGCATGTAAAGTCAATTGTTCCTCACCCCCACCGGCATATTCTCCAGCGATATTTCAACCTTCTTGGTCTAAACAATCTTTGGTATGCGCCAAGAAGATCCGTCGTCGACTTTCATGGTAACGCTAGAGAAACCCTAGTGCATTTCTTGTGACAATACCGAGTGCAGCATTGCTCGGTATGAAATTCTGATAAGTCCTTAATAGGCACCGAGGGGATCTTAGCGCTCATCTCCCCTGACAAAGGCCAAGCATATCATATTACGTGAATCATTACTTCTACCATTATTGACAGAATGCGACACGTGTCTACTTTTAGTTGGCCTCACAAACCACGTCACATCAGCTTTCCACGAAAATTTTGAATCTCATGCTCTCTGTTCTTCTTCTTACTTGACAACAATAAATACTCGCCAATATAGCCAGATAATTTCATAGTGCTTAACTAAGTATAAATTTATTTATAAATGATATGAATAAATATCCAACCTTTTTCCTACAGTTTTCTCAGCAACCAAACAGAAAAAGAAAATTCAACACTCCAATTACATAACCATTGAAAACCCAAAAAAAGTAGCTTCCAATCGAGCCCAGCAAAACAAGAAATATTTTCTCAAATTCACTCCAAGCTACAAGAACTCTACTAAGTAATGCAGACAAATTAAAAAATTCAGAAATAACTGTGTTTGGCTCGTGTTTTCTGGTATTTAGTTTTCCAAAAGCCACAACTAATACCAAGTAACTGGATTTTGCACAATTAAGCAGACAACGAGTTCTACTTAACTAAAACAAAAATCCAATCTTCCCTGATCCAACATTTTCTCGGCAACCAAACAGATGCAACAATAAAAAGCCAAGAAATGTACCTCTCAATTGGACCCGGTGAAGCAACTTTAACCTTCGTATCCTGCAAATTAACAACACCATCCTCACCATGAGCGCCAATCGGAGGCAAATTCGACATCGAGGCTGAAGAAGTTGTCGACCCAAAAGAAGAACTAGTCTCCAAAACCATGGATTCCGGCATAGAAGAACTACCCAACTCCAAACCGCTCCTACCTTCACCACTCTCCACTTGACACTCCCCAGATGAATCCGAAAAACCCAAACAATCTAGACCTGAATCGTCATTTCGTCCCTTTTGATTAATCCTCGTGCTCTTCAATGCATCAGAAAACCAAGACTCAGCTTTGAGGTCAAGAAGAACCGATCTCAGAGATTCAGATTTGACAGGGAAGAGGAATAATCTGACGCGGGAGTGTGTAGGGGAGCCTACAACGCTATCGTGCTCTTCTAGCATGTTGTGGAGGTCTTCGTCGGTGGTGACGGAGATGAGAGATTCGAGGTCTTCATTTGGGAGCTGGTACTTAAGGTGGAAAGGCGGTTGTTGTAGAGAGTGCAGGAGAGATGGGAAACGAGGGAGGAGAGAGAGGAGGCGGTGGTGCGGCGGTCCACGGAGACGATACGGGTGTCGCCGCCTGAGTAATAAAGTGACTTGTCGTGTGGGCGGGGGATTATGTGTCCGCCGTAGCTGCACATTAGACGGATCTTGGTTGTGGGCAGAGGTGGAAGTGGTGGGTCAGTGGTGGTGGTGGTGGTGGTGGTGGTGGTGGTGGAAAGGAGTGGCGTATGTGCTGGGTCCATGAGGAGGGACCAGAGGGGGTGGCGGGGGTGGCGGGGGTGGGGGGGATCTGCGCTGGAGGCGTTTGGAGAGAGAATCGCAGTGGGAAAGAGAGAGGCTTTATAAGGGGTTTTTGGTGGTGATGAGTAACGAGGGTGTAAAGTTTCTTTCTTTTTCTATGCCAATTTACGGTGGAATTTTAATTTGATCATTTTAAGTTCAATTGCAATTTGCAAATCTCAATTCTGTTTTAATTGCAATTTCAGTTCAATTTTTTTATTTAAACTTGCATATTTAATAGGATAAATTATACTTTGTATTTTAAAAGATTTAAGAAATTAAAATTATTACAATTCAGTCTTTCTATGAGCTTCTCTTGATCATCTCCTCAACATTAATAAAATAATTTTTTGACTAAATAAATAGTTAAAATTAACAAAAAAAATTATATTATAATATTTTTAATATATTTGAGGTTATTATATGAAATTTTTAATTTTTAAAGATTTAAAATAAAAAATTTTAAAATTATAATTTACAGATGTAACTTGTTTGAAAGGGAATGGGCGGGCATATGACAAAAAAAAATGATTAATTGCAAATTATACCCTAAAATATCATTCGAATCTTAATTTGTATCCTCAAATATCAAAAATTTTAATTTACACATTCAAAGATAGAAATTTGTATCAATGTGCACCCTCAAAGATCAAAAATCTCAATTTACACACTCAAAAATAAAAATTTGTATCAATGTACACCTTAAACTAAATTGATAAATTATACCTAGATCCCTTTATGTTTGTTACTTAATCATTTGGACTCATTCACATTAAGATATTACTCATACATCTTATGACGTTTGTACACTTGTAACACTTAACCGCTTTTCGTTGATATCTGTTAATATAACCGTTAAAAAATATGATTTTATCCTAATATAAAATTATAATTTCATATTACCCTTTATTTTATGGGTCTAATATACTTTAAAATTCAAAATCAAGCTTACCATTTAAATGTCTCATAGAATAAAGGGTTGCACATTGAGTGATATATTGCATTAGATATAAAAAAATATTATATAAATATCTACATTATATTTGACATTCAAATGGTAAGCTTGATTTTAAACTTTAGATTATATCGGACCCACAAAATAAAGGGTAATATGAAATTATAATTTTTATTAGGATAAAATCATATTTTTTTTAATGGTTATATTAACATATATCAACGAAAATGGGTTATGTGTTACACGTGCACAAATGTTATGAGATGTAGAAGTAATATTTTAAATGTGAAAGGGTCCAAATGATTAAGTGACAAACATAAGGGGATATAGGTATAATTTATCAATTTAATTTTAAGTACACATTGATACAAATTTCTATTTTTGAGGGTGTAAATTGAAATTTTTTATCTTTAAGGGTGCACATTAATACAAATTTTTATCTTTGAAGGTATAAATTAAAATTTTTGATCTTTAAGGATATAAATTAAGATTCGAACTATCTTTCGGAATGTAACTTACAATTAACCCAAAAATAAACGCAGGTTACAATACTAGGTGAGATTGAAATTTTTGAAAGACAATTGTTCAAATTAGAACTTGAGCTACCAAGTTAGAACCAATGTTATTAGAATTGGATCGATCATCAAATCGATAAAGGAATTGGGTCAATAGTTCATTGGTTCAACCGTTGAGTCAACTTGTCGGATTGGCCATATAATAAAAATATATATATAAATTATAAAAAAATAATAATTTAGATAAAAAAATATAAAATATGTTTATAATGCATACAATTTACCATAAATTTAATGAGGCCAAATATCAAATCAATATTCATAAAATTCACAATATCAATCTTAATCTCAATCTAAATAAAATTCACAATCTCAATCTCAATAATCTTAATCTTAATCTTAATCTCAATAAAATTCAATCTCAATCACATCAAAATTCACAATCTCAAATAAAAATTACCACAAATCTTTATCATCTAAAAACTCGAAAACATGGCATATATATAGAATACGAATACTTGTCGCTTGGACCGAGTCGAAGACAGAGAGAGAGTGGTAGAGAGACAATGGGCTTACTGTTTGTTGCCTAGAATGGAGAAGGAGATTGCAGTCTAAGGGCCTTCGCTACCTATTCGTCACCTGGAGAATGAAGAAGAAGACTGGAACTGGACTCTTGGGTCTTGGAAGTTGAAAAAGAGGAGTTGAGTGAGAGAGTTTGAGTTGAAGTAAACTAGCAAAGAGATGTTCGTCGTTGAGGCAAAAGAGAGGCTAAGTGAGAGAGTTCGAGTTGAAGCAGACTAGTAAAGAGATGATCGTCGTTGAAGTAAAGATCGAGTTGAAGATGAAGACGAACCAGATGAGTCCTGTACTCTTGTTCGTTGAAGCAGATGACCCCTTCTATTCCTTGAAGTAGATGAGGAAGATGAAAATCTTTAGTCTAGAACGGAGACTTAGACGAAGGAAAAATGAAAATTGTAAATGTAGAAATGAGATTTAGGGCAAAATTGCCCAAAATAGATATTTTTTTTTTATAACAATTGCAATCTAATCGACCGGTTCACTGGTTTTAACAAAAATTGGCCAGTTTAATGGTTAACAGTAGTCGATTCACTTGCTTTTCAGGAACTAGACCGATCTAAGTTCTGATTCATTGTCTTACAGGTCGAATTGGTTAGTCCATTCTAGTTCTGATAACAGTGGTTAAAACCTGCCTACTTGAAGATTATTAAATCATAAATTAGATGAATCACAATTTACACATCAAAAGATTAAAATTTTTTTAATTTGCACTCGTAATGATTAATTTTTCACATTGCATCATCAATATCAAAAAATAGTTGTAATGTGCCCTCACATTAACTTATGTTATACATTCCGTCACATTTTCTATGTGAACTCCACACTAACTACAGTGAGATTTGACAAAAATTTCAACGAAAATCTGTGTAAGGGTCACATAACAATCATTTTATGACATTGCAGATACAATGTGAAAAAAATTAATTTTTCAGAGTGCAAATTAAAAAAATTTAATTTTTTAAGGTGCAAAGTACCATTCACCCAAGTAAATTATCCTCTTTTAAATCAAAAAACCATACTATTGAATGTACACAGGATACAAAATTTCACAAAGATGAACAAATAAATAATTACTAGTTATTGTTCATGCATAAATGCACGAAGTAAAACAAAATGATTAATAATAAACATATTTATACTCACACCCAAAATCAAATCACAAACATATAACAGAGAGAAAAAAATTAATTATTGCTTGTAGTGAAGGGTGAGTGGTAATGGGCAGCAATGGTGGTGGTGGGAGACGATGATGGTTGTGGTGGGATAGTGGCAGCTGTGGTTGGTAATAGAGATAGTGGTGGTGGATTTTGGGTGACGATAGTGATAGTGACGACATACATGAATGACGACGGGAGGTAATGGTGGGTGTGGGTGATGGTGGACAACTGTGATAGTTGTTGATAGTGTACGGGGCAATGACGGTGGTGGTGGTGGACGATGACGGTTGCTTTTGAGCGACAGTGTGATGGGTGGTGGCAGTAGGTGTGGTAGGGGTGTATAACGACAAATGGTGGTGGTAGCTGCAAGTGATGGGTGACAATGGTAGTGGGATGAAGGTGATAATGGTAATAAATATAAAAATGAGATAACGATGATGGTGGATGGTGACGGTGGACGACAACGGTAACAATCAGTGGGGGAGTAGCGACGGTGATGGTGGTGGGGGGAAGGTGGGGCAATGTCGGTTGTGGGGGGGGGGGGCAGTGGGGTAACGTTGGTGAGGGTGGCAACAGTGATGGGGCGGTGGTGATAGTGATAGTTGTTGTGGGAGAGGTAGTTGTGAGATAGCGACAGTGGTGACAGTGATGATGGTGATGAGAATGGTGGTGGAGGTAGTGTTGGTGGTAATAGGGTGACAACAACAGTGGTGGCAGTGGGGGTGGTGGTGATTGTTATGGTAGCGATAGCGGTGGCAGTGGCGGTGGCGGTGGTGAAGTAGTTCCAAATGCTATTTTTTTTTAAAGTATTTATGAGAAGTTATAAGTGTTAAATTTACTTTTAAAAAGTCATCTCAAACACACCCTTAGAGACCTATTTTTCTTATTAAATTTAAGGTATTAATATTAGCCGTCTGATTAATTTTAAAATAAAATTTAAAAATATCTTAAATACGAAAAAAAATATTTTATTTATTTTTGAGATTTGAATTGTATTATACTTTACTATATAGATTTCCCAATTTTGATAAGTAAAGATCACTTGATAACCTGGTTAGAGGAATTTTGAGAGAATTACTAAAGATTAACCTTTTTTTTAAAAAAAAAAAATCGCTAACTAGACTAGACCATTTGGTATATTGTTTTCTTAATTACGAGGGAAAATCAAAAATAAGGAAACGTAAAAAAATTCGGGGGTTTTTTTTCATACAGTGAGTAGTATGATCACCAAATCCAGTGTCATCATTATAAAAGAAATTGTATTAAGTACTACAATCTTCTGAAAATAGGTGCAGGGGATACAAATATTTTCCAAGAATTAGGTTTTTGGTGCCTAATTAAGCAATTTTTTTTTTTAAAGCACACATAAGGGGATTCGTAGTATTTTAAAAAAAAGTGGGAATCACACTTTGACCCTTTAACTATGACCCTTCTTTCACTTAGCCCCAACTATCATGTTTTTTATATTGTACATTCAATTACATGATTAGTTTCACATTTTCTCAATTATTAGCATATATTAGATATTTAATATAAAGTTATTTTATTTTGCCGCTGAACTATATAATATATTTTACTTTATCCCGACATGTCAATAATTTTTATCCAAAAAGGTAACCAAAGTTTGCGATTGAAATAATTAAAATAATTGACAAGAAATTTTAAAAATTCAATAATTGAGTTGGCAAAGTAAAAAAAAAATTGTCATAATTAATGGAGTCAAAATATAATTTACCCTCCAAAAAATTGTACCTAGGAGTTTGGGCGGTAAATGGTTCGACGATTACAATAAGAATTTAATGGTCCATTTGATAGGAATGATAAAAAATAGGAGAAATATATTTTCTATCTTTCAAAGAAAAAAAATATTAATGATACACTTTCTTTCCTTATATTTGATAAGATGGAGAAAAATAAAAAATAATTAATTTTTTTTTAATGTTTTTTAAGATGGAAAAAATATATTTTTTTTAAAATTTTTATTTTAAAAAAAGTATAAAGACACATTTTATCATTGTATTTATGTATGAAATTAATATATACATAATATCTATATCTATAATATAAAAAAGGACATGCTGCAATAAGTTCATCCGAATGTCTTGAATAGATTAATCCAACGGCCGCCAACATTTCTCTTAAAACTATTTACATTGTACTATGCCTTCAAACATGAGTTACCCCTAGTATGTATATATCAAATGATATATAAACAAATAAGATATATTTTAACACAAATAATTCATTTTTCATCCACTTTCCTTTCAATTTTAAGGGATTAATTTTTGGTGAGTTAAAAAGAAAACTCGTACATCCACTTTTTCATCATTTCTATTTTCTTTCTTTACCAAACTTGATAGAAATATATCCATCTAATTTTTCATCTTTTTATTTTTTTCATCGTGCCAAACGGAGCATAAGAGTAATGATATATAAACCACATTTGGCATTTGGGACTTAATCAAAAACTTAATTAATATAGTCATTGAATTGATTGGTAGTTTCAATATTAAATAAAATTCACTTTTAATCAATAATTATTTTAAATTAGGTTCTTAAATTAAAATTTTAAATTAATTCAAATAATATTTTTCCCATAATTAATGATGTGACGTTGTTTGACGTGTTTTCTTGGTAACGTGAAGAATCAGAGTTAAAATAAGTAAGTTTGGGTCTTTCGAACCCTTAATTGACATCTCACCAATTCATCGTAAACAATAATTTTTTTACTCGTCATGTGATGTTCCTTCATCGTTTGCGTGTGGGAAGGAATTCTTGAAGGAAGGGAAGTCCATAATTTTTTTTTACCTTTTTATTTATTTATTCATCTCTATAATAAGATATGAAAGAAGTTGAATTTTTACTTCTTATATATTTTCCTCTAAAAAATATCATATCACTCAATTTTATTAGATATTCAATTATTTAAAATTTAATTAATTTATAAATTAACATGATCTTTATTTCATATATTATCCTTATATAATAGTGTATTCGTGTTGAAAATTTTTTATCTAGTTATGTATTTTAAAAAAATTTTGACATTATTTTTAAAAAAATAATATATAAAAATTAATTTTTAATGATATAATTAAAAAAATAAATAAATAATTATTATTTTGTGTAGTGAGATTAATTTTTTAACTAATCAAATCTTATATTTTATTGTACCTTCGGACATGAGTTTTTACTAATATATGTATAAGACGAATTTAGATTTATTTTTTTGAAAACAATGAGAATAAAAATCGCCTAATGAACGAATTGCATTTCATATCGCAAAAGATTAAAAAATTTTCACTTTGTATTTTTAGAAATTAAAATTTTCACATTTCACCATTAATATATTAAAAGTGTTGAAATGTAGACCTTTCGTTAAATTCCACTGCTCATGTCCTCAACGTCAATAGGATAATTTTTGATGGAATAAAAAACAAAAATTAAAGGTAGAGTTACATTTCAATATTTTTAATACATTGAAAGTACAATATAAAAAATTTAATATTTTATCGTACAAAGTAAAAAATCTTAAATCATTCAGAGCGTAAAGTGT
Organism: Ilex paraguariensis; assembly: GCA_963454935.2. Taxonomy (NCBI): domain Eukaryota; kingdom Viridiplantae; phylum Streptophyta; class Magnoliopsida; order Aquifoliales; family Aquifoliaceae; genus Ilex; species Ilex paraguariensis. The sequence goes on from CAUOFW020000901.1 coordinate 39,384, forward strand.
GATTCCTCCTCAAGCAATTGATGACATTCGGCTTTGTGATAGACAAATATCCTCAATCATTCGAATAAACTCATTTCACACAAAACAAAATCCAAATTTCTATAACAAGAGCATTTGAATTCTTTGGGATAATATATATAAATGGTAAATATCATAGTTGATATGTACAAATTTGCCTTCGGTTGAAATTTGGTTCCTCAATTATCAATTGTTTCAATTTAATTTATTAATTATCAATTTTATTTCAATTAAATCATTTCATTTATTTTCACTGTTAGATCTGAATAAAAATATAATATTTAACGCTTGAAACATATCAGATTGGACTAGTCTCTGGTTGATCAAATGGTGAAAATAAGTGGAACAACTTAATTGAGACAAAAATTGATAGTTAATGGATTATGTTAAGATAATTAAAAGTTTAGAGACTAAATTGAAAATGAAGACAAATTTAAGGACCAATTATAATATTTATCCCAATATAAATACTTGATTTCAAGACGGAATCTAATGAAAAGGCAACGTTTGCCACATCAAATAAATTTTTGGAGGGACTAGATTATGTTGGGTCATGTTGAGGCATCTCTGTCAATCAATGGAGATGCGAAAGCACGGAGGTATATTTATACGTACATGTACATGAACAACGACCTTGTGTGACGCATATAATTTATATATTTTTCTCATGTCATTTCACCTTATTCAAAAATTAGTTATTCCTCGTGTCTAAAGACACAAAATAATAAAAAAAATAGTTAATAATAAATATAGAGAAGGGAAAAAAGAATTTAAACACCAGTTTATAATGAGGGGTGAGTGATGGCAATGGTGGTGGGCGACAGTGGTTGTGGAAGACGGTGATAGTTATGGTGGACAGTGACGATCGTAGTTGTGGTGACAGCCATGGGTGGAACAGTGATGGTGGTTGTGGGTGTGGATGATGATGGGCGACGGTGATTATGTTTGGTATTGGTGGTGATGGGGCGACGACGGTGGTGGTGGCGGGTGGTGATGGTAAGCGATGATAATGGTGTTGGTGGGTGACAACAAGTATTTCTTGACGATAGTGATAATAGGTGGTGGTGAATGACGGTGGTGGTGATAGGGGTAGGTGTGGTGGGGGTGGGTGATAGTGGGTGTCAGCAGTGGTGGATGATGACGGGTGGTGGTGGTTGATGGGTGTAGGTGTGGTGGGGGGTGGGTGACAGTGACTGGCGACGATTGTGGGTGACGATGGATGGTGGTGTGTTTGTGGTAGTAGGTGATGGGTTGTGGTAATGGGTGACAGTGGGTGGTGGTAAGCGACGGTGGTAGTTAGATGATGGTGGTAGTGATAATAAATATAAGAATGAAATGACGATAATGGTGAGTGGTGGTAATGGATAACAGTGGTAGCAATTAGTGGTAGGTGGCAATGGTAATGGTGGTGGGGTAGCGACAATGATGATGGTGATGGTGGTGGTGGTCGGGTGGGGGGCGAGGGTCGAGCAGGGGGGTAGTGGTGCGGGGGCGGTGGTGGTCATGTGGGGACAGTGGCAATGGTGGTGTTAGGTGTGGTGGGGGCGATAGCGAATGACGATGATAGTAAGTGTAATGGGGGTGGGTGGTAGCATCTAGCAATCACACCAACTCCTAAATGGATCAAATGTTCAATATTTTCACACTGTACTTCATAGAGCCCTATCTCAAATCAAACTCGTTTGGCTCTTGTAAGTCATAAGAGCCTTGGACATCAAGCAATTTTCACCATAACCAAGCTACTTGTGTGACACCCCAAAATCCGAGATTCCCGTTGATCGCCCATCAACCCGCGAAATGCCTGTGAATATCGTATAACTCGATACCACACCGTTGTGTTCCATTTACCGGGATTCATAATTTAACAAAATCAGGTAGAATCTCCTTTGTACGGGAAAACTCTACCCAAAACACAACATGTGCACCGTACCATCACATGACCCATCTGAGGTCCCATATACAAATGTTGACCACACTGGGTTCATTTATAAAAAAACATTGACCACACTGGGTCCAATTATCCATACTTTCACATCATGAGTTTATGCATTAAACATAGTTAATACAAGTTCAAAATTATAATTCATTTACAAATATTACATGCCAATACATAATTTGAATAAAAGTTTACAAAACAGTCACGGTTAAAGGTCACATGTCGGCCCTTCTTCACCCTTGAGGTCCCGAATGAGAGTCCTCCACCAGTACGCACCCTGCACCTGAAATGTTTCCCGCATAGGGTGAACCAACGTTCAGTAGAAAAACTCCTACAGAGGCTACTCCCCACCTAAAATGCATATGCAATGCATATATCCACAAACAACTTCTTCCATTCCAAATAAGAATATGTTATTCAAGATAGAATCTCATGATGTCATGTCAAGTAATGAGACGAAACTCACTTATGCATGCTATCCCGAGCCTACACCGACTTTCACAACACAATGCGACGCATATGTGTAAAACAAACGTTTTTGATGAAACACATCCATAGATCATTTTGAAATCAACCATATGTCATAAAATCAATTCATTCTTGGATGTTTCCCATCAAATGAATAATTTATATATTAAAATTATGTGCTTTTATTGGGTATCGGATTCAGGAATCGCACCTTCGACTCCGTACGCCGTTACACTTTTCTGAAATTTCACTGCTGGTAAGTGTATGAACCAAGTGGCCGGGTTTTTCACCCGAAGGAATGTCTAGCCCTACTTGCTATACCCGACACAAGTTTTCTTATGCATGTAACCGTGCAACTCAATAGGATGTTCCATCCTACTTTCTCGAGCCCACCACCGACCACCAAGGATGATGATTGACCAACCATGTAACCACACACCCATGCTCATGGTTATGGATGTGTTTATCCTGTGCATATACAATGTAATGCATCATTTCAAACTACTACCATGTTCAATATATAATGAATGTCATATGAACAATTTCAACATATCTCATAATCAATTATATCCAAACATATAAATTTCATGATCATCATAATGCTAACATATCGTTAAGTATATATCAATATAACATTACAATTGTAAATCACATCATAAACATGTAATTTTGCTTTACCACATTTTTCAAACATGTTATTTCATCAAACAACAACTTTAATAACTCAAGGCATTTTATTAAACACTTTCACGGCACTAATTATGTTATCACATAATTCACTCATATTCATCGTATAACTCAAGAAATCATATTAAGTGATTTTTACCGTTAACCCCTCCGTCAAACCACGGAAAGATCCATGAATGTCGCATTAACCAACATCACATCATTATTATCCCTTTGTCCGAGATTTTAACTTGCACATATAACCCGTGTTCCTTTACTAATTTAATCATATCGTGGTCTAATATACTTCAATATATCTCATTTAAAACAAAAAACACATAGTGATGAGTGCAAAATATTATATATTTGAAAGCCTCATTACATGCATTTTAACTCAACTTTTGCATGTAAGTACTTAGAGTGAGCCGAAATTATGAATAATGTTGATATTTGGATGTTGCAAGTATTTATAGCATAAATCAAGTAATTTAGAACCTTGCAACTATCTTGGATGTGTGGTGAAGGTATGACCACATTACATGAAGATTTGAAGGCTTAGAAGTTAAGAAATCAAAGAGGTATTGGTGTTTGGTAACAAAGGCACCAGCACTAACTCCCTCTAGTGGAAGTACCTCTGTTTTTCTCCATTTTGGCCATGATCCACCTATAATCTGGAAAAATTCTAAACACTATATCCATTGCAAATCCTTTCTTACAAGATTTATTTAGCACATTTAGGCACCATTTTCCCACACTTAACATACACTAATGATGCATTCAACAAGATAATTTATCTCAAGTCATATCACCCATCCTCAATACCCCTTTTTAACTAAACCATCAATTTCAAACTAGAAATTGATTATATCCTTTCTACACCAACTCCATAACCATAGGCAAGTGAATTACATAGTTCCATATGTCTATCATTTTTCCATCCAACCAACTATGGTAGGAAAAATTTAAAATATACAAAACAATCCAGGTAAACCCAATTTTTCAAGAGTTTACACTAATAGCTTCCACATATCAAATGTGAGCTAAAACTTGATTTTTCTTCCTTCTCTTTTAATCTCCCTCACTTTAGGTTTCCAACAAACAAAAACACACACACACACACACACTAATGTATGAGTTAAACACACTCACTTTACTATATATTAAAATACACATAACTTCCATCCAATAACTTACACAAGTACTTCCATATAACAAAACAAAGTATGACTTGAATCAAACCTATTCTACACCTACTTCCTCAAGGCATAAAATAACATTTGCTATTTAATCACAATTCACAACACACATGTTATACATAGCTCATACTACTAACACATTCAAATTTTCAAGGGATTTCACAAGTGATTTCCACATATCACATACAACTAGAAATTGACCTAAACCATTTTTATACCCTTTTTCATTCTTATTTTATCTATTTCACATGCATAGGTGAGTGATATATATATATACTCTTTAATAACCTACACACTTTACATACACTATAGGTAGAAAATGAACCAAGGTAGGAAAACCCTACCTCTTTGAAGTGTGGAGACTTCAAAAATACCAAAATACGCCCCAAGTTCTTGATTTCTCAAAAATTTGTCATTAAATTTTCGATGAAAATCATTGTTTTTGGTACCCACGCGTAGCCCTTGTCGTGTAGATCGACTTTAATTCTTGGCCCGACGAATTTTGACCGACGAAACTCTAACAATCGACGGAAGAAAACTTGAAAACTCTCTCTCTCTTCTCTTCCTCCAACGTCTGAAACCAGCCAGAAAATGGGTAGGAAATATCTGAAATCAGATATTTCACCCTATTTATACTTTCCAAGGCTTGACACAAGTTGCGCCACGTGTCCCCCTTTGTCCGGGTCCGTTTTCGCCCCGAAACAATTAAATTTCGTACCGGTATAAGCTCAAAATATTTTATATGAACTTTATTTAAAATATTTTTTAAATTTCAAAATTTTTATAAAAATTTCATTTTTTGGGGGTCACCGGACGGTCGTTGCCTCGAAAAACGTGAAAAACTCGACTATCTCAGAATTCGACAAAAATTGACAGGGTAATTAGATTTCGTGAGACGAATCCAACGGTGAGGTCCATTTCATCATCTAAGTTCCAAAAAATTTTAGATTTTCGACCCGTACTGTAACGACAAAATTACCGTTTTGCCCTTATTTTCAGAAGTTTAAATTTACCAGGTTTTACAACTTGAATTGTTGCCCACTAATAACAAACATCAATTCTAAAACTATTCTTGAAGAATATTGAAAACAGACTCAATAATAAACAATCTAATGTTGCCCCCTCTATCTTATCAAACACTCGGGTCTTTACCCGATTTCCCTACAACATTAAGCACCACAAGCAATGTGGCCACAATTATTTCAAGCCACCCAAAAAAATGCACTATTTGTCATGATAAACAAGCTTCCTCAATGTCTTCACTAAATCAACAATGCTCTTCTATGTTAGCATTAACAACCTCATTAGTAAAACAACACAACACCATAAATGATTCAGTCCCAACATTACAGACAACAAAAGCTTTCTCATCTCAACAGAGCATCAACAATAGAGAACTGCATCATGTAGTTTCACTTCCTTCTGCACATAGTAAACGTGTTTGCTGCACTATAATAGAATTAGTTACAAGTTAAATGCCACCTGTAATTTTAGTCAATTAGTTAGACAAGTTGTCAGCTTAGTTGTTAAGGACTAACAAGATTGAGAGAGTTTATTTCAAATCTGTGTGTTCATCAGCTTCTTCATGGTATTAGGGCCATAACAGAGACCTTGGTCTCTATTAATGGTGAATTCTTCTTCCAACTTAATTGCCTCATCTTCTTTTTATTCAACAACTCATTTTATTTTTCACATTCTCCAGACTGAACTCTATGAACTATGTAGCTTAGAAATTCTAGATCTTTATAATTCTCAAAGCTCACTCTCTTCACGGATACTGTCACACCCCGAATCGGTTAGGTGTGTGACAGACATTTCCTCAACCTGCGGAAGACCAACTGGGCTACTCAGGTATTTACAAACTCAATGAGAAACCCTCTATGGTCTCAACCTGGAATGTAAACCCGTTATCACTTGACCTGTGTGCACTTACATTTCATACAAAAAGGATCTTGGTGTTTCAATCAATACAAACCATATGGTCATTTTAGATAGCGGTGGGTAACCACACTCAAAACCCTATTCTAGGCCTGGATTCCAAGCCAATGTTAAAATAATCAATCACATATTTCAAAATATGCTAACATAATCATAAATAATTTAAAGAATAATTTCAAAACAAATTTGAAAAACATCGCCTAATTTAGAATTGAGAAACCTTACCCGACGGAACGTTTTGATCAAAAATTGCCAAAAATAAAATGATGGTATTTTTAAATGAAATTTCATGCACATACTAAATTAACCTACTTAAGAGTGAATATAAAATTTATTTGGTGAAAATACCAAAAAATTGGCTCAAATCGACCCCTAGAGAGCAAAATAGACATTTTATACCATATATCGATCCGGGTATCGAATTGACCCGCAACTTTACCAAGACCTCTGTAAAGGTCTTAGGAGTCAAACACCACCAACTAGGGATCCATTGAACCCATCACACACTATTTCTAATTTGATTCTTGGTGCAAATGAAAATTCAACTATTGAACTAAATCATGCTTATGAGCAATGTATGATCTGTGATCAAGCCTTAATGACTTTGATTAATACTACTCTCTCATCCAAAACCATATCCAATATTGCAGGATATAACATCTCCATAGAGATCTGATTAGGTCTTGAAAGAATATTCTCTTCACTCTGTCGATCTAACATTCTTCAGTTGAAGACTAATCTATAAACGATCAAGAAATGAAAATATTCTATAGATCTATATGTTCAACGGATAAAAAAATGCTCATGAAAAATTACCTACAACGTCAGTCCTAATTGATGATGAAGATGTGTTGATTTATACCTTGAATGACCTTCCTCCTAAATATACTACCTTCAGTACCACAATTTGAACACAACCGCAATCCATTTTTTTGGAAGAACTAAATGTTTTTCTTCAAACAAATGAGATTTTCATTGACAACAAAGGTAAATCAATTCAATCTTACTATATTCCCACAAAAATGTCATCATATCAACCAAGAAATGATCAATTTTATAACCAAAGAAGAGGACAATACAATACAAACAACGGTCGTGGAGGCAGAGTATGAAATCGAGGTGGTTGACATTATGAAGCTAATAGAGAATCACCATAGTCCTAAAATCTATCTCTCAAGCCAAACAACATTTCAATTATGGATCTAATTCGTCTCCATTACCTAATTCTCTCACAACACCATATAATTTTGGTAATTCTTCAAGAGTTATGTGTCAAATTTGCACTAAGCTTGGGCACTTCGCTATTGACTATTATCTTAGGATGGATTATGCTTATCAAGGCAAACATCCACCTTGTCAACTTACTGCAATGACTACAACATAAAACAATCCTTCATTTTCTACATTTTTTTGGATCATAGACAAATGAGCTACTAAGCACATGACCTATGATATGACTAATCTCTCTTTATCCACAAACTATACTGGTCCAGGCTCTATAACAATTAGTGCTGGTTAGAATCTACAAATTTCTCATGCAAGTCAATCAGATCTACACACAACTTTATCTTCAAATCTATTATCTATACACCAGTTATGCAAGGATAATAATTTTTCGTTGCACTTTTCACTCTAATACCTTTCAAATTTAGGACATCCACACGGGGATAATCCTATATCATCACTAGAATGAGAATGGACTCAACCCCATCCATACTTCCAAGTTTACTTCACCTAATGTAAGTGAAATTTTAGGCAAATGTGTTTCTCAACAATTGTGGCATGAAAGCCTTGGATATCCATCAAACAAGGTTCTTCAACATATTTTGTCAAAAACTACTACTTCTCTTCTTGCTCACAAGACTCCATCCTGCATTTGTCAACATGGTCTCTACAGCAAGATGTCAAAATTACCTTTTTTCCTTTTAAGTTATGTTTCTCGTCATCCTTTTGTTCTTGTTCATAGTGATGTAAGGAAGCCCTCCCCATAAATTCCTTTAAAAGGTTTTTTTTTATTACCTTTTGTTTGCAGATGATTGTACTAAATACACTTGGATATATCTCTTAGTTCATAAATTTGATGTCTTCTCCACTTTGTGTAAATTCAAGTTGTATGTTGATAATTAATTATCTCTTAAAATGAAAGTTTTTAGGTTTGATGGTGGTGGTGAATACAACAATCTATCAATGCATAATTTTCTGAACTCTCATGGTGTTTTACACCAAAAATCTTTTCCTCACTCACCTGAACAAAATGGGGTGGCTGAGAGGAAAAATCGTGACATCGTTGAGACTACGCTTACTCTACTTTCCAAAGCTTCTCTCCCAAATCAAATTTGGTTTCACACATTTGTCGCTGCTGTCTTCTTGATAAATCATTTACTCAGTCTAAATACAAGTCATAAGCCTTCATATCAGCTTTTATTTGATCGTCCTCTTGATTACACACATCTCAAAGTCTGCGGTTATGTCTGCTATCCTTTTTCAAAAACTAATATAATAAACACAAACTACAATGAAGTTCTAAGTGATGCATATTCATTTGTTACACTCTCAATTATAAAGGTTTCCTTTGCTTTGATCCATCTATTGGTCACATTCAGGTGTCTCATCATGTTATTTTTTATGAGTCTCTTTTTCCTTATGTCCTTTAAACTTCTTCATCCCTTTCTTCTTCAAATTTATCTTCACAATCTATTTTTCAATCCATTTTAGGACCACCCCCATCTAATCTTAGACCTCATGTTTCTTTGATTCCATTTATTCTCAATTTTACTTCCTCATCAATCCCAATTTTCAATTATTCTTCTGTGCCTATGTCCTCTAATATGTCTTTAGTTTTTGCTTCCTTACTCGCTTCATCTACTTTACCCAATGCTCAATTTACTTTGCCTCCAATAGCTCTTTCTAGTATAGCTTTGCAAGTACCCAAGACCTCTAATATTCATCACATGCAAACTCGTTTAAAATCTGGCACCAGCAAAAAGAAGTCTTTTGTTGCTACCTCAGTACCTACAGAACCTTCATCTTTTACCATGACATCCAAAATTCTAGAATGACGTACAACTATCGCTGGGGAATTCTCAACTCTGCAAGCACAAGGTACCTAGACATTAGTTCCTCCACCTACTCATAAACATATTATTGGATGCAAATGGGTGTTTCGTCTCAAATACAACTCGTGTGGTTCTATATCTCGTTACAAAGCTCAACTTGTGCCAAAGAGCTATCATCAGGAGGAAGGGCTTGATTATGAAGAGACTTTTAGTCTAGTGGTCAAACAACCTACTTTGAAAGTTATTGTTTCTTTGGCAGTACGCAATGGTTGGCCACTTCGTCAATTGAATATAAAAAATGTATTTTAAAATGGAATCTTGAAATTGGAAGTTTACATGGTCCAACCTCCTGGATTTGTTGATCCTATAACTCCTCAATTTGTGTGTAAATTACATGAATCAATTTACAGACTCAAACAAGCACCATGCTTGGTTTGAAAGGTTCACCTCTCATTTGCTTACCCTTAATTTTCAATCTTCATCAACATATCCTTAGTAGTTCATTAAGTCCACTATTATATCTATAACCATTCTTCTTTTGTACGTTGATGAAAATTATCATCACTGGATCAAATCTATCTTACATTTCTACCCTTATTACATACGTCAATTTTGAATTTGTTATAAAGGACCTTGGTTCCCTTAAAATACTTATTACGCTTGGAAATCTCCATTTCTTTTGGCCTATTTGTTTCTCAATCTAAATATGCCTTAGATCTTCTCACTAGAGTAAATATGGCAACTTGTAAGCCTTGTACTACACATTGTGCTACATGTTCTCGTCTTAGAAAAATAGGTGGTGTTCCTCTCTTTGATCCATCCTTCTATCGGAGCATCGTTAGAGCTCTTCAGTATTTGACTTTCACAAGACCTAACCTTGCATTCTTTGTTAATAATGTTTATCAGTATATGCACAACCCCACTAATACTCACATGGCTACTATGAAACGAATGCTTCGTTATCTTGAGGGTATGACTCATTTTGGTCTTCATTACATCTACAATAATCTTGGTATTGCTTCTTATGCTGATTCAGATTGGGTTGGGGACCCTCTTGATTGTAGATCCACCACTAATTTTATTCTGTATCTTGGTACTAATCATATTATTATGAACCAAGTCCACAAGCAAAATAATAATGCAACGAAAATAGAAAAAATAAAGCACACAAGATTTATGTGGTTTGGCTTAATAACCAAGCCTACATCCACAAATGAAACATAGCGACAAGATTTTAGTATCAATGGTTGGAATTACAAAGTTCTCGAATTAAAGGCAAGAGAACATATTTTCCCTATCATTATTACTAAATTAATAGTGCTAAAAAAATCCTCTTATCACCAATATTAATTTTCTTGAAGAGGACCCAAAACAAATAGAACAAACCCCAAATTATCAAAAGAGAACTCCTCATGTCATCGTCAATTACCAGTCACTAAATCCTATCAATAATATGTATAGCTTCATAACACTTTATAGCGTTAACCTTGACTAAGTCAATGCCTTCTTTAAGTCCATTACATGTGGGACTTGATAACCTTTTCTCAATGGTGTGAAACAAGACAATAAGGAAAAAATTCAAACCAAACAATAAGAGAAAAGCCTTGCTCCAATAAAAGTGACGTGATGAACAAGAAGTCTTGAGACTTTGTTCATGACAAATGTCCATGCCAATTAATTTGAACGTAGAGGCGGCGAATGAAATTCTCTAAATAAAAAATCCAAATAGACTTGGAATACAAGTTATATGTAACAAATCTCCACTTTGGATTGTATTCCATTAAGCCATCGAACAAAAATGAACTTGACTACTGTCTTTCTCAAATACCCTGAAGGGTACAAGTCATATAGTGCAAATACCAATCAAGTCTAAGTAATGCTTGGACTTGAGCACTGATACCGACTTAGTAAATATATCTGATGGGTTCTCCATTGTAACAACTTTTTTCACTATGATAATATCTTGAGCCATAATCTCACAAAAGAAGTGATAGCTAATATTAAGGTTCTTGGTAGTTTCATGATACAATAGATTTTTGGCCAAATTAATGTATTGCACTTTGGCTATCACAAAACAAAATAGTCACATCTTCTTCCAAGCCCAAATTAAAGACCAAACATTTTTACCAAATTGCTTCTTTAACGACTTCTGATCTTTTCACTCCGAACATCAAGTGCTTCATGCCGAACATTCATTGTCTCAGGCCGAGCAATTATGTCTTGGGTTATCCACGTTAGTAAGAGTCATGACTTCTGTCATCTTTCAAAAGATTTGGTGCTCGATGTCGACTAATGTGATAGGATGATCCTCCATTGTCACATCAGCCTATTCTTCATGAGATGTGATCCCCAAGGGCAATTAATGCCCGGTGATTCCCCTCGAGATCACCTTGTGCATATTATCGTTTTTCTATTAAGTATGCATCGTTGGCCTTAGAGGAGTCAACCATATACCTATTGAATATCTTTTGCCACATATCAATTCATGACTAATGACCGACTCACATCTTGTGAGCCATTATGACCTATGTGTCATAGAGTCAAATTAAAAAAATAATGCACGAGTAATATTTGACCTTTTCTATATCTCTGTTGTGGAGAGTGTATTGTTTTTTTCCCTAAATCCTTTTGCACACAATTCCTTCCCATCTATAACACTTATAATAAACAGTGTTTGAATAGTGGGTTAAGGTGATTATCTATTCATTGAATGCCATAAAATAAGGTTGGTGTACAAATAATTTTTATTTGGGAAAGGAAAAAAGAGATCGGATATCTTTTTCGGATATCCCATGACCTGGACAAAATTTTTTCCTTAGTTACATGTGCTAAATTTAACCCATCTATTCACTGGATTATCAATACTACCTGGTAACTAGTAAAAATATCAAATTTGCCCTTGCTTTCCCAAATGTCGAGGAGCATTTGTCTGGATGGCAGAGGCAACAGATCTTCTCCTCCACTCGTCGGCACGGTGTGCAGATAGAAGAAGAAGAAAAGACTCCTCCATTAAAGGCAAAAACGTGAAGGAGAGAGGCGGGGAGAGTTGGGTGTTGAGGTATTGGTTCTTCTCTCCATAACAATGGCAGGAACTTGAATTTTTTTCCCCCCAATTTGTTGGATCTGTTGACCCATCTCCAAACTGTTTTTTTGGAATTTCTTAACAGACCATACAAGAAGGCATAGAGGCAAAGGTTTCCTGGTGGGTGTTGTTGTATGTTTTTTCGGCATTTCTTTTTCTACTTTGTTAGATCTGTTGTAGCGAAGGATAAATGGGAATGGTTTTGGGTTGAAGGTTGTTCAATAAGAGGCAAAAACATGCAAACTTTCCTTATTAAAGGTGTGCTTCTTCACCCAAATCTGGCTTCTTCTTGTCTTGGGAATGTATGATCAGCAATTTTGTGCACTTGAGGTCATTTTGCCTCAATGCAATGCTTATTTTTAACTGTCCAACTCTCTCTCTCTCTCTCTCCCCGAAAATGATCTTAAACAAAATGATCTATCCGAGAGTTTCGTTTAGTTTCCGAGAAAATTGAATCAGAAATAAAGAAAAAAACAGTTACTTTTACGTCTCTAAATGAGCTGGTTTCTCATATTATAGTTTTCGAATTTTTGAAGAATTTTTGGGAAGGATTTTAGATTGGTTTCTTCAAATCTTGTCAAACTCAAACTCGTCATTCACCATTCAATTCCGTCTATATCCATATTTGGTAAGGAACACGTACGCACGTAAGATTCCCGGATACATTATAATTATTAATAATTATTTATCTAATAAATAATTATTTTATTTTTAATTAATTTAATTCATACATATATTAAAGGATATAATTATCTTTTAGATCCTTAACTCTTTACTTAACTTCTCAAACACACTCACCCTTTAGATTTGGCGAAATGCATGGTCAGGGTTTAATCTTCTGACCAATTACGTGCTGAATTTAAAAACCTGACCAATTACGTGCTGAATTTAAAAACCCAAGACTGAAATATTCATACAAATATATAATTTGAGGGTTGGTTGACTATTTTTTTCAAACTCCTCTTGTCGAGTCTCAAAGAGATTGTTTGGCATGTGGGTTTTTTTTGAGAATATGAGTTGGAGAGTTAATCCCCTTAAACTCATGTTTAACAATCATAAAGTACGAATAAAATTTCAAACTCGACTTGGTCATGAAACTCACATACTTGGGTTTCATGAAATCCAAGGGGGGTGAGTTACATTTGTGGGTTTGGGGGTTTAACATGCGAATACCATTTATATTCTTATATATCTTATATGCCTCATATATATAAATTGATTAAGAGACACAATAGTTATTTATATACAAATATATTATCATAATAGTCATATATTCCTGCGCATACCAAACATGAGTATAGACAGCATTAAATATTAAATCTCATCTTTGAATTTCACTTTTGAGTCAAACCTGAGTTTAGACAATCAAATTCAAACCCCTCCCAAAAAACATACCAAACACGCCCGCGGGTAACAGCCTGAGGCTTCTCTTAACCATCAAATATCCCTGGTCTTTAAGGTCTATTCAGCTGCTTGAATACTAAATGGAAGCATATAGCAACACAATCAGAGAACTTTAAATACCTTCCTCATGGTTGTTGATGGACTGAACTTCCTCATGCTTGTTGTGTAATTTTATTTATTTTTGTTAAATTGGTAAGATAGTGAAGTTCCTTTGGCTCCTTTGGTATACTTCAGTTTATTCTGGCTGCTGAATACATTCCCCAACTTCCATTATTATGAGGTTATTTTTAAAAAGGATTCACAGCAACCAATCAGGGGATAATGTGGGCTCATCACCATTAATGTATATATTTCATTATGTATAAATGTGACGTGGGAAATATTTCAAGTTAGTAGGCTAAGCCATAGATCCAAACAAATGATTAGATTGGATATATCCATGGGCAGAATGATAAACTTATACAAAAGAAATAATCTAATTCACGGGACCCACAAAATTGCACTTTTTTTTTTCCAAACAATAATTTGGCTGGGATATAATTCTTAACTCATCCAATTTAAGAGGCTGAGTGCATTTAGGTTGAATGTGTAAAGATATAAAAAACAAATCCTATCCTATCTAAACCATTATCCAAACACCCCGATAGTATTTAATTGCAAGCATGGCCCCCCATTGACCTTTTTCTGTTGAATACTGAACTTGATCCCTATTGTGTTGCGTACACAAAACAAGAAGAGGATAAAATGCAACTCAGTACCCGTTAGACATCCCTTTAGAAATCCCCATTGTTTTGCGGGTAAAGTTACCGTACCGTCCCAAATGCATCCGTGTTTTTATTTTATTTTGAACGATTTAAAATTAATGAATAAAATAAATATTAAAATAATAAAATTTTACACATGACAAATTTTTAGTAGATGTAGGTCGGTCATAGATAGACACGAATACAATTATATACTCTTGTAACGTGTAATATTAGCTTGGGTCCGAGAGTTAAAATAACAAGTTTTTCAAGACCCCAAATAAAATTACCATTTAGAATAAAAAAAATAAATTATATTTGTCAAAAATTGCAAAATCGTATTATATATCAAAAAATATGATATAGACGAATGGTAAAATTTCTCTTGTCAAGGAGAAGTGAGTAACCCAAATACCAACCTTGTCCGGTAACCATGCATTCACGTTGGTTAGTGAAGCATCGTTCCTGATACGGTGGTTCGTAAAATGTTATGGTTCAACTTATAATTTGTGCTACTGACCATATGATCACAGACTACTAGTCACCCTATCGCTATACAACCATTTAACTATTCCGTTATCGAATAAATAAAGAGTAACCCACTCGTAGAGAATGGGCAGTCACTTGGTTCACGGAAGAGACAAACACACAAGGGTATGGAGGGGGGGCAATTGGCAGAGAGAGAAGAGAGGAAATGGAAGATAACGTGGACTTGTTTTACAGAAGAGATGAAGAAGGTGAGTTTTGTAGCGGCGCCGATGGTGGCGGTCACGGTGCTACAATACCTCTTGCAAGTAATATCGGTGATGATGGTGGGACGCCTTGGTCAGCTTTCGCTGTCTAGTGTTGCCATTGCTACCTCCCTCACTAATGTTACTGGCTTCAGCCTTCTTGTGAGTCCTCTAACCTTTCACCTAGCATAGCACATTATGGGCACATCTCCACTGGCAATAAAAGAAGGGTTGTTAGACCGTAAGTATATTTGATTCACAGGTAGTTTACTGCTCATTTCCTCTTGAAGGTTTGATGCGTCTGGGGTGGGCTCACAATTATAAAACATTTCACCAACACTTCACCAAATTGTCACCACAATTTTTTTTTTTGGGCTACATGTACGCCCTTGCATGGGACTCATCATGATCCTTGTGTTGTGAGATTCTCGAAGATGGTCCTACTTCCTACCATATTAGCTGTCACCATCCCACCAAATTAGCTTGCGCCCAAACCACCCGAACTCCACACAATAAGAGTCGGTGGCTCTATTAATAATCGTAACATTTTAGAAGAATATTGTACAATATTTTTTGCCCTAGGGCAGATGCACACAATTTTTAAAAAAATGCATTATACAATGAATATCCGATGCTTAACGCTAGTAAAATATTTAACACACTTTTGACTAAACAATGTGAGATGGTCGCCAAACAATTGTAACTTAATCTTGGGATGTAGCCGAACTAAATCAACCCATGGGTGTTTAGGTTGGTGGTCAGGGTTCTTACTTGTAGAACTGGACCAAATTACACATTAATTCATGAGTCCACACACCAATACACATCAACAAGTTATTAGGGGATCTCTCTTGCATAAATGTGATATATATATATTGTTCTCCAATTATTTGTTGCATAATCCTTCTTAGAAATCACAATAAGTAAACTAAATGATAGACATAGTACCAACATCTATTCGGTTCATTCTACGCAGTCAGGGCTGGTTGGAGGCTTGGAAACTCTATGCGGGCAAGCTTATGGAGCACAACAATATCACAAACTCGGCATCTACACTTACACTGCCATAATCTCTCTCTTTCTGGTTTGTTTCCCAATCTGCATGCTATGGATTTTCATGAACAAACTGCTAATCCTAATCGGCCAAGACCCTTCAATCTCACATGAATCTCGCAAGTATTCCCTTTGGCTCATCCCTGCGCTGTTTGGCTCTGCAATTCTTAAGCCTTTAGTCAGATATCTTCAGTCTCAGAGTTTGATACTTCCAATGCTCACAAGCTCATTTCTTGTTCTATGCTTCCATGTCTCTCTGTGTTGGGCATTCATATTCAAGTTGGAGTTGGGAAATGTTGGTGCAGCTGTGGCCTTCAGTTTATCCAACTGGTTGTATGTGATCTTGATTGCTGTTTACATAAAATACTCAGCCTCCTGCAAAAACACCCTTGTGTCTTTCTCTGTGGATGCCTTCTTTTGTATTGGGGAGTTCTTCCGGTTCGCCATCCCATCTGCTGTAATGATCTGGTAAAATCCTCCTTCGTTTTACAGTTAATAAAATTACTTTTAATGCTTTCCATATGGTATTAGCCCTTCTTCTAAAACTTTGAATTTCTTCTGGCTATGATACTTTTAATGGCAATTACTAGTCTTAAGTGGTGGTCACTTGAGGTCCTCATTTTGCTATCAGGCCTTTTACCCAATCCAAAGCTTCAAACTTCAGTGCTTTCCATATGGTATGCTTCTAATTCAGCACTTTGACATTCGATAAATCGAAGGTTTGCAATAGGAATTGCTTCTCATTCCTCAAAATTCTTGTGATCAGCCTGACAATCTCTACATTGCACTTCACCATACCTTATGGGATTGGCGCTGCAGCAAGGTTTGCTCTACATTCTTTTCCTCGTTCATGCTGTAAGTTTGTGACTTTGTGGGTCACATATAGTGGTGTCAATTTGCTTATCACATCACAAACCCAATATTACACAAACTCACAAATTATACGACTCATTAGGATGGATACTAAATAGATGGGAACAATGTTAGACACGAATAAACAGTTTAGTTGGTAATGCAAAAAAAAAAAAAAAAGAAAGGTAATGCAACAAGAAAGTGATTTTTTTTTCCAACCATTTCTTTATCCGGTATTGTATGACTTGTATTAGCATTATATAGTATTATGCCAACATGAATATGGAGATGAACACCGTACAAAACAAAATGACACGACCTGAATATAACTGATGACACGACACGACTAAATCAACGCCATTAGTAACAAGTTTGTCTAAAAATTTGTGCTGAATTCTGTAGTACTCGGGTTTCGAATGAACTTGGAGCTGGGAATCCACATAAGGCACGAGTGGCTGTTTGGGCAGTAATGTTTCTTGCAATCACTGAGGCAGTTATAGTAAGCACAACTTTATTCTGCTGCCGATATGTGTTGGGACGTGCTTACAGCAATGAAAAGCAAGTGGTGGATTATATTGCTGTTATGACTCCTCTTATTTGTCTCTCCATTGTCACGGACAGCTTACAAGCGGTTATTTGTGGTGGGTTTCCTCAATCTGTTCATACATTATATTCCTTCAAATCACTACAACTTTCTAAAGCAACTTATAGGTCTGGTATATCACCCCAAAAAATTGGACACTTCTCCAAGGAATGCCTTACCTAGGCCGAGCTTTAGTAAGCTCGACAGCTTGGTTTGGTTGTGACTGACTATGATGGATTTGTAGCCAACTGTAGGTTCCTGTTCAAAGTTGGCGCGGCATGCAGAAACTTGCAAGCTTTAATCCTAACTCGAGCTAAAAGCAAGCTCAATTTCTGATAAAAACATTCATGAAATTAAAACATAAAACAAGCTCAAGCACTAAAGTTGAGATTTTTCGAAAGGAGAGAAGTGCATGTGATCTTAAGCAATTTTCGGATAAGTTTTGAAATCTTCATATTTCCAAAAAGAGTTTTTTTTTTTTTAAATAATGAAATTAGAATTCTTGATCGATAGGATCTTATTTGAGCCGAGTCTCATGTTGATTAGATTCGACACATTTACAAAACGAATTTATAAATTTTATCATATTCATTTTACTAGGCACTTAAAACAAGATTGAACGAGATAAAATTGAGTCAAGCACAAACTGAGTTGCTCGAATCATTTAATAGTCCTAACTTTGCGGTACGATGAGCACCCACATTCGATAAATTGTTTTTCTTCTTTGTACCAGGTATAGCAAAGGGGTGCGGATGGCAGCATATAGGAGCCTATGTGAATCTTGGTGCATTTTATTTGGTTGGAATTCCAGTAGCTGTGGTATTGGGTTTTGTTCTTAGTTTCAAAGCAAAAGGCCTTTGGATTGGAATAGTGATTGGATCCACAATACAATCAACTATTCTCTCTCTTATAACAGGTTTCACAGATTGGCAAAAGCAGGTACTTCACTTTTTCCCCTCCTCTTCTTCAAAGTGATGCATTACATGTAAGAATTTGTTAAAACGATATAGAATAACAACTTAATTTATTAACCTATTTCATTATAGTCCTTGAATTGATTGTGTGTCCAATCAAACCTTAGAACTTGATGTTAATTTAACGGTTACAATCTAATCATATTTTAGGGCAGCAGATTATGTCAATTTTTTTGATCTAATTAGCATTACTTGCAGAATAAAGCTATATATCACAAATGAGTTTGTCGAATGCTGTATATTAAATAATGTGGTAAAATTGTATGTATTGAATGTTTAGTGAGATTGACGAGACTCATTAATTCAACCATCTACACTAATTTGGTATTTAAAATTTGAGAAGCACAACAATTTATAAGAATGATTTTTATCAGGGCTAATAGCATTTTTAGTTTCTAAAGTGTATCTGTTTTATTAGTTTAGTCATCATTATATTAATTTTGTAAATTTGATCCATAAAGTTTCAATTTGTATCGCTTTGGTCCCTAATCAGATAATTCGTTAAGTTTTTTTATGGAAGTGACCACTTGTCATTCTTTCAATGTGACACCATTTAAGTCTTCAATGTGGGCACTATTTAAAATTTATAACCTATTATTTGGGGACCTAATCAAATACCTAATTCAATCAACCATTAAATTAGTTATGAGCTTTAATGTTAGATGAAATTCACTTTCAATCCTATGGCATTGAATTAGGTCCTTAAATTAGATCACCAAATTAGTCATGTATGGTAGAGTCTCCCTTCAAAGAGTAATGTTATCGAACCTAAAAATTTGATATAATCAACTAATCTAATGATGTGGCTTCATTATAACCGTTGAACTAATATTAAGTTCCGATCTTTGATGAAATTCACAGTCAATCAAATAATTATAATAAATTAAATCAACAAAATAGGCCAATAAATTAAATCTGTATAGCATTGGTCTCCTTCAAATACACGAATGAGAGAAACTTGCTCGTTATTAAAGATTCCCAATAAAGCAGCCACCTCTTTCTGGACCCATTTCATGGAAGTCATATGAAGGGAAAACTAGATGATATCTAAATGTTTCTTAAACAAAAATAGATTTTTTTTTTTTACCAGTAAATAGGTTTTTGAATATGAGTTGATTTTGCAGGTCACCAAGGCAAGGGAGAGGGTACTCGGAAGGAGAGCTTTGGAAGAAAATGAATTACATTGAATGGGAAAGAAAATAATAAAAAAAAAAAGAGTAATACTAGATGTATTTAAAAATTAGACTTGATAATTTCAACCATTGAATAGACAGTGAGTCCCAACAAATATTGAAACTCACAGTGAAATCAATGATTGAAATTAATAAGTCTAGTTTTTAAGTCTATTTTTTAAATTCATGTAACATTACTCTAAAAAAAAGAATAGAAAAAACAATAAAATTTTGTATGTGTAATGTCACATCATTAATGATAATACCACGTCATTTGGTCCTCTCAATTTGATCTCTTTTATTTTGAGATTTATTCAATTTCAAATGTTTTTACAAATCAAATCATTATATTCTATTTCAAAAATAAGAAAATATTATTAGAATAAAAAAAAATTGATCTAATTTGTTAACATAATAATTTTACAATTGATAAAGTACAATAAAGAAGTTCAACATTTACAGTTATAATAATACTATTAGACGATGTCGCAACACATCATTACGTTTGTAATTTAGATTAATTTTGTAAGTCCCACTACCGTTATTCTTTAAAAATATTTTGAAAAACTATTAATACAACCCTATACATTGTTTCCAGAGTGTTTTCAAACAGTTTCTAGTTTTTTGACTGAACGAAAGATGTAAATTTTGAGTCATGGTTCTATTTTATCATATTCAGTTCTTTTGTTAAATGTGAACGAACTTAAATTAATGAAAATCAAGTTGAGTTCGAGCCAAAATTGAGCGGATAGATTAGTTCAGTAGCTTGGTTATAGTAGGATTCCAACTAGATAGCTGCCTCTCCAATGAATTACTATAGCACATAAGCAGATTGTTTACACCCAAAAATAGTAAATTTTGATGGTGATATGTGAAAGCAATCTAAATACCATGAAAGAGTGTGTGAGAGTTCACACTGAAGAGGGTGGTTAAGGAAATCGGACCCTAAGAGTCCTAAGAAGCATTAAAATATAACATCATGAGTTGCCTGTTGGAGACGCTTCAACACATGTTTGTACATGCGAAGGAAAAATGTTATGATTAAAGTTATATCAAAAAAAAAATAGTTTCGACGGTTGAATGTCATTCCTATAAATAACAAGGGCAAAACTACAGAAAGAGATCATCACTCAAGCACAACAATTCCACGCAGTGCCAACCAGGGTCGGCCCTTAGGCTAGGCAATCGAAGGGGTCACCTAGGTCCCCATATTTTTTGGGGCCTAATTTTTTATTTATTTATATTTACTTAACTTGAAATTATTTTTAAAAATTTTAGATTCAAGTTTAATTAAGTCTAGATTTGTTTTCAAGGTCCCAAATAAAACTTTTAAATCTATTTTCAATCAAATAAAATTTTCTTTTTTGGGCCCCTAATTTTTTTTATAGACGCAGATTTAATGAAGTTAAATTTTATTTTTATGAGTTTTATACTAATATAGAATTCATTATATTAATCATAATATTATTCATATATTGGAACCTACTATGTATAATAAAACTATGTAATTGTTTCGTTCATATATTATTAGTAACTATTTTGATCAACTTGAAAAAGTATACCTTTTGTTTTTTCTTTTAGAATTTGATGGTGTTTTGATAAGTTAAATTTATTTAAATTTAAATTGAGTTTGTTAATAACTTTTTTTCTGTTGCCATGAAAGCATAAACATCACTAGAATGTCTAATATTGAATTTCAAATCAACTCTCTTACTATTTTGTTGAATAAATTTAAATGATATGTTAAAGAATTTGAATACATAAATTTAAATAGTAAATTGGCAGCTCAAATAACAAGAAATTTATTTTTAAATAGATATATTTTAATATTTAATAATAATAAAAATATATTATATATTATCATAATAATCATAATTAAAGGGGCATCATCCAAGAATTTTGCCTAGGGTTTTCGTTTGACTCTGGCAAACACTGGAGCCCACCAATCTCCTACTTATTTTTACTTCCCACCAATTTTACTTTACATATACTTGTAATTCATCACTCCGATAATCTCTACCGCTTTCATTTAATAATAAGTACATTAGTGTTTTCATCTTCCAAGTTTAAATTTCTTGCCATTTTACATTCCAGTAAGCTTTCTGCATTCCAATCCATTATGTTAAGACTTGAAAAATTATTTAGGATTTTTTTGAAGCCCGTCCACACTCGTGACCTTTTGGAAGAAGAATGACATGCGTGTTCTTTTGGGGACTTAAAGGATAACTAAAATCATAAAAACTAATTTACCCTTAATAAAATAAATAGCTATATTTTAAAATAGACAATAACAACAAGATAATAACAGTAACAATGATATAATAATAATAAGACAGTACCAGTAACAATGACACAATAATATTAACAGTGACACAATAACAACAATAGTAACAGTAGCAATGACACAGTAACAATAATAATTACTGTGACAATAACACGATCATATTAACAGCAATACCCATGTGGATGGGGTGTAAGGGATAATGGCTGGGAATAGAGATATTATAGAAGGTGGCAGGGCTAGAGAGTGGTGGTGGATTAGGCAATAACACGATCACAGTAACACCAATGGTCACTGTTAAAATTTTACGAAACTAGTCTGTAACATAAAGTAGATAGTCACATTATCACAATAACAGTCACAGTCACTGTCAAATTTCTACGACATCAGACAGTAACATGAACTAAACTGCCACAAGATCATAGTAATAGTGACATTGACAAATATTGTAAATTTTTTTGTCAAATTTTACTATCCAACAAATTTAAACCAAATAAAAATAATATTAAGATTTACAATTCAACCCAAATATTGGATTTTTTTTAAGCTAGTCCACAGTTGTGGACTTTTGGGACAAAAAAGACTAGCGTATTCTTTTTGGGGCTTAAAGGATAATTAAAGACATAATGATTAATTTACTCTTAATGACATAAATAATTATATTATAAAATGGACAGTAACAATAAAAGCGACACAATAACACGATCACAGTAACAACAATACCTGCGTGGGTCAAGTATAAAGTGCAATGAGTAGTAATAGAGCTGTTATGAAATATAGCAAGACTCGAACATAGAGTGATAGTAAACTAGACAGCAACACGAGCACAATAATAACAACATGATAACAGTCACAATCAAAATTCTACGAAACTAGACAATAAGGGGAACTAGACAGCCACACTATCACCGTAACAACTACAGTCATTGTCAAAATTATATGGAATTAGTTAGTAACGTGAACTTAACAATCATATGATCATAGTAACAACCACAACCACAACCACAAATAGAACGGTTCATAAGTTTAAACCAATTTTTTTTTTTTGTCCATATTAGAACAAATTTAAGATCAATATATCAAAACAACTACGTAAAAGTGGAGATCTAAAAAAATTTTGCACAAAAAATAATAAAGCCCTTAGCTCATGTATTTCATTGAACACCATTTAAGTATAACATATAAACTAAAGAATGTCACGGGCATTCATTATCCATTACGGTGCAAAACAATCCACATGACTACCTCTGATTAGTTAATATCCGGTTCGTAGAGAGATCGTACATAAAGTTTCCAAAAATAACACTTAATTATAACAAAATTAGGAGTGTCAATCGTGTCAAGTTAAACGGTTACGTGTTGGGTGTCAAACATGAACACGAACCGTTTAATAAACGAATAACACAACACAACTTGTTTAATCCGTTTAATTTTAAAAAAATTATGTCAACAAATTTTAATACTCCACTTTTTTTATTGTCAACTATACTTGTCTTATAAAAACGAAATTTTTAGCCAAATCTCACGTGAAATTGAGACTTGAAGACTGAACAAAAGGGGAAGAGGCTACTGCCTTTTATAAGCAAGTCTACCCTTCTCATCTCCCCTCATTTGCCGATGTAGGACAAAAACAAAGATCTCACCAAAAGGAATAGGCCGCTGCGAATGCCAACTCCTTTACTTTTTTTTTTGATTTCTTTACTTTTTTTCTAGCGAATTTTTTAAAATACTTTTTAATTTATTATTATATTAATTTTATTTAAACGGGTAAATATGTAATAAACGGGTTGATAGAGATCATCCGAACACGACCCGTTTATTAAACGTGTTTAACGGGTCAATCCGTTTACCACTCAAACCCATTTAATTCGTGCCGATTTATATCGGTTAATCGTTTCGTGCCGAATTTTAATAGGCTTAAACTAGATTACACACCTACAAAACACAAAATTTAGAATTCTCTCACATCAAACAAAGCAAACTGATAGAATATACAGGAATTGTAGCCTATAAATAAACCAATAGTATTAACTTGGGAGGAACCAAAAGAGAGATAGATAAGGGTGTGGCTTAGTTCTTTGTTAAGAAGTCCAAAGAAGGAAGAACAATTGGTGCCAGATACTTCCAAGAGAACCCCCTGAGATGAAAATAGAGCATTTGGAATCCACTGTCGAAGTCATTACTAATTCTGCGAAAACTGAACCAGACGTTTCAAGAGAGTTCTTCGTTTGGAAAGAGAATTCATACAAAAATAGAACAAAAATGGTTTCGAAAAAATCCAAAACCCAGTTGTCGATGGCCATTGTCCGAGAGAGTGAAGAAGATACAATCGAAATTGTTCAGAGAAAAAAAAACCGAACCAGTAGACCACTGGGCGTTCCTGGTATATTTACACCTCACACACATTATTCGCGTATCGTTTGGTCTGGTTGGATACAAAAATCGCTATCTAATTTTGATAATTGTAATGGTGTTATTGCCGACGAGTTTTTCCTCGGATTTGCCACCGAATTTGGGTGGAGGGAAGAATAGGAAATAAATAAATAAATCAAACTATTGGACCTACTTACCGGAAATTTCATATCATTTGTCCTTAATAACCCAATAAGTTTGTGCCTGTCCTTGTCAGCAAAAAAGATCCCCATATTATACTTAGTTCTAATTTTAACAATAATTTAAGTCTTTATTTCCTAAGGTATAAAAAATAATTCAGAGACAACCTTATACTTTACTACAATCGTCTGAATAGTCACGATTTTAGAAACTCACATCGATTCGAATAGGTAAAGTCGTATGTGGTTGGACCTTAAGTCCAATCAAACTTTAGCACGCCCGTGATCTAAAAATACACCACACATAATTTTCGGGACGCTGGTGGGACCCCAAGTGGCTACAAGGCGACCACTCGCATAAAATTCAAAATAAACCCAGTAGAAATACCCCTAATGCACGAGATTGTTGAAGAAGGTAAGTCTGGCGTCCCCAACTTACTAGAAGATTGGCGTCCACTAGGGGGTAAGTAAATAGAGAATCCGACTCAAAGGTAGAGGCTTCGATTAAAGCTTTGTCACAAGTAGTCTTCCAATAGGTTTTGGGTTCATCAATGATTTAGGGGACTGATTAAAGAGGGATTTGGTCACACTAGGCAAACACTAGAGCGGCTATTCAATAGTTTGAATCAACCAGGGGTTGCAAGGCGCCGCTTCTGATGTTTCCTCTGTATGTGCTGCCTCCGAGGGCACAACAGGCTAGAAATGACCATTCCAGAAATAACACCCTTTTTCAAGAGGATATGGCCCCCAATCTCGAGTTTCGGGACCAACTAGACAAAGTTATCCAGGAATATGTCGATCTTGCCATGAGACACATCACCAGGCTGATGTACCAAAACCCATACTCCGACTAGGTTGGTAGGGCATGTCCCCGACCTCTTCTGCACTCCCAGAGTCCTCCCCGACCTCAAAGGGATATGAAAAGAAGGCAAATCTCATGAGTGCTTATAAGGAAGGGGTACCTCTGGCGAAGTTACTTTTGGTAGAGGCTAAGTCCTTGCTAGATGTATCCAAGGATAAGTGGAAAGGGAAGGTCCCTACAATTGGTGAATCCTCCATGTGGGATGATGAAGAGATGGCTTTAGCCAGTGTCCACAACTTTGTTTCGAGTGAGGAGATGAGGGGCGCCTTTAAGCTAAGGGTTATACAATAGACCAAACTTCTTGCCCGGACCATTGAGAGAGTAAGGTTTTCGAACTATTTCTGTTGGTTGAGCTTTATTTCTCCTTTTTAACTTCTTACTTTCTTTTTGTTGGGTATTGGAAGCAAAATAGATCACCAAAAGAACACAAAAAACAGAGGATAAAAATCTGCTCTACTTCCACACTAATTTCACTCAAGAAACACTTCTATTTTCATTAAAAATGATCACAATATCAAGGAATACAAGGGGAATAACTTAACTGAAATTTTCAGCAGTAAACACCCAAGAAATACAAAGAAATAGAGCTTCTGCTCATGTCACACACTGCTGGTTTTTCTTCCAGCAAAACACAATTTTTTCACTCTCTTTCTCTCTGTTTTTTCTGCAGATAACATCACTATTTTTTGTACTCCCTTTTCTATTTTTTTTTTTTTTGCACAGAAAACACTCTTTTTTGGCAACAGCAGCCCAACCCTTTTATATGACTATGTTCCAGCCAAAAAGTCCTTGAATCTACCCATTCAATGTCCAGCTGCCTTCATGCATGAAACCATATTTTGTCTCTTCATTTTTCCATGTAGCAGTACATGAGCACTCTTCCCAAAGACATGCACAACCCTCTCAAAAAATCTGGACTCTTCTAGTGAGATTACCTCTTCAAATACTATGACTTTTCAATATCCAAAAACACAAAAAACTACCCTTTAAGAATTGAGTTTATAAAAACTAACATCCCCCCTTAAACTCAATTCCTTGGGTTCTCATGCCTAGCATGATTTTCAATCTTCCAAACACATCATGCTTTAATGGCTTTGTAAAAATGTCGACAACTTGATCTTGAGTCTTGCAATACACCAACTTCACTTCTCAATTCTTCACATGCTCTCTAATAAAATGGTAGCGTGTATCAATGTGTTTACTACTCTCATGGAACACTGGGTTCTTTGCCGACTCCATCGCTAATCTATTATCAACAAGGATCTCCGTGGAAATTTCTTGAAAAAATTCCAAATAATTCAACAAGTTCCTCAACCAAATATCATGACACACTGTTGAATTTGTAGCCACATACTCCGCTTCACACGTAGACAAAGTAACAATTGCTTGCTTCTTGGATGACCAAGTAAAAGCCGTATCTCCCATGAAAAAACAATAACCCGAGGTACTTTTCCTTTCATCCAAGTCTCGTTCCCAATCACTATCCGAATATCCAACAAGTCTAAAATCATTACTACAAGAATAAAATAAGCCATCATTGAGTGTACCTATAATATAACGTAAAATCCTCTTCACCGCATTAAGATGAGTTTGATCCGGTGTTTCCATGTATGTACTAACCAAGCCAATTCCATAAAGAATGTCCGGCCTTGTGCAAGTAAGGTACCGAAGACTTCCAACTAAACTTTTAAAGTAAGTTGGATCAACATTTCCACCACTAATGTTCTTCCTCAATTCCAATCTAGTTTCTACTGGTGTATTCACTGGGTTGCAAGAATCCATCTTAAACTTCTTGAGCACTTCCTTTGCATAACTACTTTGAAAAATTAAAATTTCATCTTCACTTTGCTTAACCTTAATGCCAAGGAAATGAGACATTAAGCTAATATCAGTCTTTTCAAACTCCTTAATCATACTTCTCTTGAATTCATCAAACATCATTGGATCATTGCCGGTGAAGATCAAGTCATCAACATAAAGCCAAAAAAGTAGCACACTTCCATTGCCATTCATCTTCATATATAATGCATGCTCATAAGGACACTTTTGAAAACCATTCTCATGAAAATATTTGTCAATTCTAGCATTCCATTTGTGCGGTGCTTGCTTTAATCCATAGAGAGTTTTTCCCAACTTGTACATTTTATCTTCATGTCTCTTTTTCACATACCCCTAAGGTTGTTCAACATAAATCTCCTCCTCAAGAAATTCATTCAAGAATGCCAATTTCACATCAAGTTGGTAAATCTTCCACTTGTTTTATGCCTCAAAAGAAATCAACAACCTAATCGTTTCCAAATGAGCAACGGGAGCAAATAACTCATCATAATCAATTCCGGCCCTTTGCTTGTAGCCTTTTGCAACCAACCTTGCCTTGTATCTTTGGATTTCACCATTTTCATCCTTCTTGGTTTTATATACCCACTTCACACCAATTGCTTTATGACCTTGGGGAAGACTAACTAATGCCCATGTATCATTCTTTCAATTGCCTTCATTTCTTCATCAATTGCTATTCTCCATTTCTCTTCTTGAACCACTTCTACAAAACATAAAGGATCACAATCCATGAAGAAACAAAACAAATTCAAGTTACCTTCAAAATTTTCCGTAGATTCTTAAATCTCTTGCAAACTTCTTATTTTTCTTGGTCTTTCACTTGAACTTGAATCCGATGATGATGATGATGATTCACCTGTAGAAGATGAGGGGGATCCATGTGGAGGTGTCTTTGGCTCTCTTTGGACTTCCCTTGGCACTTCGAACTTTTCTTCTTCAAGCATAAGTTCTACTTTGGTGGCTGAAATTTTTTCTTTTCAATCCCACATGTCTTCCTCTTCAAATATTACATCTCTAGTCATGATCACTTTCTTGGTAATGGGGTTGTATAACTTGTACTCCATTGTTCTATCACCATACCCAAGAAAAATGCACTTTTCACCTTTGTCATCAAGCTATGTCCTCCTTGCTTCGGGAACCTTCGCATAAGCAATACATCCAAAAACTCTAAGATGGGCTACACTTGGCTTGAATGAACACCAAGCTTCCTCTGGGGTCTTGAAACGAACACTTTTGGTTGGACATCAATTCAAAAAGTACACTGCACATGCTACAGCTTCGGCCCAAAATTCTCTAGGCAATCTCTTTCCTTTCAACATGCTTCTAGCCATATCAAGAATAGTCCTATTTTTTCTTTCTGCAACTCCAATCAATTGAGGTGTGTAGCTTGGCGTGAATTGATGCAAAATTCCATGTTCCTTGCAATAATCTTCAAATAAATCAGAACTATACTCACCACCTTGATCGGATCTCAACCTCTTGATAAAATAGCCACTTTGCTTCTCAATAAGATTCTTGAATTCTTTAAAAACTTCAAACACTTCGGACTTCCTTCTTAAAAAATACACCCAAGTCTTCTATCTATAGTCATCAATAAAAGTAAGAAAGTAGCGATTCTTACCATTTGACATAGGCTTCAAAGGACCACAAACATCGATGTGCACAAGCTCCAAGTGTCGTGATGCTCTCCACTTGACTTCTCTTGAGAAGTTTAATCTGTGATGCTTGCCAAGAATACACCCTTCACATAACTCATCCGGATGATCTATGTAGGGTAGACCCTTCACCATTTTTTTTCTCGATAAAAGCTTCAGGCCACCAAAATTAAGATGTCCAAGGCTCAAGTGCCACAACCAAGAATCATCTTTAATAATAGCATTCAAACATCTCATAGCATCATGTTGAATATTCAAAGGAAACATTCTATTCTTGGACATTTTCACATTAGCAATCAAATTACCACGAGCATCTTTAATTGTAAAGCAAAGATTCTTCATGCTAATATCATAACCCTTTTCTAAAAGTTGCCCCATACTCAAAATACTATTCTTCATATCCGACACATAATAGACATCAGCAATAAAATCATGATTGCCATTCTTGAGCTTAATAAGAATTTTACCTTTGCCTTTCACTAGAATGTTGGAGGAGTCACCAAAAGTAACTTTGCCTTGCGCCACTTCATCAAGTTCTACAAACATATGCTTCTTGCCACACATATGGTTGCTTGCCCCGGAATCAAGAAACCACATGTTGCCATTTTCTTCCTCAAATCCATCGTAGGCCAACAACAAAGTAGATCTCGCTTCATTACTTGATTTCTCGGCATAATTCACATGTTCTTCAACACTTTTATTTGCACTTGCCCAACATTCATTACTATAATGCCCAAACTTGTGACAATTGATGCATTCAACATTCCTCTTGTCAAAACTTTGATTGTTGTAATTGTCTCTTGCTCTTTCTCGTCCTCTTCCTCTTGAACCATAAGAATTTTGATTTCTTGCATCGTTAGTGAATTGACCTCTTCCTCCTCTACCTCTATTAGCATAGCCTCTTCCACGACCTTCGTAGCCTCTTCCTCGATGTACTACCTTGAAATTCTCTTTTTTCATCTTTTAAAGAAATCTTGGATTGTAGTGTTTGTTCAAGAGAACTTGAAGTCTTTTTATTAATACACTGCTCATGTATTTCCGATGTCGCCATCAATTCATTGACGCTCGTAGTCTTGAAATCCATGGATTGCTCAACAACTATAACAACATGCTCAAATTTTTAGGTTAAAGTTCGTAGTAGTTTTTCCTTAACACGAATATCATCAATATCTTCTCCATACCTTCACATTTGATTCACAATCACCGAAGTTCTTGAAAAATACTCTGAAATTGACTCGGCTCCATTCATGTTCAACCCTTCAAATTCACTTCACAATATTTGAAGACGAACCCGAATTGTTTTATCAATGCCTCTATGCATACCCTTCAAAATTTCTCAAGTTTGTTTTGAGGTGGTGGCGGAAGAAATCTTCTCAAAAGTATTATCATCAATACATTGGTAAAGTAAAAATAACGCCTTCTTATCCGTCTTTCTTGATTCCTTAAGCACCGTCTTTTGAGCATCATTAAGCGCTTGCTCTTCCTCCATGGTCAGCTCGATGTAACCTTTTTCAATAATTTCCCAAAGATCTTATGAATGTAACAACACCTTCATTTGAATACTCCAATTCCCATAATTATTTTTTCCCAATTTGGGAAATTGGGGTTGAAGCACATTACTCATACTCATAGTAGCTCTGATACCAATTTTGTTGGGTATTAGGAGCAAAATAGATCACCAACAGAACACAAAAAATAGAGGATAAAAATCTGCTATACTACCACACTAATTTCACTCAAGAAACACCTCTATTTTCATTAAAAATGATCACAATATCAAGGAATACAAGGGGAATAACTTATCTGAAATTTTCAATAGTAAACACACAAGAAATACAAAGAAATAGAGCTTCTGCTCATGTCACACAGTGGTGGTTTTTCTTCTAGCAAAACACAATTTTTTCACTCTCTTTCTCTCTGTTTTTTTTGCAGATAACATCACTATTTTTTTTACTCTCTTTTTTCTATTTTTTTTTTGCACAAAAAACACTCTGTTTTGGCAACAGCAGTCCAACCCTTTTATGTGACTATGTTCAAGCTAAAAAGTCCTTGAATCTGCCCATTCAATGTCCAGCTGCCTTCATGCATGAAACCATATTGTCTCTTCATTTTTCCATGTAGTAGTACATGAACACTCCACCCAAAGACATGCACAAACCTCTCAAAAAATCTGGACTCTTATAGTGATTACCTCTTCAAATACCATGACTTTTCAATACCCAAAAATACAAAAACTACCCTTTAAAAATTGAGTTTATAAAAACTAACACTTTTTAGCTTGCTATTCTTTCAACTGGTCTTTCAATCGCTACTATTGACACAGAGAAATCTTGCCATGAAAAATTTGACTTGTATCAGACTTAGATCCGAGAGGCGCATGCCAAGCTGAATTCTTTTAAGGAAAAACTTTAGTCATAAATAGAAGAACATGAAAAAACCAAGGGGTCTCTAGCCGAGCTATGGGAGACACATTTTGCTTTTGAAGCTCCTGCCCTAGAATCTTTAAAGAGGGTTGACAAATCCGAAGAGGAAAGGCAGGCTCTTTCTCTCAAGGTCTCTCAAAGTTGTTGGTTTCTTATTTTTTATTTCTTTCGCTAAACTTTCTTTCTTTGGACGTAATGAAAAGCTATTTTTTATGATTTTTTCCCAACTTACTTATTGAGTAGCAAAGTTTATAATTCTTCCCAGATTGACCATCCAATGGTTGAACATTGTAGGTTGTCTTTTAAGCAATGTACCTTGTGTTGCTCTCCTAATGCTCATATTGGCTCAGTCCATGCTAGTTTAGGCAGGAAAATAACAAGATTTTAATGCAGTGATTAGTCTTTAAGCTAAATGAGCCGAACTAAGTGCCCTTATTAACCAACAGACCATTCTTAACCTGGACCGATCAAAAGGTCAAATTTACTTTTTGTTGAATAGGCTGAATCAATGCCATAATCAAAATGAGCTAATAGGTTGTAACATGATGCCTTTCATTTAGACCATCGGGCTAACAAAGATGCCTTTTATTGAAACTAGTTATTAGGTTGACTAAAGTGCCTTTTATTAGAGCTAGGATAGAAGAGGAACTACTGGAAGAACTTTTTTGTAGTGCTTAAAATTCCATGGATATGGTCGTTTTGTTCCTTCCATGGTCTCCAGGTGCCTTTTAACACTTTACAAACTCAATATGGCACTTCCCAGCTTGGTCTAAACTTCTCATCCTTTGGATCTCTAGTTGTCGGGATCACTTTCTTCAAGACTAAGTCATTGAAAAAGAATTCCCGATGCTTAACCCTAGAATTGTATCACCTTGCCATCCCTTTCTGATATGTGGCCACCTTTATCTATGATTCCTCCCTTTTCGCTTCCAACCAGTCAAAGGTACAGGAGTTTTGTTGATAGTTTGTTATTTGGTTGAATTCTCTAGTTCGATAGGCGGCTAGTCTGATCTCCATAGGAATGACCTCCTCTATTCTGAACGCCAAAGAATATAGAGTCTTGCTAGTGGGGGTCCCGATAGTGGTTCAGTACGCCCAAAAGATGCTTTGAAATTGCTCTACCCATAATCCCTTGGAGAACTCAATTTATGTCTTGATACTTTTGATCAGAGTTTAGATGGTGACCTGTACTTGCCCATTTGTCTGGGGGTGGCCCAGAAGAGGAATAATGATTTTGTACTCTAAGCCATGAGTGGAACTACCCAAATCTTTCATTTTTGAACTATTTCCCACTGTCATTGATTATGATTATGAGTATCCCAAACCTGCAAACAATAGATTTTCAAACAAAACTTTGGATTTTCTACTTTGTGATCATTGCCAAGGGCTTTAATTATGCCCACTTAATAAAGTAGTCTATGGCTACTACAAGGAACTTGTTATGGGTGTTCTGTTTTGGGAGTAGTCCCACAATATCAATTCCCCACTCGACAAATGATCATTGGCTTGATATGAGAATGAGGTCAAGGAGAAGCTGCCTGGGGATGGTAACAAACCTCTGACATTTTTTACATTTTTTGTCAAAAGCCTCGGGTATCTTTCTTCAAGTTTGGTTAGAAATATCTCTGCTTTAGTGCTTTGTGAGTCAGAGCTTGCTCTCCTTGGTGGTTCCCGCATATCCCCTCATGTATTTCTTTGAGCACATATGCTGCTTCACTAGGGCCCAAGCACCTTAGGTATGAAAGTGAGTATTCTCTCTTGTAGATCACTTGGTTCAGTATAATATACCTAGCAGCCCTTAGGAGGAGTTTCCTAGCCTCTTGTTTATTTTGCTTCAAAAGCTTCTTGTAACATATAGTGCCATGCTTTGCCATGAATTGTAAAGCTTGACATGCTTTATAATAAAAAGTTTGTGAAGGTTGTGAAGGCCAACTTCTCTTCGAGTTGAACCATTAGAGAGGTTCTTACCCTCTCAAAGCAGATTCTCTTTCACTCTATTTTATTTTTGATTTTGTTTATAGTATCAAAAAAGGGTGCACTTTACATCAATAAATTATTTTCTAGAAAGCTTGATCAGTGATGAACTGTTTGGCTGCTAAATGAAACTATATTATTGGACAGGCTTGGTTTACTGAAACTTGCTTAAACAAAATGATTGTCAATTAGTTGGCTTATCTCAACTTTATTATGCAATATAGTAATTAATTCAATCACTACAGGAATCCTACTGTTACAAAGCTATTGAACTAATCTAGCTACTAAACTTTGGCTTAGACTTAACTTGATTGTTATTCATTCAAATTCATTCCTATTTAAAACAGAACCGAATATGATTATGTAAGTGTTTGGCTTATTTTCAAATTGTGAGTGTGTCAAAGTCCCATTAGACTTGAGATCCAAACACGTACGGTTTTACCTACTTGAATCGTTGTATTGTTCTAAAATCGTGACTATTCAAGCGATTGTAGCGAGGTGTAGGGTTACCTTTGAGTTGTTTGCTATGCCTTAGGGTCTAGGGACTTTGAATAATTTCTCAATTAATAGTGTAATGGACTGAAACATAAAAAGAAAAAAATTGGAATGCAAAGCAATAGATAAACTAGTTTGGAAGATGAAATAAATACTGTAATTAACATCAAATGAAAGCAGTAAAGATCACTGGAGTGATGAATTATAGGAGAGAGAGAGAGAGAGAAAGAGTGTAGAGTTAATTTTGCAGGCCACCATGGCAAGAAAGAGGATAATCGGAAGAAGATGAATGGGAGAAAATAATTTATTTTATTTGAATTTTGAACGTCATTTAGAAGTGAAATTGTTCGATTGTGTTTGAAAAATACTTCGAGAAACTATCAATACCGTCATATTGTTTATATCCAAAAAACAATCTGAGGGTAACACGTGGAAGAGATCCAACGGTCATGAAAGGGTCTGTGAGAGTCCATGCATGACAGAGAGGTTGTGGATTCCAAGAAACAGGGAGACGTGACATCATGAGCTGTCAGTTGGAGTCGGTTCAACACATGTATGCACATCTTGAGGAAAAGGTCATGATTACAATTATGGACGAAAAAGATGGCTTCAATGGTTGAAGGTCATCCTTATAAATAACCAAGGTAAACAGAGAAAAGATCTACAATCAAACACAACAAACTCTACACATAGCTAGCCTCTCCTTTATTTACTTGTTTCTTTCTTCTAAGAGACTATTCAAAAGTTTGTTTATTTTTGACAACCATTAGTTGAGATGTCTTCTTACTTTCCGTTCATATGATTTATATGAGAGGGGTCTAGAACAAAGTGAGCTATAAACTCTAAGAGCTTCTCCAACAAGATTTTTTTATTTTAGCTACTTATTTTTTCAATGCACACTTCAACAAATTTTCTATATTTTAACTATGTCTTTTATATATTAATTATCATATTTTGTACCTGATGATACTCAAAATACATCTAAGGTTGAGCTCGGGTGGTTTGAGATTATATCGCGCAGCTCAGGCAAGCTTCCAACACTGCTCAGGTTACTTTTTCCCAGCAACGACACCACCATAGGAATAGCAAGGATGACAAGTGGCTTCCACCCAAGCACCACACATAAATTGCAACGGTCTTATATTTGGTCAAGGAAGTCGCAACCGCTTCAACGCTATTCATGACAATCACATAAAAGCCACAACCGTTATAAGGAGAATGCAAGGATCATGCCAAGGATTAGACAAGGCCCTAGGAGACTATAAATAAGATGTATATTCCTCACAATGAAGAACAAGCATGTAAAACCTAGGTAAACTTGAAATTTTTATGAAAAATGGCAAAATGATAATTTGTTGCTACAATATGAGTTGAAAACTCAAATTTTTCTAGAACTTGGATGACGAAATGGACCTTACTGTTAGATTCATCTCATGAAATCTAGTTAGCCTATCAATTTTCATCGAATTCTGAGACAGTCAGATTTTTTCCCGTTTTACGAAGCGACCGAATGTCGGGTGACCTCATAAACAAACCCGAAAATTAAATTTAGAAAAATGGATAATAATTTAAGCTAGTTCATATAAAAATATTTTAAACTTGAATCGGGATAAAATTTAATCGATTTCTAGTCAAAATCGGACCCCGAAAAAGAGAACGTGTGACAAAATGAGGACCAAGTATTTGAAGAGTATAAAAGGGGAAGAGAATCAGATTTTCTTCCCCAATTCTCAGCCTTTTACCTGTCAGAAAAGATTGAGGAAAAAGAGAGAGAAAGAACAAGGGTTTTACACCTTCTCTCTATGATCTACACCTCCATGTTGCTTGAATCAACACAAGCCAAGAACAAAAATTGTTCTTCTTATCGAGGGCTACGCAACCATACCAAAAAAGAATGAATTTGGGTGAAGTTCCAAAAACATGCTTGGAGAAAACAAGGGTTTTGGGGGTGATTTGGGATTCTTGGAGCTTTCTACCTTTGTTTTACACTTCATGAGGTAATGTTTTCTTTCTAATTAGGTTTATTTCCAATTTAGGGTTGAAATATGGAATGGATAGGTTGTTAAAGATGCATAATACTTGCCTATTGTTGTTAATTTTGATGAAATGAGTATTGAAAATGGGTAAAATCAATTCTAGTATAAATTGGTGTTTAGAAATTGCTAGCTTGTGATTTCTTGAAATATTGAGTTATGTGGGCATGCTATGTGTTTATATTATGCCTATATGAATTAAGTGTGTTATTGACATAGATCATGTAATACCATGCTTGAAAATTGATGTTGGGTATAAGTGTTGATATATGCTTGATGAAGTATTGACATTGTGATCGATTTTGGTGATTATATGCTTGTGATATAATTGGTCCTGAAATATGTTGAAATAGTTCATATGGTACTCATAACATGTTGAACATGATGTAAATGTTACAAATATACATTACATTGCATATGCACAGAGATATTACATTTATGGAAATTAGGCATGAATATAGGTGTGTGTGCATGTTTTTAAATCAAACATCATTCTTGGTGGTTGAGGCGTGGACTCGGGAAGGTTGGACTTAGGTTCAGCTAAGTTGCGCGGTTGCATGAAAAACTTGTGTCGAGTATAGCAAGAAGGCGTAGACTCTCCCTCGGGTACAAGACCCGGCTACTGGTTTATACACTTCCGTCAATGAAAGTCTAAAAAAATGTATTGGTGTGCGGAACCGATGGTGAGACACCAAAATCCTTGTACCCAACAAAGACACGGTTTTGTTATATAAAATAGTCATTTGATGTGCAATATCAATGGCAGAGGCTTGGAATGCCCAGTTTCATATGCATGACATTGCATGTGTTAAAAGAGCCATTGAATGCTCGAGTTAAAGTGCACGAGTGAATCTTATCTCATATCATGGTATGACGTAGTGATTTTCAACATTGAATTGCATATTTTTTATTGGAATGTTGTTGTTTGTTGAACTGTGCATGTGAACATTTCATGTTCATCTAGGTTGAGGAATAACCTCTTTAGGAAATATTCTATTGAGCGTGGCTCACCCTTTATGAAAAAATATTTCAGGTGTAGGGTTTACACCAGTGGAAGGCTCTCATTCGAGCCCTCAATGATGAAAGAAAGCCGACTTGTGGTTTTTAAACCATGTTTTGTAAAACATTTATGTAATTTGGCTTTTGGGCATGTAATTATACGCAAATGATTGTAATTGAACTCATATGAATTATGTTTCATGTAAAATTTCATGTTGTATGTGTTTGGGTTGGTGTCGTACATGGTTGGAATGGATTTGAATCAAAAACGGATAAAATGGGGGGAAAACTGGGCACATCTACCAGTAGGAAGTTTAGCTCTTCTACCGGTAGATATGGTTCAGTAGACAGCTTCTACCAGTAGGTCTAGACGGTAGAGCTTTTCCTGTAGGGTTCTCCTACCGGTAGAACATAGGTTTCTACCAGTAGAAGAATTCCAGTAGGCTGTTTCTACCGGTAAAACATGGGTTTCTTCTATTGGTAAGTTTTTTGAAATTTTCTAAAAATAGAAGTCCAGTGCATCACTTCCACCAATAAGACTTTGAACACTTTTATCGGTAGATTTTCTTTAAACTTCAAATTTTTGAAATGTTTTACTAAGTTCTTAGGCATTGATTCCTTGTGCTCAAAGAGTTTATATAGGATATAAATGATGATAAATTGATGTATAAACGACCATGGATTAGGGATGTCAGTGGACCGAAGCGGGGGTGGGGGATGTAGTCTTCATCCCCGTACCCGCTTAAAAAAACTCTTTCCATCCCCGGTCCACCCCCGTTAACGGGTATAATTTTCATCTCCATCTTCATCTGCGGGTAAATTTCTAATCTCCGCTCCCATCCCCGCTTCCCCGTACCCGCCCAAACCCAAGCTCAAGCCAACATAATCCAAAATTCTAAAGATATTCAACATTTTAAATAATCCAACAACATTCTAAATAATCTAACATAATCTAACACAACATAATGTAGCATAACATATTCCAAAAATCAGCCATGAAGTTAGCCTCCCTGTACACACAAGTGTGTACATACACATTTAAACACGCAATTGAAGAAATATACCCACTTGAAGAAATAAAATGGCACATATTTCACATGAAACATCAAAGGGGTCAATTGTCATCAGTGTTTTGATCTCTGGATCAGAGTGATAGACTCACCAAACCCAAAAATATCACTACCACGGAGTAACCAAAACAAAACTCAACAAAAAGATAAATATAAGAACAACAATCAGATACATACGCAAGAAAATTTCAAGAGGCGGCCTCAGAGATCTTGGTGGATAGGAATCATCAGATGGGATTTGAGAAAAACCCATCAAGAGTAGAAAATATTATTTGCTCATCACTAGCAAACCAGATTCAAATCATACACTTAAATCAATCGTAATACACAGATTCAAAACATAAATCCTAAATAAAGGAAAAAACAAAATGAAAGACGTGAGAGATTCAGAGTTATGATGGGTCAGAAGTAGTTGGTTGGTAGAGAGAGAGAGAGAGACTTACTGGCACTGCTCAGCTGACATTGGAAAGTGAAGAGAGAAGATGAAGAGAGAAATGGAGAGAAAGACGAAGGAGAGAGATGATTGAAAGAGAGAGATAGAGTGCTCAACGTAGCTGCGTAGGAGAAGAGAAAGACGTTCACTCATTCTTCACTGAAGGGCCTGGACTGGACTGAATGGAGGTGGAGGCGGGACTGTCTTAGGCTGATATTGGAAGGAGTAAGTTATGGTTGAGCATATATTTAATTATATATATATATATATATATATATATATATAATAAAATAGCTCATACTTTGAATTTTATCCCAGTCATTTTTTTCCCCTTAAAACTA
This sequence comes from Ilex paraguariensis, assembly GCA_963454935.2. Classification (NCBI taxonomy): domain Eukaryota; kingdom Viridiplantae; phylum Streptophyta; class Magnoliopsida; order Aquifoliales; family Aquifoliaceae; genus Ilex; species Ilex paraguariensis. The sequence continues at coordinate 78,213 of CAUOFW020000901.1, forward strand.
TCACCAATCATTTACCTCACCCATCATTTCTCTGTCAGACTCAAAAATCAAGTCACATTACTCATTTCTATCACATATTTAATCATTGATATATTTTCTTCCTAAAAATATCACATCACTTATTTCTATCATATGCTTAATCATTTAATATTTGATTAATATGTAGTTAATATAATTTTTATTTTAAACATTATTCATATAAAATAGTATACACATGTTAAAAAAATTTAATATAATGAGATTGATTTTTTGGGCACTCGATTTTTATATTTTATCGTGCTTTCAGGCACGGGTTATGACTAGTATATATATATATATATATATATATATATATATATATATATATATATATATATATATACATAATGAGTAATCGGGGGCGGGCGGGACGGGGGTAAGGGTCAGTCCATCCCCGCTTTCATCCCCATACGAGTATCCTCTTATACGTCCACCGTACAATACGTATGGTCCATCTCCGATCCAAACAGGGCGAGTTTGGATGAGTACTCATTTTTTCTCAGTCCACTGCCATCCCTACCATGGATTGATAAATGATAAAGTGTGTAAATGGGTTATGACTCTGGTTAAGGGAATGCTATTGTTGTGATGTCGGGTTGTGTAATAACGGGTACTTCCACAAGTTGATGAGTGATCAATGGTTAATAAAGGACTTCCGATTTTAGGGGCATCACAAAACAACTCGCCTAAGCAAATACTCTATGTAATTCTTCCTTCTTTATTAATGAAATCATCCACAAGAGCAATACACGCCCTTCAGAGTGGATTAGTCAAGCTCCCAAACTGGTGAACCACTATAATCGCTCTATGTGCAATTCTCTATTTTCCTTGTTCAAATCTTAAGAGCTTAGGAGCTCCGACTGAGTCATACAATAATTCACTAATCCCTAAAGATAATAAACTCTATTCAATTGTTCAACACACACCATCAGTACCTTTGGTGGAAATGTTGGAAGGAGAGAGATAAAGAATGGAGAAAAAGATAAAGAGTTGACAAAAGAGGTGGGAAAGGGTAGTAGGAGAGAGAATATATTATAAATTATTTATACATAATGTTACAGTAATGCTCTAAATATAGAGTATGACTTTAGCAAAATTATATTTTATCTACTCTGGACATCTTATGTTAGAGTATGGTTTTTATCTTTCAATAGCTAAATTTTAGCTATTTTTGAGTTTTAGTCATTCTATTGGATATGCTGTAAATGATGTCTTATTAATACTTAGGGAGAATCTACTTTGTTCCATGAAAGATTTAAGAATTTTTATTTTATACCCTTAAAGATTAAATTTTTTATATTGCACTTCAATGTATTAAAAGTGTTGCAATGTGACCCTTATGTTAGATTCCATTGTTTTTTTCGTTAGTGTCAATGGGATAATTTTTGACAAAAAAAATAATAGAACATAATAGAAGGATTACATTGTAATATTTTTGATATATTGAGGATATAATATAAAAAAAATTATCTTTGAGAGTATAATGTAAACTTTTTTAAATCTTTCAGAATATAAAATGCAATTCGCCATGACACTTATCTCGGCAATGAAATGGTGACTGCAATAAAGGGAAATGGAAATCATTTAGAACAATGGAGTTCCTCCTACTCAAAGATTTGAAGGGAGACTCTACATGCCTATTTTATGTATTGAATGAGACTTCTCTTATCTTTCTTGGAAACTTTAGAAATAAAAGTATACAACTTTTTTTTTTGGGGGAAGGGGGGGGGGGGAGGGGGGAGGGGGGTAGAGAGAGAGAGAGGGGGGAGGGGGTTTTCTCTTGTATTTTGTGAATTAGCTAGAGATGACACAATTTTATAGGTTATAAATTTTTGAGTAATGAGTTAATTAGCTGACTCAATAATGTGGCATAGGACATGGTCCAATAGCAATATTGTATCACTCTAACCGTTGAAATTTTTCAGTGTGACTACATTATGTGATACATGATTAAATCATATTTCTAAGTTTGAAAAGTCTTAGTCTCATATTTGTTCCCACTTGGGGACTATAGGCACCACACACATCTAACTAGCCCAGGTCAGAGTCTTGTTTGGAATTAATGAAAACAATTCTTAAAGACCAATACCATATTGGATTAATTATGAATTTTAGAGTTATATGAAGTTCACTTTCAATATAATGACTGTACTAAATTAAGTCCAAATAATATTTTCCATTTTTAAATTCTTAGGTCAACAAATTGCAAGAATCTAGACTACAGTTGAAGACTTCGATCTCCAACAACAACTTGAATCGTTTATAATTATAGCCAATAGTCTTATTATTAGGAGTCACAAAGAATTAATGACCCGTAGTTTACTACTACCTACTATTCATAAATTGTGGTTAGCAGTCTGTCACCTACTGAAAACCATTTTTGAATTGTGGTCAGTCGTCATCGATCTACTGCGAAGCAGTATTAGTTGTGGCTAGTAAATAGTCTTATGTCGATTGGGAATCACTCTATTAAATTGTATTGTCTCAATTTGAACATATTTAAGCGTGATTCGATTTTTTTTCACTCTAATTTCTCAAGATTTGTATCGACATCATGTGTTTCCATTATTGAATTTCATTGCACTTTTGTTTTTTTTTGGGTAACGAAAGAAATCTTTGGTCTGCGCCCAGCGATTAGAAGCGCGCTTATATCACTTAGACTCGTGATTCCAAGTAGAACTGAAAGCAAATCTTGGGTGCATGGACTTGTTCCTCAACTCATGCACCAATTAAATCGGGACTTGCGTTTCGATAGAGATTCAGACCCACACTAGAGACTTGGATATGGTTCATCCAAATAACTGAGATCCGTTCTACTAACCAATCACATTTTTCGTCACTCATGCCAGCCCAAGAATACTTGAGATCCTAGGGTGATTTTTTAGATGGGGCCCAAAAAATTTTTTTTAGATGAATAATTTATTTTTATTTTTATATTTATTTTTAAATATTTAAATTTATATCTTTTAACAGGTATATTTAAGGTGAAAATCAACTTGCAAAACAAACATTTTATGTAACTGATTAAATTAAATTCACTTAACTTGAAAATTATAGTTCAAGAAAATATAATTGTATAAACAGGATAGAGTTATTATAAATTTAGATAAAATAAGAGTGTAGAATATTGTAATTTTTTATACAAGAATATGATACAATTTTTTTTGAATGTACATCTTTTATGATATAAAGAACAATCTTTTTTAAAAATTTATGATATAAAGAACAGTCTCTTTGATATAAAGATATTTATGATATTTACGATATAAAGAACAATCTTTTTAAAAAAAAAATTGATCATTTTACGGAAATATCTTAATTTTTTATTTTTTTAACAATTTATATATATAATTTTGTAAAACACACGTGAGCGGGCCTAGACAAGTGGGGGTCCTAGGTGACCACCTCATTTGCCTAAGGGTAGTGCTGGCACTGTCGTCGCCCAAGGGACTTAAATCTTAACCTCAAGATAATAAAGACTTTATAAAGCAAAAAATACCATTGATCAAAAAACCGTTGATTTTCATCACACTTCATATACCCTACATTGCAAGGATTTCCATAAAAACAATGAAATAGAGTGCCCCCACGTTTTGAAAATTTCTAGATCAATATTGTATAAACTATGGTCATCATGTCTTTTGGGTTTGTGGCGGCCAAAGACGTGCTATAAACAACCGATTAAAGTGGGCAGAACTTTAATAACTATCACATTCATGTACTATCTATTGCTAAATTTTCAAGTTGATGAAAAATATCTTCTTCTACTAATCTGTCAGCACATACGTTTATTTTTTTTTTTTAACATATACCTTTATTATGCAATCAATTTTACACCAAATAAACTAATTAAAAAACTTGTTTTAAAATTTTATTACGTTATTAAAGGGTTTTAATAAGGTGTGTTAGTGTAAAAAATATTGGATGTCACAATTACACCATGCCATCATGTTGATATTGATGGACTCGGCCCAGCTCAGAAGCCCAAGTCACAGGTGCAGCCAAGCCCAGATCAGAAATACAAACCAACAAGGACTAAGCTCCTCAACTTGGAAAACCTAGTCTACTAGTGACACAAAAGAGATCTCCATCTTACGAATAGAATTAGAGTACGCATCTCAAGCCTCAACCACCTCGGTTGTTACACCAACATCACGAAGCCACCCACTCCCGTCACAAGGGTGACGCCTTAATCAGGACTCCCCATGATGGCACCTCCATGAAAGCCCGCTCTGGGGCGCCAATGAAGACTGCACTCCCTTATAAATTGTAAGTTCCACCTATACATAGGGGTATCACATACACCTCAGCACACTACATCTCTTGACCAATAAGGTTCTCTGACCACCGTAACCATTTCCAATGAAGTAGGTCACCTAGACCGAATCCCCCGAATCTTTGTGTTTGCATGTGTTGAGCCCTTTTTACTTCATCCATTGATTGATTTTACATAAACACTTTTATGTATTATCAAACATGGTGTAACTATTTATTTATAAGATAATAAGTGGACAAGTGAATCTCACATAATTAAATAACTATACAGCCATGTCATGTAATAACTACCCCATATATAAAAGTCAAGTACGCTTTGTCCATTTATTTTTTCTCATTGGGGGATACCATGTAGTGGTAAGATGATGTTCTTAGTAGTGGAGAAAGTGAGTCTTTTTTTTTTTTTTTTTGCTTGTGAGAAAGTGGATCTTAATATTATAAAGGTTACAAGAGTTAGTGGGTGTAGTGATACCTTAATATAATGTTAGGAGTTATGTGTATGACCTATATAAATAGGACATGTAACCTAGTGTTAGGATTAAATAGAGTTGAGTGAGTATGTGAAGTGTTCAAGTTGTGGTTATAATCCACTTGTATATGAAATTATTTTTTCTTTGAGTGTTCATATCTTCATCTATTTCCTTCTATTTTATCTTTAGTCCTTTTGACTCCAACGAAGTGGAATCAGAGCGGTTTTCCCACCAAAGTAACATAAAAGTAATTCCAACAAAATGGTATTAAAATCAACTTTCGATACTTTTAGTCTTGACAGATTGCCACGATTATGGTGATCATGAAAGATTCACCAAATATGTATTTTTTGTGCGAAAATATGATGTTCACTAATTACAAGAGAATAAAAATTACTCTCCCTTCTTATTTCAAAGCGTATGATTTATAGGATATGATTGAAGAAAAGCCAAGCACGGGTTTGCCTCAAAGAGTCCGAGAGAAGAAAGAGGAAAAAACACTTGAAGTTCTCAAGAAGGTGACATGCCGGAAGTTTAGAAACATCTTGAAGATTTGAGATCTCCAAATCATATTTGGACATTGATTAAGAGTATATAATTTTATTTTCATGGTCTATATCCGAATCTGGTAACAATCTAATATTCGATTCGAATAACTTAATTTAACTACTATTTAACAAATTATATCTAAATTTTAACTAAAGTTCTTCGAGTAATCACTTCATTTCTTTAATATATATATAAAACAACTCATACTTTAAATTTTATCTCAGTCATATTTTTCCTCTCAAAATCATCATTAATCACTTACCTCATTCATCATCCTTCTGTCAGACTCAAACGTCAAGTCACATTACTCATTTCTATCACATGTTTAATCATTTATATATTTTTGTAATAAAAATATCACATCACTCATTTCTATCATATGTTTTATCATTTAATAATTGATTAATTTGTAGTTAATATAATTTTTATTTCAAACACTATTCATATACAATAGTATACATATGTTAAAAAAATTTAATATAATGAAATCTATTTTTTGGACGTTCAAATTTTATATTTTATAGTGCCTTCAGGCACGAATTATGACTAATATATATATATATATATATATATATATATATATATATATATATATATTACGGATCGGATATAGATATATTTAAGAGTGTGTTTGAATTGACTTAAAAAAAAATATTTTTTAGACTTTTGACTTATTATAAGTACTTTAAAAAAATAAAGTAGTCTTTAGAATTACTTATTAAAAGTAATGTTAAAAAAGTTAAAATTATTTTATCACTTAAATAAGTCCAAAATTAAAAGTTAAAAAATAAAACTTTTACTTATCTAAAATTACTTTTGGGAATTCATTTTTATCTTATTTTTATCCCTTCCGACTATTGCGACTCTCCCTGTACCCTCTCGCTGCGAACGTCTAAAGCCCTTCTTCCACTTTGGTGACCATCGACGACGATGCCGAAGAGGTAGGAGATCGTCGGCGACTATGATTGTTCTGTTCTCTCCTTCTTCTTTTTCCTCAAGTTCCTTCTTAGCCACTTGTTCAACACCATGAAGGTCTTGATCAAGGCCTTCAACTTGATTCAGACATAGGTTCGTTTGTGAAAGAAAATTAAATGAAAGAACAAAGACTTCAAAAAAGGGAGGTTCCTGAACTCTGTGGGAGTCTCGAGGGGTGGTCTTTGGGGGGACAGGTGTTAGGGGTTTTTTTTTATGGGATGAGTTAGGCAGACAAAAATGGTTGTTTGCTTTCACGGTTACAAATGTGGGGGATTCTGATGCTATGTTTTACATTCACATTGGACGATGCCGAAGAGGTATCTTTGATAGATTTGTCAATCTCTATTCATCTCTTTGTTTACTCTTTTGGGAACCGTAGTTACTGCCACACACACTACTATATTATTATTAGAGTTGTCTTATTTTATTAGATGAATGCAATTTTGGCATTAGAAAGTTGTTTTGCACCTTATTCTACTGTAATATATAGCATGATAAGATTGTGTGTTGTGTAACTTTAATGGATTATTAATTTCTATAATCTGTTTGATAAAATGCCTCTTAGAAAATTTGGATTTGATTTGTGCTTGTGTGTTAGTCCATTGCCTTTCTCCTCTATTCCTTTTGGTTTTCACAGTAGATATTGTTTGATTTCTTGCATTGGCACAAAATGTGACTATTGTTTGATTGTGTGGTCCTTTCATAAAAGGTGGAGTCTGATTGGTGTGCAGGGGGCTACGTAGATTGTTTGAGCAAGGGCTGGTTAAACATTATCATGTGGAGAGTGCTCCAACATGGTGGCTGAGTATAAAGCTTTATTGGATGGTTTACAACTTATTTTTGCTTATGGGTTGTTTGGTTATAGCTTTGTAATTGAATGTGACTCCCTGGTGCTGGTCAATTCTGGTATGGGTGCTTGTGATTGCCCATGGACCTGTTTGGGTTATCTGAGGCAGATCAGATGTCTTCTGAAACAGCTGCAGCATCGATTGGTTCATGTTTATAGGGAAGCTAATTCAGTTGCCGATAGGTTAGCTGCTCAAGCTGTGATGAGTGGATGGTCTTCTAATTTTACGCGCGGGTTCGACTGTCTTGTGAGGTTGGGGTTACTTTGTTGAATGACCAGCTTGGCATGCCTCTTCTGTGAAAGAAGAGAAGACTTGTTTTTTATGACAAAGGTTAATTTGGCCTTGAAAAGTTTGTTTGAAATCTCTGGAAAGGTTGCTGGCAGTGATGAAGAGGATGACTGGGAGCAGCTGGTTTTTGTTTCGAGAATTTTGATTGTTAGTATGGTTTTTGTTGTTTTGTTTTTGGTAGCCGGATGTGCCTTTTTGGTTGTTTTATAAGGTGTTTGTGCCTTATCTTTGTTTCTTGTAATCCTCTTTGTGAATAAATAAATTTTCTCTTTTTCTTAAAAAAAAAAGGTTCATTATTTTTTCATGGCTTTAGACTTTCAACACACAAATGTGACTGTTGTTTGAAAGCTCTAATTTCATACTTTTATTAAAGTGATTTTTCTTTTATGTACGACATTTTTTGGTGTACGATATTTTTTTGTGTATCATTATATGTATGTTGTATGTTTGTATATGTACACTCAATAATGTTAACAATTGTGACACAAATAAGTATTTTTACAGCCAAACTGACTTTTTTATAAAATATTTTAATTTAAGCATTTTTAAATTTGAATGTCCAAAAAATATTTACTCAATGAAAGTATTTTTTTATAAAACACTTTTGATAAACACTTATTGAAAAAGTACTTTTTGGATTTCATAAGTCATCTCAAACGCAACCTAAATTCAAATCCATGAAAAATAAGATAGAGGATGAGGATTTGGTTTCAAGTTCAGATTATCGATAATAAATATCAATCCATATTATACTAATCTAATTCAAATTCGGATCAAAGTTCAATTCATTGACCGCCCTACCTACAAATTGATTCGGAACATGCTAAACAACCATGTATGGGGTCAAATTTTAGGTCAAGCATGTATTTACACTATATTATATAGTAAACAAATTAGGTGGGAGAGAATTTGAGAGGTCATCCTTCCCTATTTTCTCAATTTTAAGAATTTTGATTTATTTAATGCATTCAATCCAATACATTTCACCAATGTGGCATAACCACCCCACGACTAACTAATAGCTCCACATTTAAATTTTTTAAAAAATTACTTACTATCTCCCCAATTTCTTTATAATTATTTGTTGAACTTCTATACTCCTTAAATGGTGGGATATAAAAGAGGAAAAGATAGTGAAATGAATAATAGAAGATGATGAAATACATATTATGTGTATCGCACATAGAGTCGTCGCTAGTAAGTTTTATTACAATTAAGGAGCATTAAGATTAGATGCAAGACCAGGGTCGGCCCAATGAAAATTGAGACCCTAAGCGAAAGTGTTAAATGGGGTCTATCAAAATTTATCAATATATATATATATATATATATATATTGTATCATTAAGTTTTTATTAATTTTTTTTTTTTTTTCATTTTTTGTGATGCAAAATTAGTAATCAAATTTTATATTTGAGTTTTGCTAGTATATTTTTACAACGGATAATATGACTAATCCATTCAATTTTTCTTATGCTATAGTTAATCGTAAGTAGAATTTTATGAGTTTTAATTTTGAAAAAACTTGATAAATTTCAAACTAAAAATTCTTGTGAATAAAATATATTTTAAAATGACAAATAATTATATTAAGAGAACAATCTAATATCTTATAAAAGTCAATAAGAATTAAACACAATTTCACCTGATAATAAAAAATTGTATAAGCTTTGAATTGACAATTTGCTCGCCTCCCAAATCATCTACTATTTCAAACTTTCACAATAAAAAAGAATAATTGCATTAAATTAATTCTATCAATAACAATATTAAAAAAATTAAATTACCAACTAAACAAATCTGTACCTTTTCAATTTAATCTAGGTTGCAAGAGAGAGATATATAATTATGCTACATGAACTTTTTTTACTTGGGGAGAGAGAGAGAGAGAGAGAGAGTAGACTTTTAGGTTTTAATTGTGAAAAATTAGGGAATGTTTGTTTGGTGCTTTTGCCTTGTGTTTTAATCGTTAGAAAAAGTAAGAGAGAAATATGAATTGAGTATTTGTTTTAGTCTAGGCCTTGTACGAATTTCTATTAGATTGCGCCCTTTAAACCAAATTTTTTGAGTCAGTTTAAATTATAGCTAAAGACTATACTTATTATTTGGGAACTCTCTCTTTTTTGAGGCCCTAAGCAATTGTTTAAGTGCCGTTCTATTGGGCCAGCCCTCTGCAGGACCTTCAAACTGTGATACTGTTTTAAACCACAATTTTATCTAAAAACTTAAATTAACGGATGGCGTAACAGAAAACTAATAGTTTGAAGGAAGATAATCCATGAAAAGATTGAGGAAACCAACAAGAAATAACTGTTGGTAAAATCTGTCTGTCACAACGGAGAGACAGATAAGAGGAGTCATAACAACAATATAATCTACCACTTGCTTCTTATTACTGTCAGAACGTCCCTAAACATATCGGCAGCAAAATAAAATTGTGCTCACTATAACTGTCTTAGTGACTGCAAGAAACATAACTACCCAAACGGCCACTCGTGCCTTCTGTGGATTCCCAGCTCCAAGTTCATTTGAAACCCCAGTACTACATAAATCAATCCCAATTTTCAGGCATACTTGTTACTAATGGTGTTAATCCGTGTCATCTCAAATCGTGTGCAAGTCGTGTCATTTCGTTGTCCATATTTATATTTGCATAAAACTTATAATGCTAATACAAGTTACACAATGCCAAAAAAAGAAATGGAACAAAAAAACCATTTTATGGTCATTACCAACTAAACCACTTATTCGTGTTCTGATCTATTTATCAGTTGTCCTAATGAGTTGTATGATTTGTGAGTTCATGTCATACCGAGTTCGTGCCGTGATTGCATTAATGGAAAAATTGACACCCTTATACATGTCCCACAAAGTTCCAGAATGAATAAGGAAAAGAATGTAGACCAAACCTTGCTGCAGCGCCAACCCCATTAGGTATGGTGAGATGCAATGTAGAGATTATCGGGTTGATCACAAGCATTTTGAGGAATGAGAAGCAATTCCTACTGAAAATATCCAATTTATCGAATATCAAAGAGCTGAATTAGAAGCATACCATATGGAAAACACTGAAGTTTGAAGCCTTGGATTGGGTAAAAGGCCTGATAGCAAAGTAACAATCTCAAGTGACCAGCATTTGAGACTAAACATAGCCAGTAAAAATACCACAGTCAGAAGAAATTTATAGATTAAGAAGAAGAAGTAAGACTACGGTATCAAAGGAATGAACGAAATTTATGTATATCACATTTATACAAGAGAGTTCATATTACCTTCTTGATATGCATTGGTGTGTGGACTCATGAATTAATGTGCAATTTGGCCCAGTACTGCAAGTTCGGACCCTCACCACCAACCCACACATCCATAGGTTGACTTTAGTTTGGGTGCAACCCAAAGACAATCTACAATTGTTTGGTGACCATTTCACCTCGTTTAGTCAAGTGAGTGAAATATTTTGTTGGTCCGGAGCAACAACTATTGTACAGTATGATTCAAAAATGTTATGATTGTTATTAGAGCAATTGACTCTAATAATATGCATGACTCTTTTTTCGTGTTAAGTTTCACACGGGTCTTATATTCTCAACACGCCCTAACTAAAGTGTGTCTATTGATTTTTAGACTACAATAATTTTAGTAGTTAGCGAGTCATGCATATTGTTAATTTTGATCTAACCTCAAGATGTCCATGCCATAAAGTTCACATTTGACATTAACGGACTTGGGTGTTAAACGAAGGATCCGCTAGACCTTTTAAGAAATGAGTAGATATGAACTAAGTTAAACATAGGATATAAATAATACGAACCCGACTATACATGACAATAAATAGTTTAGGTACTAGTTCAAGAAATTTTGACTTCACTTAGACAACTTGGAAAATAACGCGCCATGTTCTCTTTTTTCTTGTGCAAAAGGAAGGGAGAGAGATTGTGACCATAGTATCCCTCACCAGTTCAGGAAGCCCACCAAAGCGGTGTAGATGGGAAAATTTTTGAGGCGCTCCTTAAAGACAACTTGAGTCATAGTCAGACTCAGCCCACACCCACCAGACCTCCCAAAGCAACTGAACAGTGTATTACCCGAATCTAAGACATAGTCAATGACGGAACTAAGTTATGGTCAAGGGTGGCATGACATTCAAAATTTACCGATTTGTACAAAATTAAATTTAACGCTATGTGTAAACTATCACAAATCAGAATGATTAATAGTGCTATGCGTTCAAATCAATATTCGATGGATGCCGTAAAATTAGAGTCATAGTTTAGGGGGATGAAGTCTAATTTATTCAATCCCTATGTATTTAGGATGCAAAGTCGCGAAGAATTTATATTTGAGAGAACTACCCTCTCGTTATTTCATTTTGCTCAATTTTTCGTCCTTCACAAACATATGAAGTCCAGTTGTTTCTTATTTATTATGCAATAAAATTGAGCTTAAACTATGGACTATTAGATGAATTAGTTTGTAATTTTTTTCACATCTAATTAATTTGATGAAAATAAAATTAGTTTTGAAAGGATATAAAATTATGCCATGTGGATAAGCAGGTGAAATAGGCACGTGGTCATGAAGGGACAAGTCACGTGGATCAAAGTATCAACAGTCTGAAACAAACCGAACCGAGTTGCAATAGCTCGGTTCATGCTACCAAACTGGAGTGCACGACACAGCTTGATATCGTGGCACAAACCGAATAGCAAAATAATCGTTTATAATCAAGGCACTTAGATGCAATAACTAAGCGGGGTCAATCACTCAGAAAAGTTGTGATTGAGGGAGCGTTAGAGATATTTCTGTAACTCCCAACAAACAATCCCGAAAGAAGGGAGTTGTGCCATCTCTCACAACAGTAAAGGGAATCCTTGAAGCAAAGATAAGTCTATATAAAGTACTAAGGATGCATGGCAAGAGGTACATTGAATTTTTTGATATACATTTTTTTATACACATATTTATTGACTTAAGTATCAGAGTGAACAATTTTTTCTTAGAGCTTAGGAGGAACGGTGGTTTTATCCTCCTACAAGTTTGTATACTTTTTCAAAAACAAATATAACTAAAAAATTTGCATTAGAGATAACTTATCGAATTTAAATAGTTAGGATTAAGGTAGAGTTGAATTAAGCTAAGTTGAATTGATATATACCCAAACAAAAAAAAAAAATTGATATAACTTATTGAATGACTTTTCATTAAACAAAAAGTCTAGTTAGATAACTACTTGACCTTCCTAACAAGAAATTCATGACTGTCCCTGTACGTAATCCTTACAGGTTTCGGGCAAGACTTTTAACGAGACGTTAAGTGGGGTTGGTCTTGGTTGTGCAACATGATCTACTAACAAGACTTCTTATAGTGTCAGTGGAGAGGTGCCCATAATGTGGTAGGTAGGTGAGAAGTTAGAGGACTCACTAGAAGCCTGAAGGCAGTAACATTGGTGAGGGAGGTAGCTAGCAATGGCGACACTAGACAACGAAAGCTGACCGAGGCGGTGGAGCCATGTTAAGGCCTAAAGGGGCCATGGAGGCCCTTAACTTTTGAAAATTATATATTATATCCTTAAAATTATTTTTTTAATTATATTTTATATGTCACTTGAAATTCTTAAAATTATACTTTATACCTTAAGTTATAATAATTTTATTTTATGCTCTCGATTTTTTTTTTGACCATATTGCACCATCAACTATTAAAATTAATATTTTGCACGAATTGTTAAAGTGAAATTAGGGTCATAGTTAAAAGGTCAAATTATAATTAAAAGACTACATAAAAACTTCAAAACTATTTAAAATATGTATTTCGTATATTTGTTCTCTCTCCTCGCTCTCTCTCTTCACATTTGTCAAAAGTATGATGAAATCTAATTATACTTGAATAATTAGATGATAAAATTTAGCTTATATAATTAATTATTTGATGAATTTATTTATTTATTTTTATATTTATTTATTTGGCTTAATTTAAATTAATTTTATTCATTTTATTGAAAATAATGATTACCTTGTACCAAATAGTTGGTGATTTTGGTACGGCCACCCTTCATATCAGTACCCTACCGAAATGTGGGGTTAGATGCAGGACTTGATTACATTAAAAAAGAGAGAGATCTATATATGTAAGAGCCTAATGTACTATTTCTTGATATATGCTAATTAATTTTGTGATAGATGGCAAATGGTATTAATTTCACCTAGTAGTCTCTATTGCAATAAAATTAAATATATGGACTTATATATTAAATAAATGTGAATTATAGGCTATCAAATAAAGTTAGGCTAATTAAAATGATTAATTTAAGTTTTGGGGCCTTAATTAATATATTATAAAGTGTGGGCATTAATGTGTAAAGACAAGTGTAATTTCTATTTTTATGATGGGTTAAAATAGAAACTACGAACAGGCCTGCTTATAAACAGACACGATTGTTTATAAATAGGGGTCATGGTCCCCAGATCACACATGGTTTTTCTATTCTTCTGATTTTCATTGTCAGAGAGAAATTTAGACAAAAAACAAGTGTAAATCTGGAAGATCATTATGCATCAGACTTGGATATTTCAATCTTAAATCACAAAGGCTCAGACTCAGATATTTCAACATTTTGTTATGGATTCAGGTATGCTTTCGCAAATCCAATATTTTTATTCTTGATGATTCAATATAAATGTTCTTGTTTGTGCGATGGTTTTCACATAATGAAATCAATCTTACATGTGGTATCAGAGTCATTTCATGTTGAATTGTTGAGAATAAATTAGGATAAGATTTTTTCTTTTTAGGGCCGAAAATATTTTTCAAAAAATTTAATATTTTTGAAAATATTTTACAGCAAAACAATTCTATATCTCATTACGAGTCCAACGATATAAATTTCATAATTTTTGGACATACGGATGATTTTCTACGTGTTTTTAAAAGTTAAAAAGAAAATGTAGAATCAGTCACAGTTCTGTTATGTGTTTTTGGGTTCTGAATCCGTGAAGAAGAAGACCTAAACGATGTCATTTTGTTTGCATATATACAACGTATATAATTTTTAAATTATTCAGACGCATTTAATCATAATTAGTGTGTTGTTTCAGTGGCATTGTTGTACTGTTTAGATGAATTGGGTCTTTGGTTCGAATCCTAGTTGAACATTTTGTATCTATATATTTTGTCTTGTTTTATAAAAAAGAGAAAAGGACCTTTATAGGATTCGATCACTGGATTTTCCATTTGGAAACTATACCAGACCACTGTTAAGGGAAGACCAACTATGTTTACTAAGTTGGTTATTTAAATATAAATAGCTTGAACCGTTAAGGCAAGACCAACTTGCTTATTAAGTTAGTTATTTAAATATAAATATATTGCAGTTGTAGCGCATTTACGCGGATTTACATTCAAATATTGGTGTTTAAATATATATTTTGAGATAAAATTAATTACAACAATATGTCATCAAAGTGACCTCTTTTATGAAAATTAATTTTATTTCAAAATATAACAAGATCATGTGCATGTAACTTATGCGAATATTAATCGGTTCAAAGGAAGATTAATATTTAACAGAATTGCATGCACACCTATGGTAATAAACGCGTGATGATTATTTGGTTTTACATATGAATAATACATTGGCCCAAAGGAAGATTTATTATTCGATATGTTCTTATTAACAGTGTTTGATTACTACACCAAGATATCACAAACAAGTTAATATTTTTTATCCAAAGATAAAATATTAATAGAATGTCTGGTATCTTGAGATGAGATTTGTCTTTATTTGCCTTTATTTTTGTTTTGAGGCTTATGTGAGATTGTTTTGCTTGTTTGTTGTTCTCTGGATTCAGCTATTAGTTCTGTTTCTAACATTAATGGCAGCATTAATTCTATTCCTATGCTAAATGGCACAAACTTCAAGACATGGCATGAGAACCTCCATATAATTTTTGGTGTCATGGATCTGGACCTTGCGTTAAGGGTTTTTTCTCCTGCACCTCTTACTGATGAAAGTTTCTCTGATGAAAAGAGGAATATTGATAGGTGGGAGAAGTCAAATCGCATGTGTTTGATGATCATTAAAAAGGTTATTCCAAAAGCATTCGGGGGCACAATATCCGAAACGATAAAGATAGCCAAAGAGTTCCTAAAAGAAATTAAGAATAGATTTGCTAAGAATGAAAAGTCCGAAACAAGTACACTTTTGGCAAATCTCATCACAATGAAATATAAAGGTAATGGGAATATTAGGGAGTACATTTTGGAAATGTCCCATCTCGCTTCAAAGTTAAGAGCACATAAACTTGATCTCTCTGAGGATTTGCTTGTGCATTTGGTTCTGATATCTCTTCCCACACAATTCAGTCAATTTAAGGTGAGCTACAATTGCCAAAAAGAGACTTAGTTTCTTAACGAGCTTATCTCACATTGTGTGCAAGAAGAGGAGAGGTTGAAGCAAGAAAAGATAGAAAGTGCTCATTTAGCTGGTACTTCCAAGGATAAAAGGAAGAAAAGAAAGAAGGATAAAGAAGCTGCAAAGGTTCCATATCCAAAGAAACAACATAAAGAAAAAAATGTTGATGGTTGTTTTTTCTGTGGAGCTGTGGGACATAAGAAGAAGCAATGTATCAACTATCATGCTTGGCGTGCAAAGAAATGTACACTTCTTAATCTAGTTTGTTCTGAGGTTAATTTGACTTCGATACCTAAACACACTTGGTGGATAGATTCTGGTGCTACGACTCACATCAGTGTTTCCATGCAGGGTTGCCTGAGCTGCCGAAAGCCAAATGATGGTGAAAGATACATCTTTGTAGGTGATGGCAAGAAGGTCGAAGTTGAGGCAATTGAGATATTTTGGTTATTATTAAAGTCTAGTACTTATTTGGATTTGAATGAGACATTTGTTGTACCGTCCTTTAGAAGGAATTTGGTTTCTATTTCTGTATTGAACAAATTTGGTTATTCTTGTTCTTTGGAAATAATAAATTTAGTCTTTTTCAGAATTCAAATTTGGTTGGTACTGGTTCTTTATCTTATGAAGATAACTTTTATTTGCTTGATACAGTTGCTTCATATCATGAAACCTTGCAATTAAGTACTCGAGGTGTTAAAAGAAAATTAACCAATGAGAATTCCTCATCATTATGGCATAAGAGATTAGGTCACATTTCCAAAAGGAGAATTGAAAGACTTGTGTCAGATGGGATTCTAGATTCTCTTGATTTTGCAGATTTTTAAATTTGCACAAAATGTATAAAGGGAAAACAAACAAACAAACACAAGGAGATTTGATGCCAATAGGGCTACGAATGTCTTAGAACTGATACATACAGATATTTGTGGGCCATTTCCTACGAATTCATGGAATGACGAACAATATTTTTTCACATTCATAAATGATTTTTCACGTTATGGATATCTTTATCTCATTCATGAAAAGTCCCAATCACTAGAAGTGTTCAAATCGTTCAAAATTGAAGTTGAAAATCAACTCAACAGAAGGATTAAAAATGTCAGATCTGATCGTGGTGGTGAATACTATGATAAGTATGACGGTTCAGGTGAACAACGTCCGAGACCATTTGCTAAATTCCTAGAGGAGTGCGGTATCGTCCCACAGTACACCATGCCAACTTCTTCAAGCATGAATGGTGTTGCTGAAAGGTGAAACAGAACACTCAAAGACATGGTAAGGAGTATGATTAGTCATTCTAACTTGCCAGAATCACTCTGGGGTGAAGCATTAAAGACTACAACGTATATTCTTAATAGAGTACCAACTAAAGCAACTACTAAAACCCCTTATGAACTTTGGACAGGCAAGAAGCCTAGTCTGAAGCACTTACACATTTGGGGATATCCAGCTGAAGCAAGGCCTTACAGGCCACATGAAAAGAAACTGGATTCAAGAATGGTTAGTTGTAATTTTATTGGATACTCCGAAAGATATAGGGGTTACAAATTCTATGATCCTACTACTAGATCAATTTTTGAGATGGGAAACTCGCGGTTCTTTGAGGATGATGAGTTTGATGGGAGAGATAAGGAAAGGGATTTTGTTTTTGAAGAAGAATATATTGATATTCCCACAACTGTTATTGACATTGATTAGGCTCCTATACCTGACATTGTTCAAGAAACAAATCCAAATCAAAACAATATCCAAGAACCTCATGTTCCAGGAGAACAAACTCTACCTCCTCCAGAACCTACGCCATTACGGAGATCCACTAGAGAAAGGAGAAGTGCAGTGCCAGATGATTACATTGGTACGGTTAAAGATGATCCAATCAACTTCCGTCAAGCCCTGAAAAGTTCTAAATCTCAAGAGTGGATTGATGCCATGAATGAGGAGATAAAGTTCATGAAGGAAAATGCCGTTTGGGATCTTGTCCAATTGCCTGAAGGTGTGAAACCCATTGGTTGCAAATGGATATTTAAAACCAAGAGGGATTCGAAAGGTGATGTGGCGAGATACAAAGCTCGTCTTGTCGCTAAAGGATTTACACAAAAAGAAGGCATCGATTATAAAGAGACTTTCTCTCCGATTTCATCGAAAGACTCTTTTAGGACAATAATGGCATTTGTGGCGCACTTTGACCTTGAGCTTCATCAGATGGATGTTAAGACTGCATTTCTCAATGATGACATTGATGAAACAATCTATATGATGCAACCAGAAAATTTTGTGTCAGGAGATGCAAAGAAGATGGTTTGCAAGTTAAAGAAATTCATCTATGGGCTTAAGCAAGCTTCTCGTGAATGGTATTACAAGTTTCATCAAGTTATTATTTCGTTTGGTTTTGAAATGAATATGGTTGATGATTGTATATACCATAAGTTCAGTGGGAGTAAGTATATTTACTTGGTTTTATATTTTGATGACATATTGCTTGCCACCAACGATATAGGAATGTTGCATGAAACCAAGAGATTTCTATCAAAGAAATTTGAGATGAAAGATCTTGGTGATGCTTCTTTTGTGTTGGGTATACAGATACACCGGGATCGCTCTCGGGGTACACTTGATTTATCACAAAAGAGCTATATCGAGAAAATTCTTAAAAGGTTTGGCATGCATGATTGCAAACCAGGTGACACCCCTGTGGCTAAGGGAGACAAATTTAGTCTCAGTCAATGCCCCAAGAATAATTTAGAGATTCAGGAGATGCAAAAGATTCCTTATGCATCAGCAATAGGAAGTCTAATGTATGCTCAAGTATGTACGCGTCTGGATATTGCGTACATTGTTGGCATGTTGGGCAGATACTTAAGCAATCTTGAAAGGATCATTGGGTAGCAGCCAAGCAAGTCATGAGGTACTTATAGAGAACAAAAGCCTACATGCTCACTTATCGAAAGTCAGATCAGTTAGAGATCATTGGATATTCTGACTCCGATTTTGTTGAATGCCGAGATAGCATGAAATCTACTTCAGGCTATATCTACTTACTTGCTAGAGGTGCTATATCTTGGAAGAGTGTTAAACAGTCTATTGTAGCTTTTTCCACCATGGCAGCTGAGTTTATAGCTTGTTATGAGGCGTCCAATCATGGAATATGGTTGCGAAATTTTGTCAGGGGGCTGCGTATTCTAAATGGCATTGAAAGACCACTTAAGTTATTTTGTGACAATAAATCAGCAATATTGTATTCCAACAACAACAGGAGTTCGACGAAGTCAAAATTTATAGACATCAAATTCCTAGTTGTCAAAGAAAGAGTTCAGAGTGGACTTATATCTATAGAGCACATTGAGACAAACTCCATGTTTGCAGATCCACTGACTAAGGGATTACCACCCAAGGTTTTTCATGAGCACACTGCTCATATGGGTGTGGTTTCTCTTCAGGATATATCATTTTAGTGGGAGTTTGTATTTTAGATGCTTTATTTATAGATACATTTGTTATGGATATTATGGTTATTTACTGTAGTAAAGTATTCAGTTTTCATTCACTCTGATTTTGTATGGTTTGATCTCACTAAGGTTTAGGAAGGACCAGTTGGAAATAGGCATGTTAAGATCATATTGCATGAAATTTTCATGCTACACATCCACACTTGATCTTTGTTATTAGTTGCATTGATATATGTGATCATTGATGGGTCCAGTTGCGAAATATGTAATGACGATCGCTTTGGTTCTGTATTGGTGTGGTTAATGGACAAGATTGTTAAAATATATAAAGTTTTGATAGCAAAACTCATGAGCTCATGAAGTATAATTCACGTTTATAAAGTTACATATATAGCCCAAGTGGGAGATTGTTGGAGTAAAATTAAATATATGGGCTTATATATTAAATAAATGTGAATTATAGGCTATCAAATAAAGTTAGGCTAATTAAAGTGATTAATTTAAATTTTGGGGTCTTAATTAATATATTATAAAGTGTGGGCATTAATGTGTAGAGACAAGTGTAATTTCTATTTTTATGATGAGTTAAAATAGAAATTACGAACAGGTGTGACTGCTTATAAACAGACACGATTGTTTATAAATAGAGGTCATGGTCCCCAGATCACACATGATTTTTTATTCTTCTAATTCCCATTGTCAGAGAGAAATTTAGACAGAAAACAAGTGTAGATCTGGAAGATCATTATGCCTCAGACTCAAATATTTCAATCTTAGATCACAAAGGCTCAAACTCAGATATTTCAACATTTTGTTATGGATTCAGATATACTTCCACAAATCCAATATTTTTATTCTTGATGATTCAATATAAATGTTCCTGTTTGTGTGATGGTTTTCACATAATGAAATCAATCTTACAGTCTCACCTCTAATGACTGTAATTTCATATAAAAAGTGATAATTTTACTTATAATGATGGTAATTCCACCTCAAACATGATAAACTCACTTGTTTATTCATCCAGCTTGTTCATAATGCAACAAAAGCCAATAAGATAGTGGAGCCTACACTAAAATATTGCACCTGATTACCATCATTACTAAAAAGTCTGCCGAAGCCTATGTATCTCGTCTAGACTGTATCGTGCACTGATCATCTCTTCCGGCACAAAAACTCCATCTACGAACTGGTTGCGTTATGGCCGAGACACCGAACTAACGGGCTGTAACAGTGCCATAACACCAATTACGTGGTCATTACATGCATGTGTGAAATTTTACACCGTTAAATCGGGGTGTAATATCATTGAAGGCCACCGAACCATATGTAATGGCTGTTACAATGTGTAATGGCCGATTTTCAAAACCATAAAATTAAGTGGTATAGATAGGTCTTGGAGGGGATTATGGACAAAAGGATTTAGGGAAAAAGAAAAGACAATATTCTCTCATTGTAAGTCCAAGAAAGATCATGTTATTCATGCACTAGAAAGCACGAATACAGATACGTGATATAAATATGAGTACAGTACAGTCAGGATACATCTATAATAAAATATATTTTATATTTTACTATTATTTAAAGACTTAGAATTTACAATTTTCAATAATTCTTTAATATTAGTAAGCAAAATTAAGAATTTTTACCTTGAAAAAGATATAATATCGTCTTATTATGATATATTTATAAAATAAGTGTGACCAATTAAAGAAATCATAATCACATTTAACTAGTTGGTTTATTTACAAGTATTTGTTTTTTAGATTAATTATAATGTATGTGATTCATTTTTTTTATACTCTCTTGACATGTAATAATAAATAATACTACAAAAATACTCGTGTCTTTAAAATCATATAGAATTTTTTTGATGTTTTGTATTGTATGTGAACTCCAAATAAGGGGGTATAGATTAAAATTAAAAATTGCACATCTTGTTCTATGTTTAGAAGTATCCGCGAAGTATCTACATATTTTATTAATTTTTAGATATTAAAAATGTGTATCTGATATGTATTATTGAGTATTTGAGAGTATCGAACCCGATACTGTATTCGATACGGGTACGTCGATCTTAACAAAGTATCCATATTTCATAATTATTGCAATTGGAGAGATTATTTTAGTGACTCGAATATGTGACATGTAATCATAAAAACGTTACCTTGTCACTTGAGACCTCTTCCATCTATGTGCAATCAGTTTAATAAACAAAAATGTTATGTTGCACAAATCAAAATACAAATCTTCCTTTCCAAATGCATGTGCCCCACACATTAAATAAAAAAAATTGATTTTTCAGACCCACAAACTGATATATATGGTGCACATATATTTGGGATGAGAGTTTTGGGTTTTAATTTAGACAACATAGCAATACTCAAAAAAATATTGCGCCGAGAATGTTTTTGTTTCTTATTTTGTTTTTTTTTCTTCTTTAATAGATGTGTGTGTGCGCGCATGCGCGCACGTGTGTTCGTGTGTCCTTGAGTAACACTTCTTCAAATTGTTTAGGTTAAATTACATTAATAGGTCATGAGGTTTGCCACTTATCGCACTTTGGTCCTTAGAGTTTCAAATTTCACAATTTTATTTTCAAAGTTCAAACATTGAGCTAATGTGATCCTTGGCACTAACTATCATTACAAAAATTAACAAAAATATCATGTGTCCATCATGTGCAGATTTCAAGGACACTTTGATAATTTTGCAAACAAATTTGAGGGCAAAAAAATAAAATAGGAAACTTGCCCCGATTTTCTCCCTATCCCGTAGAAACCTCAACCTACATCAGCTGCCCCTGCCACTCCCCATCCCAACCATCATCTGCCATAACCCAAAATCTATTCTCCTCCACCTCAACTATAAGCCAGCCGAATCTGCTGCCATCATTTGTTACCCAACCACATCCCCTTCCTTCTCCTTTGTCATATGTCAACCACCACCACCTATACCACCACATGCCTACAACCCACCGATGCCACCTCCCCAAAGACACTACAAATACCAAATATCAAGTACCCAAAGACATTTATGTGACGCCCTGATTCTTGGGGTCCCGATTAACCCGTTGATCACTCATCAACCCACAGAATTACCCGTGATACCGTTTAACCCGATAACACGTAATGATACATCATTCATTGGGGTCCATAACTTTTAACAAAATCCGGACAGTCTCTTTTGTACGGAAAACTCTACCTAACACACACAACTTGTGCAATCCTAACCATTGATCAGATCGGGTCCCAACCATCAATATTCAATCAATGTTGTATTGAATACCAACATCCACCGCATACATTCATTCACAAAAAAATAATGTTCATAAGAGTCTCATTACATGCCTTTAACAAAATACAAGTTTTATACTTCTTAAAATATACAAGGCCAAATATAAATATAAAAAAGCGACTACAAAATATAAATCAAGAGCTTCAGCCCAGCTTTGTCATCAATACGGGTCCAAGTGAGATCCGTCAACGAAACCTGTCTAACACTTGAAATATATTCTCGTAAAAGGTGAGTCACGCTCAATAAGGTATCTCCTATGGAGATCACCTCCCAACTCAAATGCATATGAAATGTCATATGCAAATTATCGTGTCAAGCATCCATTCAAATACATAAATTTTTTAAATGAATGACACAATTCTATGTCATGCTATGAGATAAGAACTTATGCACGCAATGCAACACTGAGGCCCACAAGCTCCCATAAAACATGCTATCTGTCATGTGTATGAATTCGGGCATTCCAAGCCCCCGCCACTGATGATAGACATCCAATGATAATTTTATAACAAAAACCTGTGTCTTTCTAAGGTAGGTATTTATGGACTTTCACCAACGGTCATCCAACTGACACAAAATTTATGGACTTCAATTGATAGTTTCACGTACACCGACACACTTTATGGGCTCAATACAACTAGGAGTGCATATCTAAAGTTATCGGATTTTGTACCGAGGAAGAATCTAACTCTTCTTACTAACACGGATACATTTTCAATGCAAACATGTGCGACTCAGCCAGACCAAGGTCCAACTTCCCTGAGTCCACGTATCAACCCACCAAAAATGGTGTTTGATTAAAAATATGCACACACACCCTCACTAATGTCGGATGCCCACAAATGCGATGCTACTCGTGCATATGCAAATGTAATGTACAATTGCAATTCACATTATCATGCTCATCATATCGCAAGGTATATAATAAACATGTCCACTTCCATTAATATTGCTAAGCATGTTATATATAATTTCAATCCAAATAACAAACTTGAACTCTAAGCATTTTATCATACACTT
The DNA here is from genome assembly GCA_963454935.2 of Ilex paraguariensis. NCBI lineage: Eukaryota > Viridiplantae > Streptophyta > Magnoliopsida > Aquifoliales > Aquifoliaceae > Ilex > Ilex paraguariensis. Next base: position 101,811 of record CAUOFW020000901.1, read on the forward strand.
AGTAGGTATAAAATGTAAACACATAGCATACCCAAACAAACCATTTCATAAAACACAAACATCTTACTATCGGTAGGTCGTGCCTCTCCTACCGGTAGGTTCAAAATTTTGAACTCAAACCCAAATCAACCAAGAATTGGTTTTTAATATGTTCTCGTACTTATTTTCCATACCCTAGATGCACTAAGTGTGAGCTAACACATGAGATTTCATCTCTATAGCCCTACTCATTTCATATCGCAACCCTAGGTTGTAAATAAATTTAGATAGGAGAAAACCTTATCTCTCGTAGTGTGAACCCACGTAGTATAACTCCCAATAACCCAAAATCTAGCTTTCTAAGACTTAGCTCCCAACTCTCGTTCTATGGATTTTGGAGAATGGCGAGATCTTTAGTATAGTCGTGTAGCCTACATAGCATAGAGCAACTTTAACTCTTAGCTCTAAGCGATTCAATGGCTGGATATTCGTAGATCTAAGGAAGAATGGAGAATAAGACTTGGATAATTTCTCCTTTCTCTCTCTCTCTCTCTCTCTCTTTCCCTTTTAAGTCCTTATTTAAACTTGGCTCGTATTGAGCCACACGTCTCACTTTAATGGGTTCAATTTTATTCCAAATCCATTACATCTCGTCCCGTGTTAAATTTATTGTATTTTTATCTCACTAACTTTAAATTATTTTTCAGGCCCTTGAGCAAATCTGATCGTGATGATTTTAGTCGCGTGATACCTGATTGCATCATAAAATATGAAAAATATGACTGTCTTGGAATTCAATGAAAACTAAATGGGTAACTAGATTTCACGAAACGAATCTATCGGTGAGATCCATTTCATCATCCGAGTTATATAAAAATTCAGGTTTTTAACCCACACTTAACATCAGAATTACTGTTTTACTCTTTTAGTTAAGTTTTAATTTTCTTGGGTTTTACAATTTCAGTGAAAAAAGCAGAGTTTTACACACACACGCACACATAGAGAGAGAGAGAGAGAGAGAAAAATTCATATAAGTCAACTACTTGATTTATTGTTGTTAGTTTTTTAGTCAATTAAGGGATCTTGGAACACAATTAATAGCTTTAATTATATTTGTTGAGAAGTGGAATTCTAGAGATTTGTTGGGTTTTAGTAGTCTAGTCTAAATAGTATTCAAGTTACTTTTTCTAATAGGAATAGTAATGCCCTTATTTATAAAATTGTGTAACTTTTAAACTTTCCATTCTATTCAATATGAAATCTGTTTACATCATCTACTATTTATATAGTACATCACCGACTATAACAAGAATCTAACTAATTAAATACTGTTAACAACTTCTTCTAACAAACCTAACAACCTTACAGCTAAGCATAACTAACTCTAACAACTTTGTGAAGTGCCTTATTCTCAATACGCGCCCTCAAGATAGAGTGTGAATGTTGAGAACACCCATTTTGCTAAGAAGAAGATGAAACTAAGGGATGCCAAGGGGTTTGGTGAAGAGGTCACCTAGTTGATTAGAAGAGTTGACATGTAAAGCTTTGAGAGTGCCCTCTTGGATTTTGTCACGAATGAAATGGCAATCTAGTTGAATAAGTTTTGTTCTTTTGTGAAACACTGGATTGGCTGCAATGTGAAGAGCAAATTGGTTGTCACAAAAAAGCAAAACAGACTAAGAATGAAGAATCTGAAGGTTAGCAAGGAGATGAAACAACTAGGTCAATTCAGAACCAGTTGAAGCCATGGCTCTATATTCTGCCTCAGCAGAAGAGCGGGAGATTTTGGTCTATTTCTTGAACTTCCAGGAGATGAGAGATTGGCCTAGAAAAACACAGAATCTTGTAACAAAATGTCTGGTGTCAAGGCAGCCAACCTAGTCAGCATCACAAAAGGCTTTGAGATGCAGATCAGATGAGGCAGAGAAGAATAAATTTTGTGCTGGTGTGGTTTTGAGATATCGTAGAATTCTGTGGGCTACATCAAGATGAGGTTATCTTGGGGTATCCAAGTATTGGCTTAGAACTTGAACAACATATGTTAAATCTGGTCGAGTGAGAGTTAAGTAAATTAACCTCACTGTCAGTCATCTATAAAGAGAACCATCCTCAAGCTCTGCTCCTGTTTGTTTATCAAGTTTCAAATGTTGCTCCATAGGAGATTTAGCTAGTCTGGCACCAAGACAGAATCTTAGAGTATTTCAACAGCAAATTTACATTGACAAAATTAAATGCCTATGAAAGTTCTGGCAACTTCAAGGGCCAAAAGAAATTTCAAAATACGAAGGTCCTTGATATGGAATTGGCTATGCAAGGAAGTCTTTAAATCAATGGTAGTAGAGGGATTAACAGTAGCTTTGACTATGTCCATCTTGTGATTCTAGGTTGTGAGAGGGGTGGACAATACGATACCAGAAGACGTAATCAACAAAAAGATGCTGAAACAAAAAAATGAAGCACGACAACAAAAAAATGTGGATGTCCATTTAAATTGAAGGCAACACAATTAAACCATGTAGATGTACAATGGGGGTTATTGGAAAAAGTTAACTATTAGTCCCCATGTAAAGGAAAATGCACATAAAACTGTGATTGAATTGGATCTTGACATGCTTATGAATATGTTTTTTAAGTCCACCGAAACACAAAAAGTGGAAATAAAGAAGCGTGTACAAGCATTAACTGATCCTAGTGCAACTTCCCTCCTTGAGTCGATAACAAAAGTGAATCTAAGAGGTAGGAGGAAAAAAAAAGAGGGCGAAGAAGATCATTGTGATACCAAAAGAATCAACTAAGCGCAATCCGTCTGGATTTGAGTATGTTCTTGCATCATTTGAGGAAAGTCAAACAAAGCTAGTCATTAACCAGTCTTCACAACAATCTGTTCAAGGGCCTCTAGTGCACTCCGATTGGAAACCCATAAAACTGAAGTTGATTGTGCATCGGACCAAAAATTGCAATACTATGAGTTATGTAACACAATTCCCAAATGCAATAACTCTTTTTATTGTTAATGTCATTGATGTCCCAGGATATGGAAATTGCAGGTTTCAAGTGGTTGCTGGATTCTTGGGGATAAGGGATGATGATTAGAAACAAGTGAGGATATACTTGTTAAATGAGTTGAAGACATTTAACATTGATTACTTTCAAGTGTTGGGTTGTGAAGAGCGTGTGACTAAATTAGTGGAATTCATTCACTATTGGGATAATAATGTTGGCTTTAAACGCTGGATGACAATGCCAGATATGGGGTACATTATTGCATCATGTTATAACATTGTTGTAGTTCATATATTATGCCAGCAGTATCTCACATTTTTTCCTCTTCGTCAACAAGCTCCTTACAAACCAGGTCATCGGATTCTCGGATGTGGTTACATCAACTCAAGTCACTTTGTTAGACTTGAGTTCACTCTAGATTCTTCCCTTACCTCCTATGTCAACTATGTGGCACAAGTATCATTATGAACTGGTTAACGGGTGGATTACTCCATATTTGATGAGGATAGAAAATTTCAAAATTTTGTTAGGAAATAATCAAGAAACTGCAATTGTAGATATTACTGACGATGTAGCCTCAAAACAAAGTATTTCTTTTTTTGAATCATAATAGTTTTACATTTTCATAAATATTAGGTCACTATTAATTTATATTTTTTGTCTATAATTTTATGCAGGGGTCTTCAAAGTTTTATTGTCCTTAGCTTCTGTGCTCGATAAAGGGAGATCAAAAACACCTTCTGCAAGAAGTTTTTGGAAGGAGGATATGTCATTTTCATTCCAAGATTTATTATCATTTCAATCTTGAATTTTTGTGAGGACTATTTACTTCATTCCCAAAAAAAGGTTTTGCTAAAATGGTTATTATCGACTAAACAGTTAACTCAGTTATATGGATTATCCTTGCACAAAAACAAAACATCACTAATGTAATTTCCTATGAAGGATGCTGGTCATTTATGTCCATAGAATTGGCCTCTTGCTTACTTTTATCTCTAGTGTTTGACCACTGTAAAAAGAAATTGGATCAGAAGGATAAAGAAATAAACCTATCAGGATATCTGCCAGTATCAATACATAATTTTTTTCTTTTCTCCTCATTGTGATGCACCATTGCATAATAATACTCTTAACTTTGATATTTGATATTCAAGTTCTATTTATAATATTACTATTTTACTGGACATCAAATGCATGATTCAAAAGTTAAAAGATATATTAACATGTTAATGGGGTGGACTTAGTCATTAATGGGGTGAGTTTAATCACAAATTGATAGTAACATAATGGGGTATACATAGAATGAGTGAGCTTAACTATTAACGGGGTGTATGTAGCATGGGGTGGACTTAGTTACTAATTGGGTGGGTATAGAAGGGATGGACTTAGTAGTTTGATAATGAGAAATTAAATGGAATGCGAATGGAGATTTGTGGAATGGGAATAACCCCACCCCTCATTTAATAAGTGAGTCTTCAATCTTTGTACATTTCTCATTCTCACAATTAAAAAAAATATATTTATATTTTGTCCCTTCTTACCTAGAATTCTGGCTCCGCCCCCACTGTCCATACGATTGCAATGAAAACAAAGTCATAGCTTGGGATAATATGATAAAATTTTTCTAAATTCTTGTCCCCAGTAATTGTAGAATTCTCATCTTCTTTTGGTTTTCCTAGTATTAGAATCTAATTTTCGAGAAAGCAAAAATTAAGAATTTAATTATCGAAAGAAAGTGATCGAAGATGAAAATTTAAGAGAACAACTAAATGACAATCATTAAACCCATGTCGATTTGCAAATGAATTTTGAGTGATAATAATTGATGACTTGGTGTGTAAGAAAAAAAGAAGAGTTTGAGTTCAAATATAAACGAAGAGATCGAGGGTGACAACATTGAATCATATGAAAGAAGTTTAAGTTTGAATTTTTAATTCATGAAAGAATCTAATTTTTTATTAATACGTAAGGAATATTGTTATTATGGCCTGAAAATTTATCCTAAATTGTTGATCTAATGACATGGCAATGAAGCTACTAAATTAATATTATTTTAATTAAATTTATTAGATTTATTCTTTGAGACCACATCACTTAACACAATATTTTGTGAATAAATTAGTTTAGATTTTTAGACCTAAAAGAGTTATTGAAACATAGAAGTGGCGATAAATCTATATCTATACTATTATAAAATGTCAACAAAAGAGAAACTTTTGATTGACTATTATGTCCTTATAAAAAGATAAAAGACACCTATATCCTCATGTATTGAATTATTCAATTTTAATTAAACTAGTTGGCACCCACGTGTGTTGCACGTGAACTATTTTAACTTATAATTTTGATAAAAAAAATTATTGATGGGATAGAAATTACAAAATAGGTTCATATCTTGAGTTTTAATACTTTGATTTAGAATTTTATTTTGATAGTGTGTTTGTCAGTTATAAAATTTATAGTTTGTGTTCATGAAGACTAAAGATAAAAAAAACATGAATTGCAAACCCTTGGATTATGTCAATCGTTTAATAGTTCAACTAAAATGTGAGCTTTGTACCTGTGCATAAAAAATTATTCATAGCACTGTTTACCCAATATGATTTGAAAAAATTACAGAAATTATACATTGTTTTGACATTACAGAAACATATACCCTTAGAGATTTCTATGTACAAGTTTATATCACAAGTAGACTCTTTAACTAAAATTGATTCTAAACATTAAAAAAAAACCATTGCATTCAAAACCCAAAATCCCAACCTTTGAAGCTGAATAATTGAAACTTCAAAAAAATATCTACATATGTTGATATACAAATTCACTCAAATGCATTTTAGGATATTTCATCTTCTCTATAATCATTCCAATCAATCACATACGATCGAATCGAATCCGGACCTTAAAATCCCTGCAACAAATTGGATTGAGAAGAACTACGAATATTATGCATCTGAATGAAACACAATAAGGTGTCATTCAAAACATCTTGGTCAAATATCTTGAACAAAGTAGTCATTTGAATTCAAAAACAAAAAGAAGTTAAAATTCATGATGGTATTCAAACTTAAAGTATAATTGTACATGCAAATTAACAAAGTAGCAGCTTGAAAAAAAAGAACTGGATATAGTTTGATTATCTTGTACTTCACCATAATTGGATCTCAGCTTAAAGTAACAACAAAGGAATTCAATGAGTGAGAAAATAACATTCATGAAAAGAATGGAGAGGATATATGAAGGTTAATATTGAATTCAAGTTTCAGGCCAACCGTTGACCCGTGGTGAATGGACGAATCGATATACCAAAAAGAAAATAAAGCATATTGATTCAACATGTCATACAATTACTAAAAGTTTTACTACTAAGGATGAACATGTTCAAGAATTGTCTGAGAAAAGGTCTCAATTGTCACTGAATCATAAAAAAACATAATAAAAATTGTGCTCAACTTAAAACTTTATGACCATTGACCTTCTTAAATAAAATGAGTAAAACATGACACTTGGTCAGATTGTGGCAGCAAATGAGCAACCAGACGCATTATCATGAAGTGTTTAGAAAATTTACCACTGGGGTTGACAACATTGAGAGGAAACAACCGACAAGTACACAATCCGCCAACTTTGCTCCATATAATCGTGACAATTAGTAAATTGCGAAACTAATCAGTCATTTCAGATCAAGAAATTCAATTAATAGATTGGTCAAAATATAAAAACTAATTCTCAGAATTAGACCGCAACAGTTGTGCCACACGGGAACATAAGAATGATAGCTTGAAACAGAACAAGAAGAGGACCAAGTACTTTTAGCTGTATTAGTAACACAATAGGAAATTTTTTAAAGAAATTTATGCACAAGACGACATTTAAGTAATTGGTCAATGAAAAAATCAAGCAAATAGAAAGATTTATCCTCCCGAGTCGCTCAAGATACGGTGGCCAGCCACTGAGCTCAAGGTCGTAGTCGGCGTAAGTCTATATGTAGCAAAAAAAAACCTCCCAAGTCACAACATATAATTACTTACAAAATACTATATTTTCAATCGCCAGTAAACATGCATCAATAAGAAACGGTTTGCATGGATTATAATATTTTTCAATAGCTTTAGAACGGCGGATATGGAACCTATTTTTCATTAAGTTTTGTATCAACCAAATGGTGAGAATATCTCTATGTGCTTGATTCATACACAGGATGGTGAAATTACTTTTCTCGTATGTGGAAACAACTTATTTGAAGGAGTTTGCTTACCACCAGTGTATGGACTGATGATGACTTCAACTGCTTTGGATGGTGTAAGCAAGACCAACTTTGGCACTACAATGGAATGATACCATGAGTTTTCTGCCATCGGTTCATGGAATCAGCTAGAATTTGGATAACAGTAATATTGGACTCGAGTCATTTTTGTGTAGCGTCTCATACTTTTTTTTTCCTCTAAAACTTCACAACATTCAAAGGGCAAAGGATAACCTATATGGCTTGTAAGAGGTCTCTAAACAAGCACACCACATCCACTTCCAATAGAAATGCCCTGCAATAAATAATTATTATATCCTATTCATTTCACAAATAATGTAATAAGCAACAAATCTAAACAAAACCTACCAATGCTTTGTTCGAAAATCTAATGACAATCAGATTAAGCTTTCGGTGACTCCTAATCTGACTGCACTTTATTTGGTGTAGACAAATTTTTGAGTGGCTGATGAGATTCTCAACCAAATACACTAAGACGGGAAAGAAAGAGAGGTGTCTATTATGGGAGACTAAGAGTCCTAATGCATTAGGGCTAATTAACATAAATTATGTGTTTAGTTAATTTGTATTAATTTCAATTTAATATTGGAGGAAACTTAAACAGTAGGAGCCTGTTAAGTTGTCTGAGATTTAAAATGATAGGATATGTTTGGAATTAGTTATTTAACTAAGGTTGTTTTAGTTAATCAAAATTTTTTCACTATTGTTGACATTTTATAATAGTATAGTATGGATTCAATAACTTATACCGTGCTTATTCATAACATCAAGGCATTTTAATCTAGCCTATAATTTGTCCCTTTCGTGACTCGACCATATAGAGTTGTAGCTCATGTTACGTTTGATCCCATACTAGTTATGGTGGCTTGTTTTTTATACCACTTGCTAAGAACTCATAGGTTAAACGTGCCCCTAGAAACCACTTGAAAATGTCCCCAAGAGATCATATGCACACATGGATCGTAACAGTTTCATTGTTATTGTCTTCTTATCAATTTCACTGTATTCAATCGATTTAGGAACAGGTTGTATTTTGATAGATTACTATAAACTACAGTAATCTAATTTGGGTTTGTGCAAAATAAAGTGGAAAAAATAGCAATAACTACAATGGGTAGTTCATCATCTAATGGAGGAATTGTTCGCAAGTGTCATTCAAAAGCATGGCTCAAATCTTTGGGTTATGTTGTGATCTCTTTGAGACTTCTCTTAAATTAGTCAATGTAAATTGGCATTTTCAAGTGGAAAATAGTGATGCAAATTTAAAATTTGAGAGACCAAATTAAAACAATTGAGGACTAAAAGTGACATAAAGTAAAAATAAATTTTACCCTTACAAATAAGGTCACTTTTTTATTTAGTATATTGCTACCTATTTATTTTTTAAAAAATTATATAGCTATCCTTGATTCTTTTTCAGCAAGTTGGGGGCTCATAACCAAGTGATATAAGATTAGATGCAAATTGTAAAATGTCTTTTTGAAAAATTAATTTCTCAACAAAATGAATAATGATCTCAATTAGATTTCGAAATAAAATGAAGGATGATTTTGCATGGACTCTTTAACTGTAAGCATCTAAAAACCTCCTTAGTAAATAACATATAATTAATTATGTACGATTTTTTGAGATTTAAGCAAATGTCGTACTCCTCGTCATGGACTCTTTGATTGTAAACATTTGATATTGGTTTTTTTGTAATATAGTGATTTAGTTTTAGCTCTTGTTATATTTCTCAGGCTAAAAGTTATAGGTTCAACACATGAATTTGTAATTGTTTTCATTGATGTTTTGCCCCACAAAATGAAACCCTCATTCTGTGCCCCAACACTTACTTATGTTTTTATTTCTAGAAATACAAAGTCTTATATCACTAAGTCTCGACGTGACATTTTCCATTTATTTGCACAAAAACCATCCAAAACTAAGGGAAGTGATTCAGGATTGCTCATTGCATTTATAGTAGTCCCCTTCACCTTTCGAAGGGAAGGAAGCAGGGATAATTGGAAAGAAATGATTTTTTTTCTTAATTTCACATGTATGTATATATTGCTTGAGACTTTATGTAGATGGAGAAGGGAAGAGAGATAGAGGTGGAAATAGAGTGAGAAACATAATAAGCTAAAACAAGTATTTTGGTAAAAAAAAAAAACCAGCGACGATAACGTTTCTTCTTGGATTAAAAGCCCATTTCAACCTAAAGTTTGATGTATAATTGCCACCTAAAAATTGAATTTGAATCAATATTAAATGTTATATGACAAAGACAATTAGATTGAAAAATTGGATCTACTCTCCAAAATTTTATTTTTAAATTTGGGATCAATCCTTGCCAAAAGGCAAGACTTGATTTCTTATGCTCATTTTGGGTCATTTATTGTGCCCCCTTTCGAACTTCTTTTTATCTGTTTGTTATTGTTTTTTTTTGGCTCTCCCATAGATGTAGTATTCAAATATTATAATAGTTAATTCTTAATTGTAATATCAAACAAAAAAAAAAAGGTTAGTGCTAGCCTGAATTACGAATTTAAACAATTGTATCTACATTAGCACAAACTTGAGTGTACAAAATTATTTTACCTCCAATGGGAAGAATATAGGACCAAGAATCAGTCGCAACAGCTAGGAAATGTTTTTATAATGCAAGTAGGCAACTTGCAAATTATTTAGAACTTGCCTTATACCAAAAAATGTGTTACTTCACCTGAAATTGAAGTAGGTTGAATACATGAAAATGACATATTGCTAAGTGAGTGTAATTATGTGGGCCGACATTAATTCGATTCATTTTCAATCAATCCAATTGATGTAGTAAAGACTTTTCTAAGTAACATCATTTGCAAGACTTCAATAAGCAGTTCTCAACAAGTATGTCATATGATTACTACTTTAGGACCAATTTTGGACCAATTCTGTCTTTTGAGTGTGGGGAACATCGCTATGATCACTTGACCACTCTTCTTAGTTACAATAAAATCCTGCAAACACACATTCAGGGTCCGTTTGGTTAGGAAGAAAAAAATGGTGGAAAATGAAAATGAAGTAAAAGAAAAAAAAAATGATAGAAAATATCTTTTCATATATGTATTTGATTAGAATAAAAAATTTACCAAAAAAATTAAAAAAAATTCATTCTATTGTTTTAAAGAAAGAAAAGTTATAAATTTTTTTTATAATTGTCTAAATTATCCTTAATTATATTAAATTAGTCTAAAAATGAAAATATATATATATATATATATATATATATATATATATATATGAAAGTTAAAAAAAAAAAATGGCTCAAAACTTAATTTTAAGAGAATCACCAATACAAAGGTCTTTTGACCAAATTATGTGATTAATCAAATTCATATCAAAATTTTTTAGAATTAATAACCAATAAAATATTTTAAGAAAAATAAAGGTAAAATAGGAAGTTAATTATATATCACAATTTTCTTGCATATCCTTATATTTTTAACAAGAAAAAAAAGTTAGTTATTTGTGAGAAAGTTCAAGTATAAAGGAAAATTATTTTTTCCATCATTTTCTTTTTCATGCTAACCAAACACATGAAAATTTTAAAAAATTTCTCTTTCTTACATTTTCTATCATTCTCCCGTTAAACAAACAAACCCTCAGTAGTTCAACATTTCACTATATATTTATAGACTCACAAAATACAATAAAACTAATTTAGTGGTCATGAGACCAAAAAAAATATTTTAGTTCGGTTATAATTTATAAAACAGATATCTAATCAATATTGGTGATTAGTAATATAGGGAAAGTTTACAGCGGGAGAAAAGGGATAGAAATCACAACGTATGTCAAACCCAGGAAAAAAATTTTAACTTTTTCTGAAAAAAGGGCAAAATGGTAATTTGTCATTACAGCGCGGGTTAAAAACTGATATTTTTCTAGACCTCAGATGATGAAACGAACTTCACCATTGGATTCGTCTCACGAAATCTAGTTTTTCAGACAAATTTCGTCGAATTCTGAGATAGTCAGATTTTTCACGTTTTTCTAGATGACGAGTGTCCGATGACCCCCAAAAACGAAATTTTTATAAAAATTCTGAAATTCAAAAAATGTTTTAAATAAAATTCATATAAAATATTTTTAACTTAAACCGGTACGAAATTTAATCGATTCGAGGCGAAAACGGACCTGGACAAAGGACGACACTTGGCGCGACGAGAGCCAAGTCTTTAAAAAATATAAAAGTTGGCAAATATCTGAAAATTCAGATTTTTTTCTCTTCATTTGGCCTGCTGGATCAGACTCAAGAGCAAAGAGGAAAAAAAATAATTCTTCAAGCTTTCTTCCACCGATTCTTGGAGTTCCGTCGGTCGGAATTCGTCGGGCCAAGAATTAAAGTCGATCTATGCGACGAGAGCTACGCGTGGGTACCAAAAATAAAGATTTTCACCGAATATTCAAATAGAGGATTTTGGAGAAATCTAAGTTTTGGACTATAATCTTGTTCTTGAGGCTTCCTACGAATTTTTTTCGCTTCAAGAGGTAGGTTTCCTCCTACTCGGACCTATTTCTAACCTAAGGTGTCCATAGGGTTCATGTGGGCTTTTTGGGTATTTCTAACATTTTTTCATTATGGTTGGTGTTATGAAAATGGGTAGGATCAATTCTAGTGTGAATTGGTAGTTAGAAAGTGCTAGTTTGTGATTTCTAAAATATTTCGATAATTGGTTATGTAAAAATCATATATTCTGATTTTTATTTTGTTTGAAATGGTCCATATAAAATCTTGGCTTGATTTTGGTATATAGAAGTATTTATGTAATCCCTTGAAATTGAGATCATGTGGGCATGTTTTGTTTTTTATATTATGCCTTGTGAATGAAATGTGATATTAGCATGTATTATGTGTTATCATGTTGATGAAGTGTTAATATATGCTCTTGGATATATTGAACTTGAAATGGATATGGTGATTATATGCAAATGATATTAATTGTCATGGTATACATTGATATGTAAAAATTGTCATTTGGCATGCATTGCAACATGGACATAGAATTAACTTCACATTCATGGGCTACATGCATGAGTGTGGGTGTAGGGTTGCATGGGGTGATCAACACCAACATTGGTGTTTGATGGTGGGCTCGGAAAAGTGGGATGGAACGTCCTACAGAGTCGCACGGTTACATGCATAAGAAAACTTGTGTCGGGTATAGCAAGTAGGGCTAGACACTCCCTCGGGTGAAAAATCCGGCCACTTGGTTCATACACTTACCTGCGGTGAAATTCCAGAAAAGTGTAACGGTGTACGGAGCCGGAGGTGCGATTCCTGAATCCAATACTCCATAAAGGCACCTGATTTTGATATATAAATTATTTATTTGATGGGAAACATCCAAGAATGAAATGGTTTTATGACATATGATTGATTTCAAAATGATCTTTGGATGTGTTTCATCAAAGACGTTGTTTTACACATATGTGTTGCATTGTGTTGTGGGAGTCGATGAGGACTTGAATTAAAGTTGCATGAGTGAGTTTCATCTCATTTCATTGCATGGCATGATGAATTCCAATATAGAGTTTCATATTTTTACTTGGAATGTTGATGTGAATATGAACGGTCAAATGTGAACATTGCATGTGCACTTAGGTGGGGATTAGCCCTTGTAGGATGTACTCTATTAGGCGTTGGCTCACCCTATACGGGAAACATTTTAGGTACGAGTCATACGCCGAGAAACGGCACTCACTCGGGCACTTAAGGAGGAAGAAAAACCGACTTGTGGTTTCCAATCCATTTCTTTTGTAAAAAATTAGACTTGTAATTAAATTTTCGCATGTAATGTGTAAAGGAATTGTAATAGAGTCTATATGGACCGTTTTAATATAGTCTTGCATGTTTATATGGGTATGGATAATTGGACCCGGTGTGGCCAATGTTTACTTATAAATGGACCCGGTGTGGTCATTGTTGAGTATTGGGCCTCGGATGGGTCTTGTTATTATATAATGCATAGGTTGTGTTTTGAGTAGAGTTCCCCTTACAAAGGAGACTCTGCCCAAATTTTTAATAAAAGATGGATCCGGGTAAATGGGGCACAACGTTGAGATATCAAGGTATTCGATATCCACAGGCATTCCGCGAGTTGATGGGTCATCAATAGACCCCCAGATTTTGGGGCGTCACACCGTAAGCGTATACAGATCTCCACAATTGAAATTCTTTCGAAATGTTTTGAAAATAAATCCAAAAAATGATTGTGATCCTGCATCTCTAACCCACATGAAAGAAATATATAGGATTTCATCCTACATATGTAGAGTACTGCTAATAGGCATCGATATAAAACTGAAGAGCCAATAAATTAAATAAGAAAGAGTGTATGTAATAGATCCAAATTGTAACTTATATATCACATGTAAATAGAATATTTATTTTAGAATCCGTAAGGCCTACCGTTAAATGAGTAAAACTATTAGTGTAGAATCAAATTGTAACTTATATCTTGTATGTAAATAGAATATTTATTTTAGAATCCATAACGCCTAACGTTAAATGAGTGAAATTATTAGTGACTATTGAATGAAGGACAAATTTGAGATTATAGTTGTAAATGAGGATGATATAGGAACCTATAAACAAAATGGTATGAAAAGCATAGAAACAGAGAGATGAGAGGATAATTTTTTCAATAGCAGGAAGATGAATCAAATTGCCATTATTAGCGGTTAAAAGGTGCATTAAGTGTACAAAGAAATGATCATATATTTCTCTTATAGAAATATGAGGATGTCATTGTCTTTGTAGAATTAATAAGGTCAAAAATAGGAAAATAAAAGTTTTTCATGTTAAGGAGTTTTTAGAAGTAGTATAGATATAGATATAGATATAGATGAATTTATGAATTTAATTTGAAATTAATATTAGAGGAAAATTAAATAGAGGAATATAAAAGGGTAGGATATAAGAGGCATTAGTTCTTTCACTAAGGTTATTTAGGTCAATCAAAAGTTTTTCACTTTTATTGACATTTTATTATAGTAGTATAGATATAAATAGATAGATATGTGAATGACCTTTCACATTTTCAAATTTATCTATACTTGTATCTATTTACCTATATTTAACAACTATTCCTCATATTGTGTCTACATAAATTATCTGACCTTTTGTTCTCTCTCATGATTGACTACAATATCCATTTGTCCAAAATCTTTCAGTTTGTGTTATTTTCATGTACGCAATAAATATTCAATATGCAATGAATACATCATCAACTAAGAAATGAAACATTTTTTTTTGCTCCAAATCGGTACTCTCTCACTTGATCGCCTCCTTCTGGACAAGCACATCATAGATGATCAGCCGGTGAGACTTAGGTCTGCTACTTCTTGCACTAAAGTTGGTTTTGTGCATTTTTAGTTCTTGGTTTTTGTTTTAATGATGTGATTTGTGGCGGTTGCTATTGGTTTCTAGTGTTTATTGTATTGTGGAATTTTTTGTGTGGTTTTTAATGGTTTAATTCATATGTATCACATATGTACATGTAGATGGGATTTAGACCTTCATTGTATTGGTAAATTTGTCTTTTCTTGATTTTAGTTTCTCTGCTTTTGTTATTTTGATTTTATATGATTTTTTTTGGTTGTATACGGGTTAGTATCATATAAGCACATGTAGGTGTGCATGTGGGTAACATGTTCCATTTTTTGCTTTACGAGTTTGTTATATTGATGGTTGTTTATGGTTTGGTCATATAATCAAGCATATATTTAAGGTTATTTTGTTATGATAACCGGTTCTTACTATATTGATGTGATTTTTGGAGATTATCATTTGTCAATTCATATTAAGAACAAGAATTGGCTACATTTGTGTTGCTGTACTTGTGGATTTTTGCTATTTTGATTTTAGGTTTTCTTTCATAGTAGGACTAAATTTTTATTTTTTTTTTGTTCTTTTGATTTTAGGCATCTATTGATTGGAGCATTTTATGGCAATAGTGAATTAGGGAATGGGAGAAGAAAATGCTCAAAGTCACACTAAAGGCAAAATTGGAGAAGAAAATAATGAATAAAATTGTAGGACACTAACTCTTTAGATGCGAATAGAATCACAGGAGCTGATTTGAAGCTAATATGGGGTACAAAGATCACAAAATTTATCCATCTTTTAATCGTCAATGTGTGTTTAGATTCGATAAATATATTTCTTTTATCTAAAATAATCCACGTGCAAGACACCTGTACACCAACTAGTTACTTCTAAATGCACACATATGGGAAAAACATTTATTTCCCTCTTTTACCCTCTAGCAACTCTTAAATATCCAAACTACCAGACACTTGAATAAGTATTCATTATAAAATACATTTATTTATTTGAGTGACTTTTAATGTCTCACTATCCATTAAAGTATCTATATGTAACCTCTTAGCTTCCGCAACCCCTTCTCTATCTTAGGGCACCTCTATAGTCACCAAGTTACTTTTGCAAGTTGGTACTGTAATTATAATAGTTGCAAATGTAATGGCAGCAATTCCAACGCCTCTTCCTTTTTTCATGCTCTCTTTTCCATGTTGATCACACACAAAAAAACTCTATAAACAAAATCAGTTTTTTTTGTACTTTAATATTTGATTTTACAAATGCTTGTTGGATTGAAGAACTATTGGAATCATGTAAGTGCTAAAATCTTTCTTGTGAGCCTCCTTTTCACTACTATTCTGCCATATTAGATATAGTCACTCCTATAAATTGTCTATTGCTTTGCATATTACTTTTTTAGGACTATTGTTTAACATTACTTCTTTCACATAGCTTAGCAGATTAATTTTAGTCGACATGAGGGTGGTTCTTTAACTTTGGTCAGACTCAGCCTTTGCGTGTAGCGGACGTTGCAAAGTTTTTGTTTTGCTTTCTCATGTCATTCTCTATTCTCATGTAATTTAATTAATTTTTTCTTATGCCAATTAGTAATTGGGTGTTATTGTCTTTGTATAGTCCTCATGTGCATATAGGCTTCCATAAATTTTTTTCCCATCTAGGCTTTCGATTTGGATAAATGAAAATTAACTGAACTTTGTTTATATATTTTATATTTCTTTTTCTTTTCCTCTTCCTCATGGATCTTTTTTCCAAATTACTAATAATTAGAAGATATGAACATTACTTGTTTTTTTCATTATGTCTAACCAATAGCTATTGTTGGATTTCTTGTTTACTCCAGAACTAATAGTGTCGATGATAACTACATATCAGATTTACGTGGTCATTCATTGTCTACTAAGAGGCTTTTTTTGTCAATTATTTTTTTTTGTTTGTAGATATACTTGGTAACTCTCAATATATGAAACCAACATTGGAATGCCCAGATCTCGAAAATGCACGTTATTGTTATCACTAGAGGTCTATGTTTGAAACATGTTGAGGACTAGGAAATGACAAGGAATAAAGAATGCATTTTCTCCAACTATTCTATTCAATGTTACATTGGTATTTTTCATTATAGATGTGGTCCTTCATTTATAAATTATCAACGTTTACTAAATAAGTAGATTTCGTGAAAAATGGTCCCTGGTTTTAACAAAATATATTTTACTCAAAATGATACATGTGCAACGTAAATGTGCAGCAACTAGTTAATAGAAATTTTAAGTGGGGACAAATTTTTAAAAATTATAAATTTACAAAAATTTCTAAACTATCCAAAAAAATTTTTAAATTACACTAAGGAGGTTGTCCCCATTGCCCCGATGTAAATCCGCCGAGTTTCCTAAAAATGAAAAGAATAGAAAAAAAGTGTGTAAGAGAGAGGAGAAAGAGAGAGAGAGAAAGAGAACTTACGTTTGGGCAAGACACTAACACCGAGCTTTGTAATTTAGAGTTATTTTTTGTGAAAAATAGAGTGAATAATCTCGTAGGCTTTTTATAAGAGGAATTCTTTATGCAGGAATGCTTTTAAGTTTTTTGGATCACAATACTTTTATGTTAATTGTGTTTTTTTTTTACGAGATAAAAAAATGCCAACTCAATTTGATGTAATACATTTTACACCAAAAACTGCCAACTGCTATGTTTTGGGGATTACAATACTATTAGCACTTGTCTTTGCATAAATATAGCTCAAATTCTTAATATCTTTGTCTTGCACCAACAGTTTCGGCAAGTGCTTATTTTCCTTTCTTGCACAAACGTAAATTAATACAAATAGATAGACATGGACATGCTTATAGAATAAGTTTGATTGATTCACAACTGTATCAAATACAACAGCATTTTTGAAACAACTTTTCAGCAATTTTATGTTGAAGCAGCAATCAATCAATCAATGCATTTCGCGATGAAGATCTACCCTCAAGTAGCCTCAAATGCATCAATCAAGAGTACCTAATTGTAACTACATAGCTGCCACTGTTTCTCCAAGTCCAACTAATCCCATGGAGGTACAAAAATTTACCCTTTCTCACCAGAATCTGGCAACCTGAGCCAGAATATTGATACAGAAAATATCAAAACAATTGAATTCTAGAATATTGGGAAAAAATTAACTTCTTTGGTTTGTCCGGCTTCCCTACAACTATTCACGCATCCAGCGACAAACAAACAATGGGTTTGGCTTAGGTATCAAAGGAAGGAGGTATATTACTGAAATAGGATCAATCATATTTTAGGTCAAGTTACAATGCTTTGGGGGAGTTCAGGAGCGCTATAATATAATGGGATCATCGATCTCAAATACCTTAAAAATTTATAACTTGACCCACAAAAAAAATTGTTTTTCCGTATAAACTTATCCAAAAACTATATGCATAAAAGGAATTATGATCCAGTTACTCTAAAGAGCAGGAGCAATTGCCGGGAGAAAAAAAACATCAAGAAGGAAGTGAGAGAAATTTACCTTCTAAAGTTTTAATCTGCCTGCTCGACAAGGTGCTGGGTACCACAACCATATGAATCAAGGTTGCTCTGTCAGATGCATTTTAGTCATGTGGGATCAAGGATTGTATTTCCCGAAAATTAATCCAAATCCGACAAACATGAGCTATCTTTGGCCAGTCCTCTCCTTTCTCTTTCTCGCATCGCCTCTCCAAATATGGACACTCTTCAATTCGCAGTGTTTCGAGTGACTGCAGCCCATCTGGCAAGGAAATCAAGTTGGGGCAATACTGAATTATCAACGCTAGTAAGAAATTTTCTATTTTTTTAGGGGGCAGGAAAACAATGTATCCCAAAAAAGAATTGAGTAAATAACTAATCAAATAGCAGCCATAATTGAGGAAATTGAACTGAGTGAAAGCATAGAGCAAAGAGACATTCCATACTATTGAACCCAAAAGGCTAATAGAGTCAATTGATGTTGAACAAAATGAAAGGCTAGACCTATAACATTTCTGCATCCATGGATATCATTATCAGGCGTTGTTTAGATGGTTGCAGAAAGTTCTTTGCTGGAAGCGGCAAGTTCCAAGTGGTAATGCAAGGTTTGATTCCCCATTGGGACCGGACTCCATGGGCAACAAAGATCAAAAAATACTTCCCCATACTGTATCACAAGCATTGGAAGCCAATGGTGATCATTGATTATTTCTGGCAGTCAAACCATGCCTGTTGCCACCTAGTTTGGACAGGAACAGAATTTGCCATGATCAGTGACCATAAATACCACAAACAAGATTCACAAATGTGACTATTTTAGATAAAAGTGAAGGTGATTTTTTCATAGTCTTCGAAATGTTGAGTGAACTATGTAGGATCTTGTGGACAACTCAAATCATGGGCCAAAAAGAAATTCACCCAATTAAGTGGCTTCAAATAATTCGACATTCTATTACAGCTGCTACGTGATAAAAGAATAATTGATAGTAATTGTATGAGACTTGTCTATTGTAGAATAGTAACCATATCTATTCCTCAGATGAATAGGCACCAATCAATAGGATATCTATAATATAAAACACGTCAAGCTTTAATAAACCTATCCGACGGTTTCAAATAAACTCATCTAACGGCCATATACTTCCCTCTCAAGAATCTAGGTTTACGTTACACCGTACCTTCAGACATGGATTACCCAAGTTATAAAACATAGAAGAATGTTATGCGAGCAACATATTCTAATTATAAGTTATGACAACTAAATATGCGCTCTACCCTCAGAACCTATTATTAATAATAAAACAATACAAGCAACTTAAACCCTGAACAATAAAATGTGCATTCTCTGTTTTCAAAGTTGTGGTCTATCACAACATGCTTTTGTGCAAGCAATAAGAATTAAAAAGTCTTGTGTACAAGGCTCCCACCTCTGGCAAAGTCGGGGATTGGTGAGTTTCAGGTACTAGAATATCATTTGCTATCCCTTAGAGGAAAGATGTTTAGATTCTGCATATTGTTTGTTCTTAATTGAAGCCTTTGAAAATAATTGTGATTTCCCAAACTAGCTAGAAGGTGCCTATACAAAATCAAAACCAGTTGAACAGAAAAAACAAGTATAATTAAAAAATACACGCTTCTCCGTTCATCTAAATACACAATATTCCAGCTAAATCCATATGAAATCATCTAGAAGATAAACTTTTCAACTTCAACTTCAGCATTATGTTCATTCATAATTGAACAGATAAGGCAAAGTCCACGAGTGTTCAGTTATCAATTAGCACTAAATGAACAATAATATTAGGCAAGAGAACAAACCTCAACTTCCATGGCACTAAAACCAAATCCAGAGTCCCCTAAATAGAAACCACAACCCGACCAGATGAAGCCACTGCCACAGTAATGCAATATCCCAGACCATCCCCATTGTCCCCCAAGTCCCAACATCCAACCTACTCCTCGGCTTTGTGTGAATCAACACAGCCCGACCAACGTTGATTGTGTTCACCCCCTCAGACACCAAAATCGCATCCCTAATTATTCTCATCGATGTTATAAAATTGAATGGTCGAACATCCTTAGCCAATTGTGCCTCCATTCTTGACACATTTTCCTTTGCCTCTTCACTATCGCCTCAACCCAAGTATGATTCTTTCCCAAACAAAAAAGGTCATTATTAATCTCCTTATGAATCATTCCAAAACCCTTTTCGCATCCCCAACAAAATCCCACACTCGATTTCCTTAAGTCAATCTCTTCCTTACATATATCAACTAATAAAAAATTCATGTCCTTGGACCACTTTGGAGGTTCCCCAAAATGCAATTACCAATTCAGCCTTGCACCAAGCACTAATGCAACATCACATTTCCCAATCGCCACTGACCTTTCCCCCATTGCAACTAGCTCATGTGTATCAGACAACAATCCCTTTCCTATTGAAGTTCGCAGAAATGGAATTACAGTGCTTTCAACTAACTTTTAAAGTTCATTCTCTGCTCTAGCAATGGCAAGGCCCTTACCAAATACAATCAACGGCCTCTCCGATTGTCTTGTCTCAACATCGAAACTTCCTTTTCAATCTCTGAATATTCCGACACTTCCTGTCACTTCTTCCTATTTCTTTCTACATTTCTGAGCATCAGTTTTCAATTTATTGACCTCCAATTCAGTTTTGATGAAGCACATCAGAGGGTAAGTCTAAGTAACACCCACCAAGTCGGCCCAATTTGGCCTAGTGAATAACTTCGAAAATACAATTAGAGATAAGTTTGATATCAGTGGTTTCTGTGGCAAATCTCGAGAAGGGTTTAACCGATGTGATTTGATCGAGCTCTTGAAAATCGTCGTGGCCAGAGTCTTTTTGATTGCAAGAGTCAGAGATGACGACCATGGGCCAAGAGTTAACGGTGGCGTTGGAAAGACCAGCGAGGCCATGGACGCAGTAGTGCTAGAGATGCTGAGGACGATTCCCTGCCGGCTAGTGAGGTACCCGAATGTCGGGCCGGCATACCCATATGATTGATTGCTCATTGTGTAAGGCGATGAATTAGATTCGAAGGGGGACGGAGTGGTTGGCGAGGGAGATGACTAGGATTCCAACGACGCTGAACATGCGATCCACGCCGGCCCCTACCAAAGAAATGGCTACTTAGGAATTGCCATTGATTCGGGTTTTGTGATCGGAGTTGATGACTACCATCGATGAAAGAAGGGTATTGTTTGGAGGTGAACTGACGTATAGAGTTCTGTACCCAAATTACCAAATTTCACCCGATGGTGAGTCAATGTACTCAAATTTGAATAAAAATTCTGAATTGGTATAAATTAGTTCAATAAACTCACATCTCTCTGCAGCCAATCCACCATCGATGCCCTTGACCCCAAATCTCTCATCCCAAGTCTCAACTCAGTTTGTGCCTGATTTTTTTATCAACTTTGCATAAATAAATAAAAAAGCCCGTAAATTTGTTGTCGGTGATGATGGCGAAGTCGGGACAGGCTCAAATATGGAAAATTAGCTGAAAATGAAGAAAATACAAGATGAAAAAGGAAGAAGATTACTTAAAAATCTTTGAAGTCGTGGGTGCTTTTGGCAGTGGCGTTGAAGGGAAGCTTGATGTAGGATGGGAAGAGCTAAAAACCATGGGAGAATAGAAAGAGAAGAATAAAGAAGGAAGTGGAAGGATTTACCTCGTTCTCACAAAAAATTTGTCAAGAAATACACAATTTTCTACAGAGAAATAATTTTTATTATATCTCCCTTTCCCTAATAAAAATAATTGGGATTACACCATTATTTATTGGTCAAATTCCCTACTAAAATAAAAACTATTCTACTGAAAGAGTTTCATAACCAAACTTTCAAATTCCTATCCTACTAAAATTCTATAACAATTTCTTAGTCAAATTCTACTCCTAGTCATACAAATATTTCCTAACTAATAAAATAATACTAAAATAAATAATAAAATTCAATTCTTAAATTTAAGCTAATTCAGTCCCTTTTTGATCTCTATCAATTCTTCCTGGCTAAAAAAACTCTTCTCCAAAGAGTTATTGCAGCAAGAATACTCTAAGAGAATTGACATCAAATTGTGAAACACATCGTCAAACCTAATAGCATAGAAGTAAGATCTCTCTTCAATGACATAATATAGGATATCACAATGGGAGGAATCTATTCTCGAATCTTCATAACCTTCACACTTTGTTCTAGATAAAAGGACGGTGAGGATGTTGACGAAAAAGTAGCAACTCCATCTAAAATAATTACGCTTGAAACTTGTTTTCCATCTTGTAGGAACACCCTATACAATTGGCTTGCCAAAAACAATTGTTGTGGGATGGATAAAAGTAGAACTTTTGGACTCATCAACATTGAATAACTTCAGTTTAACGCAATTCAGTCGAATTGGAACTTGTAGTGGTAGAACTTGTGGTTTAACTAGAGGGGGTTGTGTTTAACCATTTTTTGATTAGCAGTTGAGGAGACAAAGTTAAAATCTTCACTTGTTTTGGTTTCACAAACTATAGCGAGTACAAGTTCTCTCAGTGAATCAATGGATGCTGGAATTGTATGATTGTATCTCGTCTAGTATTCATAGCCTTCTGTAAAAAACTTGTGCTTGGGATAAAGCCTCCACTTTAGTATTTAATTCAATGTTGGAAATCATATTGATCGGAAGAGAATTTTAAGAAATTTTTTTTTTTGAAAACTCTAAGGTCAATTTGTAATTTCAAAAATATTTGGGGTTAAATTATAATTTTTGAAACTTTAGGGGCTAAAATATAATTTTAAAAATTTTTGGGGCTAAAATGTAATTTCTAAAACTTTGGAGGCAAAAGTGTAATTTTAAAAACTCTAGAGGTCAAATATATAATTTTGAAAAGTCTTGGGGGTGTTTGTGTAGTTTCAATGGTGTTAGATTTGAATTTTTGGGAATTGGTTCAAAGACGAGGAGTTTTGTTTTTTTTTTTTGTGGATATGGGCTAAGTTTTTAAGAAAATTGAGTTAAACTATTTTGAATAATAGACCAAGGTAATATGGTTGAAACCGTATTTTATGTACTATAAAACAATTGCAATAAAGGAGAAAACAAAAACAACTTATCTTTATGATGTGTTGGTGAACTGAGATTGTTGTGATAAATTTGTTGAACTGTGACTGTTGCGATAAATCTGGCCAATGGATGAGACAGAGAACGAAACTAGATGAAATTTCAAGTTTTTTTTGACAGTAATGAGACAAAATTGATGGACAGCAGTAGTAGCTCGAGGTTTAACTTTGATATCAAATTGATACAGGACAGGAAGAACTAAAATTCAAAGAATAGAAAGAGAAGGAAAAAGAATAGAGGTAAAAGAGATTTACCTCATACTCACAAGGAATCGGTCAAGAAACACACAAAATTCTCCATGGAGAAACACTTTTTATATATCATTCTCTCTAATAAAAATAATTGTGATTACACCATTATTTATAGGTTAAGTTTCCTACTAAAATAAAAATTGCTCTACTACTAAAATATTAAAAGAATTTCATAACCAAATTCTCAAATCTCTATCCTACTAAAACTCTTTAGTAATTTCTTAGTCAAATTTAACTACTACTCCAAGTCAAACAAATATTTCCTAACTAATAAAATAATACTAAAACAAAAAATAAAATTCAATTCTTAAATTTAAGTTCATCCAATCCCTTTTCAATCTCTATCAAACATTCTACACTAAAGAAGAAACATCTTGGGCTAGGAGAGAAAAGTTACCGTTGAAATTTTGATATAGGGTCCCCTCAAAAGTGTGTATGTGTGAATATATATCTATGAAATATTACAACTAGGTACATTCGAGGGGGTGTGTGGGCTAAATATATTCAGTATGTGAAATTTTATTAATTAACCTACATACATAAGATATCTCTATACTATAAAGAGATGTATCTACAATCCTTCACAAGCCTCTATTCCACAAATCCTAATTTCTGGTATTTTGAGTTTTTTATTTTTAATAATACTAATTGATACACACATGTGTTGTATATGAATTATTTTGAGTATCAAATATCGAAAGAAAGCTCACCAAAATGTTCTTCAATCTCTCACATAATGAAAAACCAAGATAAAAAACTTTGGACCATGAAAATAATTATTTCAATGGAATTGTTTCTACGATATTTATTCTCCAATCCAATTAAGATTTAATAAGACTTTACACCCTCAAAAAAAAAACTTATAATCCTTACTTTACCATCCTCTTGCACCATTTCTGATTTTTTGGTATTTGATAGTAAGAAACTTCGACCAACCCTTAAATGCATCCTTGTTACTCCAGTTTCACACCATACATTTTGCATTATCTAAATGAACTTACCTTTCTTATAGTGTGATTTTGCTTAATATCAAATGTAGATTTCATTTGCTCAAATTGGTTTCATGGTTGTAGAGGGAAGCTAATATTCCATTGAGTCATGGGGTTGTTGGAGATAATGACTATTTTTATGCACTCAACATGTTGTATTTCCTATAAATTTCAATTTTACTCCTTTTCAATTTCAGAAATAAGGAACATTCGCTGTTTCATACATGATAGTTATGCTTCTAGGAGAGCTAATATTAGTGTGAAAAGGTATTGTAAAAATGAAAATTGTTTCTCAACTAACATATTTTATCTCAATTAACAAAGTGTCGAAATGTCTTGTTTCTAACAAAAACAAAAAAGAAATCCCCTTCCTTTATCCAGGATACAAATAACATAATATACATAACTTCAAAGTTTTAGTACTTTTTATACCTCTAAACTTTCTCAGTAACCAAATAGAATCTCAAACTATCACACACAAACACAAATACAAAAATACGGGCATGAATTTTATAAAGTGGAAGACAAATTAAAAAATCATTTGTATAAACCTCGATCATTTTGATGTGTGATATTAAAATGATTAATCTACTCAAAACATCAAGATCCAACATTATTTATTTTCTTCAAATCCCAAAACTGGATAACGACGTGAAAGAATGAAAAAATAAACCAATAGGACTTGCATTGGTAACTAAAGCGCCCCCCCCCCCCCCCCGGGGGTACGGAAGAGGAGACTAACCTTCTATAACCAAATCAAACATTTATTCGTTATTATCATGCCAACTTCTTAAGTATAAAATGAAACAATTCAATGTTGATCTTAAGCTTAATCCAACACCTACAATCCTATCGCTCTTGTAATTTGATAGCTTCTCATCGGCTAGTGGCACCGCCTTATGCCGCACCTAAAAATACAACGTGTGGTCCATTTATGTTTATGTTTGATCCAACATTGGCTTCAATATTTGTTGCACCGAAGATTATTATAGGATAAATAAGGCATTAGAAAGTGCCCAAAATGTTATGTAATATTGCTAGAGAACTCATTAAGTAAGCTTAAAGGCAATATAGCTTCTATTATTCTCACACATTGCATTTGAAGCCCCTTACGTAAGTGCTTCACAGAAATAGCTAAAGTTGCAATCAAGATCTAGTTGGATTCAAAGAGAAAAAATACTAAAACACTGCATACATATAATGAGTGAAAGAGCAAGTATAGAATTCACCTCATGGACATTTAAATGTAAATTTTAGAGCATGAGTTAAAAATCAAAGAGAAGCCAGGAGTGGAGTGCGAGTCGCGGTGGGAATAGAATGGGTTTGACCTTAGTATCCTAGGGAAGATGAGTGATTAAATTACATATTGACATTATAATCATACCATGATTTTCTATGATCTATTTAGAATATAGCCATAGGTTAAAGGGCATTCCTATACAACTATCCATCTACACATGCATCTTTTCCTCTTCGTCCAAAAGTCCAACCTTTTCATCTTTGTCCTTTTTAGATTTCAAATAATCTTAAAATTATGTTTAAAATGACTTGATTATGTAACAAAAAAGAATTATTCAATTATTGTAAATCTTCCAACTTATTATAAGTGTTCATAGAAAGGTTAGCAGACATTACTTTCAGAGCCCCCCTCTAATCAAAGGGAAAGGTGCCCTACCCAGGTTACTGCCCACAGGAGGGGAAAAATGAAAAGTTGGAGTCACAAATGGAGAGGTATAAGGACTGTCATGAATTTTGAGAAGGGACGGGGTGACATTTTCTTTGGAATGGAAAGACCACCTAAACCTCCCCTACTAGAAAGGGTCACTGATTTTGCAACAACAAATCCCTTGGTATCATTATCAATCTAACGAACATTGTTTACAGTTGTCAGTACGTTAAAAGTTCAAGTCTCAATTACCCTATGGTAGCTTAATTTCAAGAGTCCATTGGCCTATATCCTACACATAAGTGAGAAAAAACTACGGTAGGAAGTTCGAAGTTGTACCAAACAAACAAAAACCAAACAGCAACCGAATGTCCAACATCTCTTTATCTGGTGGAGATCCTATTACCAAGGAGCAATAGTTTTCATGCGGAACAATTCCAACCTAAGAAGCCAAAAAAAACAAAAGGATAAGAAATACTCAATGCCTGCTTTTCAGTTTCAGCTTCCACTGGGATGGCTGGAGTATGATAGAATTTCTACTAGCTTTACTTCCACTCTGCAACAGGTGTTGAGTACTAATGTAACAAGTGATAGATACATTAACACAATATATACATATATATCTATATAAATAAGTACACATGCATACATTTCCGTAATAGTGTGTCTGAAAATATTCTTTGTTGGATTCCCAACATAATTAACACAAGAAGTTACCTGAAGCTACAATTTGACAAATAGAAAGCAATAATGTTACCAGTTTTTCCTTACTAACATGACCCACACACCAAATTACTAGAGATAAAACTGCTTTTATCCCTAAAACACATAGAGATGGAAAAAAGGCTGGTTAGAGGAGAGAGAACTCATGATTGATCATAAAAAGAACACAATAATGCATACTATTTTTCAGAATTCAACTCATAATTGATCATAAAAAACTTGATTCCTCAATAGTTCATAGCTTGGATTAAGAATATAGCATAGTACTAATGCATACAGGAAAATTTTGGATAAAGGATTATTCTACGAGCAACTTGACATTAGGACACCATTCAATTAACACATTGTAAATATGTCAAATATAGTACTTCTAGCCTGCCAAAAAATCCCAGGAAAGAGAAAAAGATTGCATAATCTCAAAAAGGGGGGGAAAAGTTCAAGAAGAACAATGCAGTTAAAACAAAGTAACTTAGCCCCAAAATAAAACATTTATATCCATGAAAATGATAGATGCTATAGTTATGAAACCTTCCATTCTTTTCTTGACAGTTTATTCACAATAAAATTTTGATTTTCTCTCATAAAATCTCAAAACTTAGAAGTCTATGAATCCCCATTCCCCCGGGATTTTAATTCGCAGCTCTAAGGAGCATGGTATACACCCATTTTAAAGAGCCATTTGGACTCGAAACAACTTAAATGCAACCTTTTTTTTTTTCTATGTTGCATTTACATTGGCTTATCCTTGAGCATAACCCTTGCTTCTGTAGTTAGTAAACACAAAAATGTTGCTCCATTGATAGAGGACCAAGTTCATCTAACTTATTCTAGATACCCAAAGACTTAGAAAACATATTTTTCTTTCTGTTTTAGATCATTTGGTTTAGAATTTTGGTCATCTTTATCTGTGAGAGAATGAGCACAAGAAATATATAGGCTTCTAGGTGTTCCTAAATATTCCTACCTTCATTGGGATGGAATCCTCTGAAAAAATTTTCTTACTTCAGTACAAAAAACTAAAACATAATTATAATAGCTACTAAATTATCAATATTGTTGTCAAAATCTCAGATGGCATTAGATATATACAACAAATAGTCACAAAAGCAAATGTTTGATCCAACATATCGACACATATTGAATTTATTAGACATATCAGATGAACAATAGATTGAACTGAATCAAAGGTAGCGTGTTCAACCATATAATATACAAAGCTCCGAATCAAAACCCTAAATAAATTAAAATTAGAGATTACAGAGTGAGAAATTCCAATAAAATATTTCAATATATAGAACAAGATAAATAAAAGCACACACATGAGTAGGTCACAATTTTTATCGATATAGATAGCAACAAAACCGAACGTATCCAAATG
Source organism: Ilex paraguariensis (assembly GCA_963454935.2). Taxonomy (NCBI): domain Eukaryota; kingdom Viridiplantae; phylum Streptophyta; class Magnoliopsida; order Aquifoliales; family Aquifoliaceae; genus Ilex; species Ilex paraguariensis. The sequence continues at coordinate 130,042 of CAUOFW020000901.1, forward strand.
TTGAAAGCAAAATTGGGCAATGACTGGTCGTGATTTGGGAAAAAATACACACGAATGGAACATGCCTCCAAATGGTTAATCGTCCTCTGATAATCATTAGCCTACTCTAGTCGTGTTCATTGCAATTGGTGCAGTGGTATAAAGGGAAACTGAAGCATTCACTTTTAACTTCAGACATGAATTCAATTAGATAATTAATAATGAAAATGTTGTTTAAGTACAAATTAATGACAATTTTGGAAATCAAAAGATTTGGAGATATTTGTAGTAGAATAAATATGGATAGATTAGATGTAATGGTAATGAACAATATTTATAGTATATTTTTTTAGTTTCATGATAGTTTTGTGTTACATGTTGGTGATTCAGGTGGCTGTGAGTGGAACCGTGGACGCTGAGGAGGTTCAAAAACAAGGGAATGAGACTATCATTGTCGTCTTTATTTTTTGGGTAAGTTTTATCTTGTGTCATTGTTGTTATACGAGTTTGTGTTTTCCATAATAATCGTTATACTTGATAATTATACCTTTCTCAAACTCAGTGGAGAGCTGAGGAGGGCATAGATGGCAACGTCGATGCTCTCTAAGCCCTTCGAGAACTCATCACCTTTCCTCATTTCTATTCTCACAAGGCTCAACTACTCGGACTTAAGGTAATATTATATAAAAACTCTTTCTTTCTACCTCTATAAATAGTTTAATCTGATAAATATTAGTTTCCATTAATTTCAATATGTTTTTGTTTGGAATTTTTGCAATTGTTGTCTTTATTTAATTTCTTCAGTGGCCTCGCGGTTTGCTGTTCCATGGTCCCCTGGCACCGGTAAGGTATACAATTCACACACCCACACAAACACACCGAACACTAATGTCTTAAGATATCATTACTATATGTAATACCTATAGTCATTAGATTCCTTACTATTCTATCTTTAAATGTCTTTTAATTGTTTTTTTTGGCTAAATTTTATTTAGTGAGATTAGTTTACTTGATCTCATGTATTGGTCATTAGTCACAGATCCGTACGATGCATAGGATAGTTAGTGGAGGGACAGTTACATATACAACTCGGTAGAATATGATATGATGAAATGTTACATTTGAATTAAATAAATCAAAATTTCAAAAAAAATTAAATAAATCACAAATTTTTCAAATTAAGAAAAGTGAGAAGAAAGACTATCTAAGTCATCGCTTCCAAAAACATAGATATTATATATAGATAGGAGATGACTTATTTTACTTCCACTGTGGAATGATATCATACTTGTCATACATTGTATGGGGTCCTACTACTTTTTGATGATGCACAAATTGGGTTTGTACACCAACTGTCAGATGAGCAGTAATAAATGCAGTAATTAATAAGTGAGAGATGCAGAAGACAAGGTTTATAGTGGTTCGATCAACGCGACTTACGTCCACTTTGAATGGTTAAGGTCGCCGGGTATTTTAGTACTTCAAGTGTGTAAGGAGAGTAGAGAATTACAAGCTTTGAGAGGGAGAAGAGAGTTATGCTCGACTGAGTGTGATGCCCCCCAAGTGTTGGTGGGGCTTATAATTTATAGTCACCTCATAGCAAGTTAGGGTGACTTAATAGTAACTAAATAGCTAATCTGGTGGAGCGGGCGACCTTTTCTCAGCGTGCGAGGCGGTGACGGTGCTCTCTATAGGATTCGGTCAAAGGATGAGGTGAGGGTTGACTATTTCTAAGGCGGCGAGAATGAGGCTTTTGAATGACCCTGCATTCTTTCCTGCTGACATAGCTCCTCGAACTCGATGACCTTGACCAGGTGTGGACCACTCTGGGTTTGACTTGCTGGATCACTTAGAGTTGGGCTATGAATTCAAACTGGGCTCATAACATGAGTTGGGCCCTTGGGCTTGACCCATCATTTTCTCCCCAATGACATGCGTCTAATGAAACTTGGAAAGGAGAGCATTTACCTAAGTGTGAATTTCTGGCTGACTGGCATAACTAAAAAAAAATTGAAAGGCCAAAACATGTGCTTCTAGGCGTTTTTAGGGCTTTTAACAGTGTCTATCATAGCCAAAGGCATGAGTATTGTAGAGCTTGTCGAGAGCTTCAATTTGATATATTATGCGCCCCGTTTGGAGTTACGGTCAAAATAGAGTGCAACCCTTTTTAAATCTAAATTTTTTGAAGACTCCTTCTGATTGGCGACTCCTTCCCTTCTAGTAGACTCATTTTGTTTATGAGACTCCATTAGCTATATAAACTCCGTTTGTAGATTTTTCGGGATCGGGCGATTCCTCTTTAAAAAGAAAAGGTATGTTGATTCTATTGTACCTTCCCCATTTACTTGGTATTTTTCACTTAGATAACACTTTACTTCCTTTGCAGTAGATAGAACAGTGATTGGGTCCCGCCTCTCTAGTATGAGCCCTCCTCCTCCTAAAGTGGTGAGGATGAACGATGCCTCCCAAGTGTCCTCTCCAATGGTGCCGCCCGAGGTGAGCTCTCCTCCGAAGCTCCTCTAGTGGAGCCCCAGGCGTGCTCCCATCAAGTGACCCCTCCAGCGGTGCCTCGAGCATGCTCCCATCAAGTGACCCCTCCAGTGGTGCCACGAGCGTGCTCTCATCAAGTGACCCCTCCAGTGGTGCCTCCTCAACTGACTAAATTTGTGACTGCTACTTCAGAGTCTCATTTGTCGTCCACACCTTCTGGCCCCCGTTCGTCCACTCCTCCTGCGGGAACTTCTACAGGGGCACCTATTCAGACTGGTCCCATGCTGGTCAACCCGTGAGTCATCAAGAAAAGACTTGGGAGATTTGTGTTTCCGCTCGAAGTTACTGAGATTAGTAATCTAGGCACTGAGGGAATTATGAACACATTTTTGGAAGGCCTGGCTCAGGTAAGGGTCTATTATTTCCCTTTCTCCAGTCCTTTCTTATGCGTTTTGTCATTCCTGTCTTTTGTCTTTTTTTGGCTTCAACTGCGTGTATATGTTTATTTTCAAGGGCCCATTTTTATGGCCAATTGAAGCTTAGCCTTGAGGCAGTGCGAAAGAAGCTTTCTTGTTGCTTAGGGAAGGATTATCGAGCTTGAAGTTGTTGATAAAGCTTCTTAGGCTGAGCTTGTGGAAACCTATGAAAGGGCTACTAAGCTTGAGACTGAGGTTTTGGTGACTCGTGAGAGGGACGTACTCAGAAAGGCTAAGCTTGTGGAGACCCGCAAGAAGGCCGCGCTCAATAAGGCTGCCTCCTTGAGAGTGGAGGCAGAGTTTTCAACGTCCCATGAGAGAGCGGCTAAGCTTTTTGCAACCCGTGAGAGGGATGCGCTCAGAGAGGCTGAGCTTGTGGAGACTAGTGAGAGGGCTTCACTCAGAGAGGCTGCCTGCTTGAGAGTAGAGGTAGAGGTGAAGGCGGCTCATGAGAGAGCTTCTCGAGCTAAGGAGAAGGCTGTCATAGCTGAGAGTGATCTGGAGAATGGTCTTGCAAATGCCTTTATTGATGGTTATAAGGAGCTCTGAGGAAAGATTTCTGCTGCCTTCCTGGCCACTGATGTTTCAAGCTTTCTGCCATTTGAGGCGCCTGATGATAGCGATGAAGGATCTGACGATGCTGAGGGTGATGATGAGGAGGAAGAGAATGACCATGAGAGTAACTAAAGTGCTGCGGACTTTTGATTTTTTTTTTTAGAAAGACATTCTATAGCCTTACTTCTGTAAAAGTGGTTTTTTGCCACTAATGCTCTTTTGGAATTGAATACAAAAATGCAAAGTTCTTTTAGAGTAAATCTAGAAAGTTTTATTCATTTAGTGCTTATGTCAAACAATATCGGGTAATAGCCCCAATAAAGTACAATAAAATCAAATTCCCCAACTTTACTACTTCTACTTTCTTAAGGTATCATTAGTAGTACCTCTTCAAGTGTTCAGCGTTCTACGGATGGGATAAGTCCTTCCCCTCGAAATTATGAATCTTGTAGGTTCCTGGCCTCTCCACTTCTGTTATGATGTAAGGTCCTTCCCAGTTTGGTCTCAGCTTTCCTTCTTGCGAATCCTTTATGGCAAGGTTCACTTTTTTGAGGATCAAGTCTCCTGATTGGAAGAAACGAGGCTTCACCCTCTAGTTGTAATACCTCGTCATGCGGCGCTTATACTCCACGTTGCGGACCACAACCATCTCTCTTGCCTCCTATACTAAGTCAAAGTTTATGCGAAGTCCTTCCTCGTTGGTGATAGGGTCGTGGTGTTGGACCCTTAGAAAATGTACCCCGATCTCCACTGGGATGACTGCCTTAGTTCCAAAGGCGAGGGAAGGCAAGGGAGAAGGGGTTTCTTTGGTTGGGGCTCTTGGCGTGGTTCGGTAGGCCCATAATACGCCTGGGAGTTCGTCAACCCAAAGACCCTTTTCTCTTTCGAGCCTTGTCTTTAGGTTGCGTAATATCGTTCTTACCATGACTTCAGCTTATCCGTTTGCCTGCGGGTGAGTTGGGCTGGAATGAGGCTGCTTTATCTGGAGGTCGGAGCAGAAGGAGTTCAGAAGCCTGCTGTCGAATTGCTTGGTATTGTCACTAACAATGGTGTGGGGTATCCCGAAGCGGCAGACCAGGTTCTTCCAGATAAAGTCTTTAACCTTCACGTCTGTTATTTTTGCCAGGAGTTCATCCTCTGCCCACTTTGTGAAGTAGTCGACGACGACCACTACAAACTTACACTGTCATCTACTCAGAGGTAGGGAGCCTAAGATATCGATACCCCATTTGGAAAAAGGTCATGGACTCGTGATGATTGTTAGCTCCTTCGGTGGCTGCCTGGGCAGAGTAGCGAAGCGTTGACACTTGTCGCACTTCTTGACGAACTCCTAGGCCTCTATCACGACCCTAATTTCCACAAACCCAAGGAGTGAGTGGAAATGGAAAAAGAAAAGTAGATGACAGGTCATTAGGTTAGATAAGTTGGTTTCTCATTCATTTCTCATGTTTTCCCAAAGTTTTTCTAGCAATTTTTCTTCCTTTTTTAGCCTATTTCTTCAAGGTTTCTAAATCCCTCCTTTTGACATCCTTCCCACCTATTTAAAAGGTGTTTTACACGCTTAACAAGTCTTTTAATTTTTCATAAAATTTTGACATAACCTCTTTTGTTTCCAAGCCTTTTTTCCACATAATATTCACAATATTTCATATGTATTATTATATCACAACCCACTCTCACTCAGTGGCCACAATCCATGTAAATTAAACATACATCATTTGTTTTCAACATACACATATAATACTCATTATATAAAGATGTCCTACATATCAATTGTGTTTACACCCTTACACTTTAAAGTGATCCAAGGTCTAAATCCATTACTTTTTCAAATTGAAATACAAGTCATTTTGGATTTATGCCCATACATACAAAATATGCCCAAAGTCCAAATATTCATTCAAGTCTCTTTCCCCTTCTTCCTTTAAGACTACTTCAAGTCTCAACTACCAGGAGCCTCATCTGTAATATGATATCCCACGAATGGGTCAGCTCAACTACTGATATGACAAAGTGCTAATGATAGGAACAAATTTAAGGCGTGGCATGTGCAAGTGTACATTTTTAAAAGCTACAATTGTGAAACCTGGGAAAAATTTTAACTTTTTCTGAAAAAGGGCAAAATGGTAATTTGTCATTATATTGAGGGTTAAAAACTGATATTTTTATAGACCTCGGATGATAAAACGGACCTCACCTTTGGATTCGTCTTACGAAATCTAGTTACCCAGATAAATTTCGTCGAATTCTGAAATAGTCAAATTTTTCACGTTTTTCGAGGTGACGGGTGTTCGATGACCCATAAAAACGAAATTTTTATAAAAATTTTAAAAGTTGAAAAATATTTTAAATAAAGTTCATACAAAATATTTTTAGCTTAAACCGGTACGAAATTTAATCATTTCGAGGTGAAAACGGACCCGGACAAAGGACGACACTTAGCGCGATGAGGGCCAAGTGTTTAGAAAGTATAAAAGTGAGCAAATATCTGAAAAATCAGATGTTTTCTCTTCATTTGGCCGGCTGGATCAGACCCAAGAGCAAAGAAGAAAAAAAAATAATTTTTCAAGCTTTCTTTCGCCGATTCTCAGAGTTTCGTCGGTCGGAATTCGTCAGACCAAGAATTAAAATCGATCTACGCGACGAGAGCTACGCGTGGGTACCAAAAATAAAGATTTTCACCGAAGATTCAAAGGGAGGATTTTGAAGAAATCTAAGCTTTGGCCTTCAATCTTGTTCTTGAGGCTTCCTACAAATTCTTTACGCTTCAAGAGGTAGGGTTCCTCCTACTCGGACCTATTTCTAACCTAAGGTGTCCATAGGGTTCATGTGGGCCGTTTTGAGTATTTCTAATATTTTTCCATTATGATTGGTGCTATGAAAATGGATAGGATCAATTCTAGTGTGAATTGGTAGTTAGAAAGTGCTAGTTTGTGATTTCTTGAATGTTTAGATAATTGGTTATATAAAAATCATATATTCTAATTTTTATTTTGTTTGAATGATCCATATAAAATCTTGGCTTGATTTTGGTATATGGAAGTATTTATGCAATCCCTTGGAAATTGGGATCATGTGGGCATGTTTTATGTTTTATATTATGCCTTGTGAATGAAATGTAATATTAGCATGTATTATGTGTTATCATGTTGATGGAATGTTGATATATGCTCTTGGATATATTGAACTTGAAATGGTTATGTGATTATATGCAAATGATATTAATTGCCATGGTATACAATGATATGTAAAAATTGTCATTTGGCATGCATTGCAATATGGACATGGAATTAACATCACATTCATGGGTTACATGCATGAGTGTGGGAGTAGGGTTGCATGGGGTGATCAACACCAACATTGGTGCTTGATGATAGGCTCAGGAAAGTGGGATGGAACGTCCTACGGAGTCACACGGTGACATGCATAAGGAAACTTGTGTCGGGTATAGCAAGTAGGGCTAAACACTCCCTCGGGTGAAAAAATCGGTCACTTGGTTCATACACTTACCGGCGATGAAATTCCAGAAAAGTGTAACGGCGTACGGAGCTGGAGGTACGATTCCTGAATCCGATACCCCATAAAGGCACATGATTTTGATATATAAATTATTCATTTGATGGGAAACATCCAATAATGAATTAGTTTTATGACATATGGTTGATTTTAAAATAATCTTTGGATGTGTTTCATCAAAGACGTTTGTTTTACACGTAAGTGTCGCATTGTGTTGTGGGAGTCGGTGTGGGCTCGGGATAGCATGCATGAGTGAGTTTTATCACATTACTTGGCATGGTATCATGATTTTCCAACATTGCATTATATGTTATTGTTGGAGGGAATACTTGTTGTGAAATGTTGCATGTATACATTGCATATGCATTTTAGGTGATGAGTAGCCTCTATAGGGATTATTCTACTAGGCATTGGCTCACCCTATACGGGAAACATTTCAGGTGTGAGTCATGCACCAAATGGCGGCTCACAATCAGGGTCACATGGTTGAAGAAAAGCCGACTTGTGGCTTCCAATCCATTTTTGTTGTAAAAGTAGATTTGTAATTAAATTTTGACATGTAATGTGTAAAGAATTGTAATAGAGTCTATATGGACTGTTTTAATATAACCTTGCATATTTTGATATAAATATGATGATTGGACCCTGTGTGGTTATGGTATTATATTGGACCTCGGATGGGTCATGTAAATATTGATTGCACAGATTGTGTTTTGGGGTAGAGCTTCCCGTACAAAGGAGACTCTGCCCGAATTTCGTTAAATTATAGATCCCGGTAAATGGGACACAACGGTGCGATATCGAGTTATACGGTATCTACGGGCATTCCGTGGGTTGATGGGAAATTAACGGACCCATTGAATTTGGGGTGTCACAACAACCCCGTAATCCCTCAATGCTATGCAATGTTAATATGCATGACATACTCATGCAACTCTACGCCACCTATGTCTCGCTTCATGTTCCGCCCCCTTCAGCCTGCGAGTACTATCATTGGCCAGATTTTGGATTTTTCACCACAAGATCTACATCCTCATAATGCATAGCACTAAGTGCTCAACCCACACTATGTTCCAAGGATTCATGTATGCTAAGATGTCATAATTTTTCTCAATGTGAATTCTATGTAACATTTCATCAAACACCTTATCTACATGAATGTGAAGCAACATTCAATGGATTGAACATATGATCAAGCTTCACATTCATTACTTTCACAATTTATCAAAGAAACTACAAACACACAAACTACCAACTCATATAATAAATCATAACTCTCAAACCACAAGAGTTTTTCTACATGGACATAAGCTAGAATATAATAATCCAACACATAAGCAATATACACCTTTACCATAACAACAAATTGTTAAAAAACTCAAAGAACACAAAAGTACTTAAACCACTAATTCTAAATTTTCAAAGCAACTACCAACTAAATGATTTTCTAACTTCAAGTAAACACTTAAATCATTCAATCAACACATAGGAAGGCAAGAAAACTTAAATCTATTCCCAACTAAACAAAATATCATACCTAAAATAGTTTTTCTCAAACCAAGAGAGTTGTGTTCGCTTTATAGCTGAACTGATCAATGAGAATATAGTTCTTGTTGAGAGGAACAACTTCTTAGAAGGAAGTCTTGCAAGAATCCTGGCCTATGAATGAGTTTTGGTGGCTTGAAGCTTGAAGAACCTAGGATTTTCTTCCTTATTTTCCTCCAAAAACGTGTACTGGCCTTTCTCAGCCCAAAGATTTATATTTTTACACTAAAGGGGTTGTATTTATAGTGGAAGGGCAAAGATGCAAAATGACCTTTTTTCCCTTAATAATTCTGAGACTCCGTTACACTATAACTCGTCCCAAAACGTCTCAATTCAACATTTTATTTTAATCAAAGTTCTTAAAATTATTGTAAATGAAGATTTTAAAAAAAAATAGATTTTCGCTAGTGGCCGGATTTGGCAGATCCCACCTAGGCTACCCGGGATACCATTTTTGTCCAATTTTTGAAACTATTTCTGTTTATGTTCAAATTCACAAAGTAGGTGTATTTTAACATTCTAAGCATGTATTCTCTTCAAATTATGATCCATAACATTACTTATGTCTAAACGATGCATATGTAGTGCCCTACCGGTAAATGGTGTATGAATAGTGCCTTGCTCAACAGTGTAAGTTGTGCACAAACACTGAATAGTGTGGCATGTCCTCAGACTCGGCACGGTCTAAGTAAAACCCCCAATGTCTCCCATCATCTCCCACTCCCTAATAGCAATGCTAGCTATAATGCTTCTAGGTCTCCTACTAAGTACATTTACTACGACATTGACCTTTCCAAGATGGTACTAAAGGTCAAAGTCATAGTCCTCCATATACTCCATCCATCTCCTCTGCCAAAGGTTCAAGTCCTTCTGCGTGAAAATGTATCTGAGGCTCTTGTGATCTAAGAACACCTCAAACCTCTCCCTATATAAGTAGTGTCGCCAACCCTTAAGTGCAAAAATGACAGAAGCTAACTCCAAATCATGTGTGGGGTAGTTCTGCTCATGATTCTTCAATTGCCAAGAATCATAGGCTACCACTCTACCCTCCTGCATTAATCCACAGCCTAATCCCTCTCGTGAAACATCACAATAAACGGTATATCCAATACCTCCCATAGGTAAAATCAGGACAGGTGCTGAAGTCAACCTCGTCTTCAGCTCCTGAAATGAATGCTCACAATCATCTATCCACTCAAATCTAATGCCCTTGCGCGTCAGATGAGTCATCGGTGAGGCAAGACGAGAAAACCCCTCCATAAATCGACGGTAATACCCTATCAATCCCAAGAAACTCTGAATCTCAAACACACTCTTCGGCCTCTCCCAACTCATAACAACGTCAATCTTAGAAGGATTCACAAATACCCCACTACTTGACACAACATGGCCTAGAAACTGCACCTTTTGAAGCTAAAACTCACGCTTCGAGAATTTAGCAAATAAATGGTGTTCCCTCAAAATTTGTGACATAGTCCGTAGGTGAAAGGCATGCTCATCCTTAGAAGGTGAATCAATCAAAATATCATCAACAAACTAATCTAAATAAGGAATAAAAATGTGATGCATCAGGTCCATGAATGCTGCTGGGGCATTCGTCACACCGAATGACATAACCATAAACTCATAATGGCCATAACGAGTGCAAAAAGCTGTCTTCGCCACATCCTCCTCCTGTACTCTCAACTGATGATAACTCGATCAAAGATGAATCTTCGAGAAATATCTCAAACTTTTAAGCTGATCAAACAAGTCACCTATCCTCGACAACGGGTACTTGTTCTTAATAGTGACCCTGTTTAGCCTCCTATAGTCCACACACAAACGCAATGTCTCATCCTTCTTCTTTGCAAATAGTACCGAAGCACCCAGTGGAGAAGTACTAGGACGAATAAAACCCTTACCCAACAAATCAGTTAACTACTTCTTCAGCTCTCTTGACTCAGCTGGAGCCATACGGTAAGGTGGAATGGAAATAGGCATAATGTCTGGGATAAGCTCTATCATGAACTCTATCTCTCATCTCGGCGGTAGACTAGTCAAGTCATCTCGGAAGACATCTGAAAACTCATCTACTACGGGTAGTAATACACTCTCTATAGTCCCACCCCCATCTACTACCAAACTAGCCAACATGTAACTATGACCTCCCCAACTCCTTGAGTCATACAAGGGTGAAACTAAGAAATCCCCACGATCTCCCATGAAATAAAAGCTATCTCCCTCAAGTATACACAATATCACTCTCCCCCTGTAACAATCCATACTCGCTCAAAAAATAAACAACCAATCCATCCCCAAAATAATATCAAAACCAGACATGTCAAGCAAAATGAAGTCAAAATAAAGGATGCGATCAACTATCTCTATTGCGCAATCTCTACAAATTCTCGTCAATATCACACTACCCCCCAAATAAGGTGTCAACATGCAATGGTGGGTCTAACTGATCTATGTCCACCCCCAATGTCATGGTAAACATGGTAGATATGAATGAATGAGATGCACTTGAGTTTATTAGCACGCTAACCTATGAACTAAACACAAGAAAAGTACCTCGAACCACTGAAGCTCCAGAAGTGGATGTCTCTAGTGTGGCCACTGCATAAACACGACCTTGAGTAGTCTGGCCCTGCCTACCTCCCCCTCTCTACCCCTGCTGACCTCCTCCCCTTTGTGTAGAGGGTGCAGACTGAGAATATGGTGCCAAAGGTCAATGCAAAATTGTGGCTGTGACAGAGGCACCTGAGTATGCTGATAGTAATGTGGCCTCTGCGAGTTCTGTGAAGTCTGCCCTAAGGACAGTTGGCCCTAACATGGCACGTCTGATGACAAGTGTAGCAACGTTGTGGAGCTCTTCACCCCTGAACCTATACCAATGGTGGAAATGATCCCTGGCTCGATCTAGCTCCGTGCCCCTGGTTGGGATCTCTCTGGGGGTAACCGGTCATTCTATGGCCAGACTTTCCATACTAATAACAAGTAAGGGGCCTCTGAGGTACTCCCCCTAGAAAGAAATAGGCATAGAAGGTTGAGGGGCTAAAAACTAGGCAGGTTGTTGCGATGTCTATGCAAAAGAAGCACTAGTCCTGTACCTCTTCGTCGGTCCCCTACTAGTGTAAACTAGGACAGATGTAGAAGTCAGAGCTGTAACTATCCCACTCTGTGTTCTGGACTCTCTAATCCCTCTAAGGTCGACCAACTCCCTCTCAACCTTGGTGGCCCTGATCACTGCCTCATCATAAGTCTCAATAAATGTGGTCCGCTAGTCTATCTCTGATGGAGGTCTTCAACCCCTTAACAAAGTAAAGGACCCTCAATCGTTCCTCTCGAATAACATGTGGGGTAAATCTCCCCAATATAGTAAACTGAGACTCATACTGAGTCACCGTCATGTCTCATTGTAGGAGAGCCATAAACTCATGCATATACCCAATCTATGCAGTCTCAGGAAAATTGTGGTCACTGAACAAAATTAAAAAATTTATCCTCACTTTTCAGATCTCTATAGCCTCCCTTACCATGCTAGACCAGAAGTAGTCCTGTCTGAGTGCCTTGTGGGCGAGGGAGTGTCCTCTAGAATGATTTTCACAAACCCCTTCATGGATCTCCCACAGGGCATAATTAGCTTCTTCGGGCAAAAGGCACCTAAGCAATGGTAAGGAATAGCCTTTCTTGTATAGGGTGTCTTGTAAGATGGTAAACTTGGAGGCTCTCATCCTGAGCTTCTTAGCTTCCAAGGGTTATCTAACAACACGTCATTGGGGTCATTTAGTTTGATTCGACAGATGCACAATTGACGTTTGTAGCTTCCACATCTAACTTGCTTGGTTTGAATTGGTGGCCAATGAATGCTGGCCCTGGTGGGGCTTCCGAGGATGAGGCGAGCCTAGCTAGTGCATCCGTAGCCATGTTGTCCTCCCTCATGATGGGGCAGATTTGACAGTATTGGAACTTGACAATCAAGGCTTTCACCATGACAAGGTACTCTTGCATTCTCACTCCTTTTGCTTCGAACTCGTCCTTCATTTGGATGACTATCAACTGAGAGTCACTATAAAAGATAAGGTGTTGGGTTTCCATTTCTATTTCCACCATTAGGCCAGAGACGAAGGCTTCATATTCTGCCTCATTGTTAGAGGCGACGAAGTGGAGCTTCACAAAATATTTGATAGGAGTGCCTCCGGGGCTGATCAGGATTAGGTCTGCTCCATCTCCTTCGTTGTTTGAGGATCCTTCCACATAGAGCTTCTAGAGTGGTAGAGAAACGGTTGTTGTGGGAGCCTGGGCACTAGGATGAGGTACTTGGGCGCCAGGGGGTGCCTGGGCTTGTCTGGGCTCTTGATCCAGGCGTCTGGGTGTCCTCACTGGGTGTCTAATTGCTTTGCTTGTTTGGGCTCGACGTCTAAAATGCGGAAAAATCATTCATCTCCTCCTCTACTGGTGTAAGCTCCCATCAATAAAATCTATCATGGCTTGTGCTTTTATGGTCGCCCTTGGCTGGTACTGGATATCGAACTCGCCCAATTCCATCGCCCACTTAAGGAATCTCCCGGATACATCCGACTTTCCTAAGACTCTCTTTAGAGGTTGGTCTGTGACAAAAATAATGTTATGACTTTGGAAATAATATCGTAGACGCCTTGCTGTTGAGATCAGGGCGAGCGCTAGCTTTTCTAGCCCTAAATATCTGATTTCTGCACCCCGGTATGCTCTGCTCACATAGTAGATAGGCTTTTGGATTCCATCATTGTCCCTGACGAGTACGAAGCTCATTGCCGATGGGGAAGGGGAAAGGTACATATACAAAGTTTCACTTGGTGTAGCATGTGAGAGGAGGAGAGGCGTAGCCAAGTAGGCTTTGAGTTTTTGGAAAGCTTTCTTTGCCTCAGGTCCCCACTCGAAGGCTTTTCGGAGAATCTTAAAGAAAGACAAACATTTATCTACAGACTTAGAAATGAACTTGTTAAGTGCTGCAATTCTCCCATTGAGGTGCTAAAGCTCCTTGCTTGAGGAAGGTGACTTCATATCGAGCGTGGTATTGATCTTGTCGAGATTTTCTTCAATTCCCCTCTGATTGACTATAAATCCCAAGAAATTTTTTGACCCTACGTCAAAGGCGCACTTCTTAGGGTTCAACTTCATGCGATAAGACCTAAGAGCATTAAAAGTTTCTTGGAAGTGGTCAATGTGATCTACTGCGACAAGGCTCTTCACCAACATGTCGTCCACATAAACCTCCATTGTTCGCATGATCTGAGACTGGAACATTTTGTTTACAAGCTGTTGATAGGTTGCTCCTGCGTTCTTTAGCCCGAAGAGCATGCCCTTGTAACAATAGGTCCCCTTCAGAGTGATAAATGATGTTTTCTCTTGGTTTGGGGGGTGCATGTTGATTTGGTTATATCTAAAGTATGCATCCAAAAGAGAGGTGAGTAGTTCGTGTCCTACAATGACGTCGATGAAGAGGTCAATTCGCAACAGCAGATAGCTATCTTTTGGGCACACCTTGTTGAGCTCAGTAAATTCAATGTAGAGGTGCCACTTCCCATTGCTTGTGGTCACCATCACCACATTTGAGAGCCACTTAAAATATGCTACTTCCTTGACCGCCTCATTTTCTATCAGTTTTCCCACCTTCTCGTCCATAGCTTGGGCCCTTTCAGTGGAGGTGCCCCTTAGCTTTTGGCGAACAGGCTTGTAATGGGGGTAGCCATTGAGGCGGTGTCTAGCGACCTCAGTATTAATGCCCTCAAGGTCTACATGTGACCATGCAAAGACGTCCATGTTGTGCCTTAGAAAGTCTATTAGCTGGTGAACTAATTCTTCAGAAAGGGAAGAACCAATGTATATTCTTCTGTCTGGATACTCCTCATCTAGGACCACTAGTTTAGCTCCTCTACTGGTTCTCCTCTTTCCAACGTGGCATCATCTCTTGGGTGGAGGACCTCCACTTGTAATGCCTCCTATGGCTTTCTAGTCTTCATAGAGGAGACGTAGCACTCTCTTGTTGCTACCTGGTCTCCTCGGACCTCTCCGACTCCATCCAAGGTTGAAAAACGGAGAATGTGATAATAGGTAGAGGGCACACCTCTTATGTGTTGAGAATAGGTCGCCCTATGATAATATTGTAGGTCGATGGGCAGTCTATCACCAGGAAGTTAACCATAATTGTGGAGCAACGGGGTGCCAGTCCAACAGTGACTAGCAAGGTGATGGACCTTGGGGGATACACCTCTCTTGAGAACCCAATGAGGGGCGATCTGATAGGCTGCAATCTTTCTCTGTCCAAGTTGAGCTTTTTCATAGGCTTCTGCGAACAAGATATTCGTAGAGCTGTTATTGTCCACTAGGATCCTTTGTACTTGGAAGTTGGCGACGGTCATGGTGAGCACTAGAGGGTCGTCGTGGGGGTACTGGATTCCTTCTAAGTCCTTGTCTAAGAAGGATATGACCTCACTATTGACATGCTTGGATGCCTTGGATGGGCGTAAATTGTCGAGGTGCTTAGCCTTTCTGGCATGGGCTTTCATGGCAGAGAGTGATTCTCCTCCTCCTACTAGCCCTCTAGAGATGGTGTGGATTTCTCTAATTAATTACTGGTCCTCCTGATTATGAGGCAGTGGCGGTGCCTAACCCCTACCAGCAACATACTGACAAAGATGACCTTATTGTATGAGCTCCTCAATTTGTCTCTTGAGGTTATAGCAATCATCAATGTCATGGCCATGGTCGCAATGGAAGCGACAGTATTTGTTCGAGTTCTTGAGGTTTGGGGGAGACTTCATCTTCCCTGGCCACTTTATTGTGAGGTCATCCTACATCTAGAATAGGATGTGCCCGACAGCGATGTTGAGCAGGGTGAAGGCTTGTCAATCTCTCTGAGGGGCAGGACCAAGCCATTTTTAGCAGGTACCCTCTCTGTCCTGCTGCGCTTGTTGTCACTCTATTTTTTGTCATCCTTGTCTATTTCCTTCCACTTTCTCCCCTATTCTAAAGGACTCACTTTGTTTGGCCCTTGTGATATCCTCAGCATTCATGTACTTTTGAGCTTTTTCTAGCAGCTCTGGCATTCTTTTCGGTGGGTGCTTTATTACAGAAAAGAGGAAGCTTGACGACTGGAGGCCACCTAGGAAGGTGGTCATAGTCACCTTGTCATTGAGCTCCTCAACTTGGAGGACCTCCTCATTAAAATGAGTGAGGTAGCTCCTTAAGCTCTCATCTCGGTCCTACTTTATGCTACGCAGATGGTTGACAGGCTTCTGGTGGCGACGCCCTCCAATGAAATGTGACACGAATGACCTGTTCAACTCAGTAAAGGAGCCAATGGAAGCTAGGGAGAGCTTAGCAAACAATTATCAAACTGAACCCTTCAAAGTAGTTGAGAATGCCCTACATATGATTTTGTCGGGAATGTTGTGCATCTGCATTAAGGTCTTGTAAGTTTTGAGGTGGTCTAGTGGATTTTTCGTTTCGTCAAAGGTCTCGACGGATGACATTTTAAATTTCAGAGGAATGGGGTAGTTCGCCACATCTAGTACGAAAGGTGTGTTAGTTTGCCTAACGAGGTAGTCCACAGTCTCAAGTTCTTGCACCCTCATAGCGTTAAAGATGTCACCCAGTTGATTTTTTACCTCCTTTGTTTTTTCATCCCAGTAATTGGGAGCTCCTTTGGAGTTCTAATGAAAATGACTCTCATGCTCCACGCTTTGATTTTCACCCTCATCTTCTTGGAAGAGAGGGTATCCCCCATGAGAAGCGAGAGCTAGAGGAGGAGGAGGTGGAGATCCCTCATGGGGAGCTCCCCCGTGTGGGGCGCCCAAGGGGGCTCCAAGGGTGGGGCATCTAAAGGGGTGCCCAGAGCTCCTTGATGCCCAAGGCATGGAGCTCATCTAGCTTGGTGTCCAATAAGTGGTGTTCCTCCTTGTCTGATGAGCATGAGTTGCAGGATCTACTGGTTTTGGGTCACAAACTATTGCATGGTCTCTAGCATCTGCTGCGCATTTGGGACAGGATTGGCTGGTGGAGGAGCAACCTCCTCCTCTTGTAGTGGATTATCCTCAGTTTAATTCATTGATCTGGTGGTGATCATCATAGATTTAACCAAAAAAAGTGTTTAGAAGTGAGAATTTAGTCATTCCCTCAGACGACGCCAAACTGATGATGGACAAATTGGGTTTGTACACCACCTGTTAGATGAGCAGTAATAAATGCAGTAATTAATAAGTGAGAGATGAAGAAGACAAGGTTTATAGTGGTTCAATCAATGTGACCTACATCCATTTTGAATGGCTAGGGTCGCTAGGTATTTTATTACTTCAAGTGTGTAGGGAGAGCAGAGAGTTACAAGCTTTGAGAGGGAGAAAAGAGTTGTGCTTGACTGAGTGTGATGTCCCCCAAGTGTTGGTGGGACTTACAATTTATAGTCGCCTCATAGCTGGTTAGGGCGACTTAATAGTAACTAAATAGCTAATCTGGTGAAGCTGGCGACCGTTTCTCAACAGGCGAGGCGGTTTCGGTGCTCTTCATGAGATTCGGTCAAAGGATGAGGTGAGGGTTAACTATTTCTAAGGTAACGAGGATGAAGCTCTTAGATGACCCTACATACTCCCCTGCTGATGTAGCTCCTCAAACACGATGACCTTGACCGGCCGTGGACCACTCTGGGCTTAACTTGCTGGATCTCTTGGAGTTGGACTATTTATTCAAACTGGGCTCATGACATGAGTTGGGCCCTTGGACTTGGCCTATCATTTTCTATTGTAAATTGTTGTTTTCTAAATGATTCTACTCTGTTATGAATTTTTTATACACGTATAGAAAATTGAGATCGTTATTAATACCACATGTTTTACTTCTAAAGTTATATATGTTTATTTGAAAAAATTGAGACTTGCTTTTCTTATATTTCTAAACCTTGTTTAGGTTTGGAAACTGCTGAGCCAGTTGTGTTCGCACCTATAATTAACATTTTTTCAAATTTTGATGTTGAGATTGATACCATCATATGGGACTGATAATTGAGCTCAGCTATTCGGGCTCGGCTCAGATAAGAATCGACTCAAGCTTGACTCGTGTTCTAAACGAGCCGAGCTTGAACAATTTTTAAAAGGCTCAGCTTGAGATCCCAAAGTTCGATTCATTTTTATGTAAAATAGTCGAACTAATCAGGTTTGGCTCGTTTTGGGTTCGGCTCAGGCTCAGCTCATTTTCTAAATGAGCCAAGCTTGAATAATTTTGTAGGCTCGTTTAGAAAAACATGCTTAACAAGCTTAGCTCGAACTCGTAAAACTCGACTCGATTATGAGCCCTACCAACATCGGTGAGCATAAGGGATAATGCTTATGAATTTTAATGATTTAGCTTGAGAGAAAATATTTATTTGTGTTTGTGGTTTTTGATGTAAACTTGGGCTATTTATATAATCAAGTAGCTAGTTTCCTGTGTCTTTAGTTTTTTGCTACTCAGATCGTTTGACGATTGTTGATCCAACAGTCCTTATGTCAAATTTTTCTAAAACTTCTATCTCTCTTCTAACTGTCTCTCCCTATCTCATACTAACTAATATAAAGACTTTTATCTCTCATCTAACTCTATCTTTCTATCCCATATTATATCTCTCTCTCCCTATCTCAGACTAACTTTCTCCCTACTACTTCACCTGATGCACTCACCCAGCCTCTTTCTAATTTTTAAAAGCAGCTTGTCTCTAACTCTCTCCCCTATCTCATACTAATTGTTACCTCACCTGACACATCTCTCTCATCTAACTCTCTCTCCTTACCTCACCTAGCAACTCTAACTAATCAGTTGCTTTCATCATCAAATTGGTGAGCGAACCACTGCCACCAACCACCGTAAGCCACCACCCCACACTCCTTGATAGTGGAACATTGCCGAAGTAATTAGTTGGTTTTGTCGTCGAATTGGTGAGCCATGAGTAACAATTGTGCTTTGTCTCAGTCATCGCAATTATTCGCACATCCAGTAAGTGGACTTCAATATTTTAGGTTTGGTTTACATTACATCTAATTGCTTTTATTAGATCCTACTTTCTTATTTTACACATTACATCTAATTGCTTTTATTAGATCCTACTTTCTTATTTTACATATGACGTTTATGGGATAGGTCAATCTTGAAAAAAGTAAAAAGGGAAGAGACATTAGTGCTTGCGAAGTTACAAGAGATATTGGAGGATCTTAAAATTGGTAGGATACTATAGAGTTTTAAACTGAAGTAATGGGGGTAGCCTGAATCATGAAAGTATCCTACCATAAAAGTATCTTTCATTTCATTTTTGGACGTCTTATTTTAGGTTTTGTGGAATGCAACTAGAGTATCTCAAGGGAGCTATGAGTAGAGATTTCTTTCGAATTCTCTCTCCCCATAAAGTTTTGATAGAGAAAATTTCAAGAAAGCTATGCATGATTTTCGTCATTTTGGTACAACTGTTTTGGGCTTATTACTATGGGTGGGGATCTTGGTGGATGAGTTTAAAATTCAAAAGGGTTTGGAAACCATGTGTGGTTGTGTAAGTCATACAATAAGGTAGAGTGCATATTTGAATCTTTAGCAAAACAAATCCCTTAAATCATGCAAAGTTTTTTGGGAATGGACTAACTATCCTAAAATTTAAAAAATATCGGCTTACATGGCAATAAACATTTTTGCCCTTAATGTTTCGTTCTTTAATTTTTTTTTTCTTACCATCAGGTGAGACTACAAGTTCCCCGGTTCACATTTTAAAATTTTAATAAATAAAATTGGTCCTCGCACAATTGAGGTTAATTTTTTAAAAAAAAAAAATTACCAGGATCTATTTATACTTAATTGTGACAATCGAACAAGTGTTCAATTAATGACTACTCTTCTATGCATGCCAACATTAATGTACAACCTGAGTGAAGACTATGACAAACAAAAAAGGGGCAGTTTTCTCAATAATTATAAAAAAATATTAGAAACAATCAAAGCGAAGCTCCTCTTAAATGTGGTAGCACATTTGTAGTTTTGGTCCTACGTATAGTTGTTCATTTGGTTGGATTTGATCTTATGATAGTGCACTCATGTATGTTTGGGTTTTGTATTTTTGTCAAAATTTCAATATAAAAGGATTTTTGTTTTTAATGCATTTTTGTGTTGTTTAGGGTTTTTGATTCTTCGAATTATGCTATTGGTTGGTCTTTTATAATTCGTTAGCATTGTTTTGTTTTAGGGTCTTTATAGTTAGAAAAATTATGAATTAATTGATATTAAAATATTAAATCACCTTCATCAAGATTCTAAATAGCCATCACCATCGTCTCCTTTTCATCTTTCTCACTTTGCTCCTCCATCTACCATAGCCTACCAAGCCACAACCACGACTATGAAATTCACCAAGCTTTGCACTTTCCAACCCACCCCCTCCGCCATCAACCCCAGCCCCACCACAGACCCACATTACCCATTTCTGCAAGCATCACTACAACCCACTGAACAATAGATTTTAAATCGATTTTGTTAGTTGTTTTATTGTCATTGTATTAAATTTCTTGCTTGATTTCTATTCATGTGGGCCTAATTGTAGGGATATGATAGTAACAAAACTCATCGCATTTTGAGTGGTTTTAAATCCTAATCCTCAAATCATTCCATAGCTTGCTTAATGGAACTAGGGGACTTGATGGTTTATCTTATGACCTTGCTCCAATTGGACAAGTTGGTAACAAGTGAGCTTAGGCCATTTAAATTGTCACTTTCATTTGAAAGCAAGACTTTTCAATTATTTATTTTATTTTATTATGTGGAGGGGTAAGGTTTAAGTCCGCCTTCCTTTTTTTTTTTTTTTTTTTTTTGTAATTTCGATTATTAATAAATTTTGCCACGGCATGAGTTTTACCAAAAAAAGTTGAGTTCGTGGTGTTTATTATTGCCATTTATACAAATTATGTATATAGATTGATATTGTCTAAGAGTCGTGTTTTTAAAGTGTATTTTGTCAATTTTTTTAATAATGGGTCTATATTAATTGATATTTTGTGTTATACATTGTTTCAAGTGTAATTTTTTTTTTTTATAGTATTCTTAGGCATGAGTAATAATTTATATTATTTTAAAGTACCAACATATCTTTAAAACTTTATTTTCCTACTGTTACTTTCTTTATTTTCCTACTGTTAGTTTCTGGTAAAAACAAATAGGGAGAATTACACCTAAACTTTTTGAGGTTTGTCACTTAATCACTTAGATCTTTGACATTTAAAATATTATACACAGACCCCTCTAAGATTTGTATGCGCGTAACACTTAGACTCTATTATAAATATATCCATTAATAAATTATACTTAGACTCCCTTGAAGTTTATAAGTATATAATACTTAGACCCCTTAAGTTTAAATTATTATAGTTAGACCAAAAATACTTCAATCAAAAATAAAATATCAAATATCTTAAATTTTATGATTAAAATTCATGTTCTATTTATTTTTTATTAAAATAAAAGCAAAAATAAAATTCAATTTTTTCTTAAAAAATTGTAATTAGTATACAATTATATTGTCTATTGGAATTTAACTTGGTTGTTTTAACTATCAAATTAAAATATTAAACTATTCCAATTAAAGCTAAAAGATATTATATCCATTATAATTTGACCCCTTATTTAATTTTTTAGTTTTATTCTAATAGATAATATATATTACTATCTTTCAGCAAAATAAATGGCCCAATAAACCTAATTCATCACCGCCCTCCCAACTCACTTCACCATGGCCCAACCCAACCACTCTGATAAACTCAGCCACCGGTCACTGCTTCTCTTACTCCGAATTCACCAACCAAACGAAAATCCTGGCCGCATCTCTGCAAAACCTAACGGGTCTTTCCAAAGGCGACACTGCATTCATTCTCTCTCCCAATTCAACCCAAATTCCTATCCTATACTTCTCTCTTCTTTCTCCCGGAATCATCATCTTTTCCGCCAAATTAGGCTCTCAAAACCAGTGATTGCCTTTGTCGTTTCATCAACGTGTCACAAACTCCCAACCATGCGATACCAGACAATACTTATCGACTCGCCTGAGTTTGAGTCGGTGTTATCGAGTTCAAGTCGTGAACTCTGCCCCGCGTCGAAGTGAGTCAGTCTGGTATCGCAGCGATTATGTACTCGTCGGGGACTACCGGACAAGTCAAAGGTGTGATGCTGACTCATCGGAACTTGATTGCGATTGTAGGGATATTTTTAGCTTGGCGACCGGAGAGGGAGTCACCGGCGTTGTTGCTGTATACGGTGCCTTATTTTCATGTATTTGGGTTTTTGACAGTGTGAAGTCTGTGGCTCTAAGAGAGACTGTGGTGTTGATGGAGAGGTTTGACTTGAGGAAAATGTGGAGAGCTGTGGGGGAGTTCAGGGTGACGGATGTGGCAGTGGCAATGGCACGACCGGTGTTGGTAACTATGGCGAAGGGAGATGTGACGGATGGCTATGATTTGAGGTCGTTGGATAGGGTTGATTGTGGTGGTGCGCCACTTGGCAAGGACGTGATCAGAGCATTTTCAACAAAATTTTCGGGTGTTCTCTTACATCAGGTTAGTAGTGTTCACTACTGAAGGCTCGTCACCATTATTTGTTTACTCTGCCGCGTTCTGGAATCTGGAGGTTCAAGCTTTGCTGATTATCTATTGAGGAAACTATGCATATGACCCTCAAAATATAATTTTTATTTGTTATTTTTTTTTCTAAAGTTTGTGCAGTTGGTTGATCAATACCTTCATAAACTATCTTTTTGTTGCAGATAATGCCGTTATGAAAAGTTTTGTGCAAGTCATTCTTTCTATTGCAAGAATTCGTCAATAACCTAATCGTTCTTACCACTCATACTCATAGGTAAGCTCTCTATCTCTATGTATCTAGATCCTCATATAACTTATGGATCCGGGGTTCTTTTTGAAAGGGATAAATACAATTCTGTACTTGCAAATGAAAGCGAATTTTTGCTTGAATTTGCTGTAGTTAATTAGATTTGTTTTCCAAGTTGGTGACAAAACCAGGGAGGATGTCGACTACGCTGAGGAAGAGATTGATAGGGGATTTCAAGAGTTTGCAGTAGGATCCTCGTATGTGCAAGACACAAGAGAGGTGTTATGCTTTGGAACGTTTAGGACTCAATTGGATCCTCTTGGTGTTTTTGTTTTCCTAGATGTTGACAGGACTAAACTGTTGCTAAGATAGTTGACATTCAACTATGATATGTTGGTAATTAGCACTTGGAAATGTTTAGCATGTCGAGGAAAGTGGCACATTGCCCCAAGATGATTGCATTGCATTTGATACCAGTGGAAAAGCTTATAGAATTAGGATAGGGATGTGGATTGTGTTTTGCCAATCTTTGCTTAGCCCACAATCATGTTCCCCCTTTCAAGTTTGGGCGGTGAGATTTTTACATTTTATACGCATCCTGTTATTTTTAAAATTTTACATTTATTTGTCAATGTGTTTTAACAGCTCAAGAATCAAATGAAAGAGTTACCCACACTTTCCTTGAAACCAATTGTGTAGCAAGGAATTGACGAAAGCTTGGCTCATAGTAAACTTGTGTAATATATGATTTCATCATGGAATAGATAAGAATATAAACTTGAAAACAGCCTTTGAGAATATAGTGGCTGATTTAGGACCAAAAATACTTTTTTTCTAGGAATGAAATTTAGTTTGGGTAGAGCTACAAGTTGAAACATAACTCCGTGTATTGTGTGTTATCGTTCAATATAAATCAAATATGGAGACATGCTCAAATCTTCGAATTCTCAACCAATAAAATTAGAAATCAGTAATATAAAATAATGATCAAAATGATAATTCAACATATTTCATGCGTACGCACGTGTAAATCAACTTAGGTGAGTAATCTCAAGCAAAAAAAATTGCTGATATATGAAGACATAGTGAGTTGCTTCAAGCAATGATAAATTGAGCATGAGTTACGAACAGCTTTTATTGTGAGAGTGCAATTGACAATTTAGTTGAAATATCATAACAATGTAAGTTCACGGAGCTCACGCTTCAAATACAAACCCACTATAAAAAGGTTAGTTATCGTTAATACTATACATACACCACACAATCATCTAGGTACCATTGTATTCTTAAATTGCAATGTAATTGGGTATGCATAAGCTAGACTACATAGTTGGAGTTTGCGATATTTTGAGATTTTTGCTTATATGTTGCTTCTGAGCAATATGAGTACATTACTGTCTGGCATCCTACATTATTGATTTTTCTTATTTACTCATTCTTTTGCTTAGATACTAGTACATTCAACTTTTAACGAGGTAAATTAATTATTCGCCTCATAAATTTGCAGTTGTTTTTCTCATCAAACTATTAGGAAGGCCACAAATTCAGTATGGTGAATATATTCCTCATTCTCCACTTTTATAAGCTGACATCAATTGACACACTTCTCTTTCTTCCCCTCTCTGTCAGATGCCCTCAGCTTTTGTGCGTTGGCACTGCACAACCATCAGTGTATTGCTTGAAGGTAATGAATTTTTAGTTGTAGGTAATATATCTCAGTAGTTCTGGTTATGATTTGTGGTTCTTGTATGTGATGGGTGTTGTTGGATTTATTATATTTGTATTCAGGTTTTTCATAATATTTGATCCTTAGCAATTTAGCCAATTAATTAGGATAGCCCTCATCTCCTTATTGATGTCGAATTGTTGTTCTATATATTCCGGTGAAAAACAGGTAGAACTCTGCATATAGTGATTATTGTTTAGTCAACAAAACTTCAATACCATCTAATCACAATTCTGAAAGGTAAAACAGGTTTAATCTGAGCATCCAATTGCTTTTTTATTTTGAACGTAAATCTAGATGTTAATTTTATAGTTACAGGATATGTAAAAAGTGGGTGGGGGTTGAATGTTTCCTATCAATTGGTAAAATAAGAGTAGATTTCAGGGAGAACTGATCTTAAACCTTGTATTACCACAACATTGACTTACGTTTAAACCATTGTTCATATCAAATTCACCCAAGAGAAATAGTAAATTCAAAATCTTTGAAAATAAAGATAGTTAGTTTATTAGTTTTTAAGCCAAATTCTTAAGGAACTTTTATACAAAGTGAACTAATTTTTACATGCTTATGCTTCATTATATCTTCCAATAGGCTCTTCAAATATATTCTTCATTTTGATGTCCTATGGATTTTTTGTATCTAATCATTAGATTTGCAGATGGAAGAGTACATATTGAGCGGCAAATATCATTTTGTCTTTTTCATTCAACACTGCTTCTGTTTGTTCCAAGGACATTGGTACAGGTTTGTCTCTATCTGTTTGATGTTCATCCTTGTTTGTGTAACATCCTCCCATACAGTAAAATTATCAACTGATGGTCTTGATTCCTTAGTTTCTTGTGTAAATTTCACGCCAAGATCAGTACATCAAACTATGAACAAGTAAATAGAAAGGGAGCATCCACATAATTGAGCAAGAATACGCTTGTATCATTGCCTCACTGTTGATCAATCTATTCTTGAGTTTGAGTTTTTTGGTATATTATAGCAAATTGATGTTGATACATGGAATAGAATTTATTAATATATTAGGCCTGAGAACCTTAAAATATTAGCAATTCAAAACTTTCACACAGTGACAGGAACACACTTGGTTATTCTAACAAACACAAAAAGCTAAGCCATCACTTGAGAACATGATGAACCTTAACTAGGTTATATGGACTAAAATCGTTTACGTCCTATCTCTTGTATTGGTAGATTTGCATTATGTGCCACTTCTTTTTCTTCTGCTTTTTACTGTCATTTTTTTTTTGTGTTGAACAATTCAACTTTTATCTTATCACATGAATGCACATCAGAAAAACAATATAGCGGCTATCTTTTGGAGTGTGATTAAAGGTGTAAATTTATCAAAAACAAATGATCTTGCCATTGGATGAATATTTATGTCCCTTCTTTGTTCTGTATTTTTTTCCTCTCTTTATTCCCATGTAAATGCATCACCAACAGCTAGAATGCTGATACGGGAACCTTGTAGGTTTGCAGTTCATCCAAACCTGGCGTACATCTTCTGTGCCACCCTGCATTCCTGCCACAAGTAGTGAGTTGTCATTAGAGCTTGAAATTTGATCCTTCTTTTTTCTCTTTATGCCGAAAATCTTTCATGTTATTAGTAAAGCAAGGAATTGGGTACTCTTTATCCCTATTTTTTGATCATATCCTTTGTACAAAGATGGAAAGTCTTGACTTGATCTTTTGCTTCTAAACTATAATCAGATTGATTAGTCGCCCCTATTTCTTCAATGGTCTTGAAATTACATACCAAATGAACATCTCTATGTTTGGTGACAAAAGATACCCTGCTTTTTTTCACCTTCGTTTCAGTTAATGCTGTAGAGACAAAAACTTGTCCAAGGATGATAGACCATATCGAGGACTCAATTGGGTTTCATTCCATCCCACTCTCCCCCTGATTGAACAGATGATCGCCAATTGAAAATTTGGTTAATGAATGGTATGTTTGCCAAGTTCTTGTCTTTTGTCATAGGTTCTATAGTTTTCTATAAGATCATTTTCTAGACAGTAGTAGGATGCCTTTAAAGTATACATTCGATTTCGAATTTTGAATGATGAGTACTTTTTTTGGAAGTCACAATCAGCTATAGTTAAAGAGTATCCATTTCTCGCATAAAGAGTATAATTATAGAACATTAATGTTAAGAAATATCAATGATTGAACTTCTAAAAAAGGTAGTGTAGTTGATAAAGAAGCTAAGGTCTTGATCTATGCATAATAATGCATTCAACATGTTGAGAATTTTTTAGTGAAGTATTACTTCCATGTACCATATTGGACCCTCGGCCCTATACATTTTGTGCTGCTTCGTTCTTCAAATTTGGGGAGAGATAATTTTATGTTTTTTTTCATCATGAGGGACATAATTAACCATGTTGCTTGAAAGGCTTGATCTAAATCAAAACTATGTGTTTTTTTTTCTAGTTTCAGGTTTTTTAAGCACATCTTGGAGTGTTGTTGCTCAAAGTTGCATTAGTTAGTGCTTGCTTTGAGGAGCTTTGCATTAAATGAAAGGACATGTTGTGGTCATGACTGAAGCAAGCATTTAATTTTGTTAATTTTGCATCCGCATGTTACTGTTTATGTGATTCGCCATCTCCCTCAACAAAGTTAATGTGAATTATGGTTACCGTATCCTATTACACTCTTGCTTAATGTTTATGTTTCAATGTATGGTCTTTCAACGACAATTTGGCCACACAACACGTTGTTGTAAAAATCAAAATTAAAATAAAAACAAAACTAATAGATTAATAGTTCACGTATAATGTAGGTGTGCAGTAACTAGTCTATACTACTATAAAATGTCAACAAAAATGAAAAATTTTTGATTGACTAAAATAACCATAATAAAAAAACTAATACCACTTACATCCTTTCTAACATTAATTCAAATTGAATACATACAAATTAACTAAAAGATAATTTTAGTTAATTAGCCCTAATGCATTAGGACTCTTAGCCTCCCATAATATACACCTCTCTTTCTATGCCTCATTATAGTGTACACTTAATCATTCAATAGGTAGGGTTGTGAAGTTTTTAATACGTCACAACATCTTTACATGTAGGAGAATAATTATTTTCATTCATAGAATTAATGGCCATAAAAATTACAACGAGCCATATATTGACGACATAATTTCTTAGCATAACAGCCAAAACCTTCCATCTTCATGGCATCCATTCACTTCCTCTTCACTTTACTCTCAACCATTTACCACAAAATCCTTCATTTTCTGTCTTATTGTTTGGTGCTCATGTATCTATTAGGTCTACTAATTTGCATTTGTTGTAGCTTTACTCATAAACTCCTCATATAAACACTCGTAAGTTAACTGACTATCTTCTTGGAGAACCATATTTTCTTCTTCCATAGGTAATGGAGGTATTGTTACAGCTCTTTGGTGTTAAGTAGTCTTTTCATTTTTTTTTTTTAAAAGAGAATTTATTGAGAAAATTAAAGAATTGCAAGAAGCAAAGAGGACAAGCCACATTTTGGCTTTAATCCTTCAAAACAACTCACTGTCAAAAACATTACAAACCAAGGCCCCAAAAAAACAAAGTCAAGGCACCATAACCTCACTAAAAGACCATAGCAGTCCCCTCGGGCTGTGTCTCTTTGTGCAGTATAATCACCATTCCACCAAGGCAGCAAGCCTATTCCAAAACACCACTCATCATTTCTACACTTCAAACATACCATTAACCACAATCATCAAAAACCAATATAGTTTTGGTTCTCAGTGTCGGCAAATGTCGCTGATCTTGGAGCAGCTTCATTCTAACAGCAACTGGTAAGAGACTAGTACCCGAAAAATCAGTAGAGAAACCATCTTGGACCGCCTTATTTGCCAAACCATCCGCTACAAAATTAGCCTTTCTAAATACATGTGTCAACTGGAACTGCATCTTAGCCAAAATCTGCATTATTTGAGTCAAAATGCCTATAAAAGGCCAAGCAGACTGCACCTCTCCCTTTATCGTCTTCTCCAGCACTTGAGAATCTGATTCAATCTGAATTTTATATACAAGGAGGCCATACTTATCAAGCAAACTCAAACCGTCTAACAAAGCTCTAAACTCAGCATCCATATTAGAGCATATGCCATAGAAAAAAGATGCAGCTAAAACCACTGCACCCCCACCAGCCATACCAGGGTTGCCCTTAGCAGCTCCATCCACATTTAACTTCAATGAACCACACTCTGGATTACCCCAGCAAACCCAAATGGCCTTAGTTCTGATCACATAAGGCACATTAATCCCTAACAAGAGCAGTAAACACCTTCCTCTTTCCCTATCCATCAACTTAGGCTTTATGTTTTTAACATGGAATCTCAACAAGCTACAGATTTTAAGGAAAACAGAATAGGAATTAATAGGACCTTCTCCAGCTCTTCTCCTACTCCGTTCTTTACAAACCAACCAGTAAATTAACAATGCCAAACTTCTTACAAGAGAGCAGCCCAGAGACTTTTTCCTAAAAATTCTGAAAATTCTCTTCATTCTCACCAACTCCAACTCCAACTCCCCCTCTATAAGCTGAAAGCAAGCCATACTCGCCAACCTACTCCATATTGCTTTTTAGCATAAAAGCAGTCCACAAACAAATGTACAAAAGTCTCCTCTTCACTTAAACACAGAGAACATCTGCTAACCATAGAGACACCACAATTCCTAATCCTGGCATCAATAGGTAAGGCGTTCATTAAAATTTTCCAACCCACAAAAGCTGTGCGCTTGGAGCAGTCACTATACCTCATATAACCTTTTCAACCCCATGCCTTTCCCCCTGGCCCCCGATGTCTAACCAATTGCCATGCAGTTTTGACAGAAAAAGAATCAGAACTGGAACACTGCCAAATCCATTTATCATCTGAATTAGAAAGAAAAGCCCCACAATTCTTAATCTCAGCAACTAACTGTTCACCTAACAAGTGCTCAACAGTCCCCAATTGCCAAACTGAGTTAACATACAACTCACTGACCTTAGGAAATACCAGAGGCAAACCCTTTATCCCAAAGAGCAAAGGCCTATCTGCTAACCACAAATTACACCAGAAGTCAGTATGATCACCTCTCCCCAACTGTACTCTGGAATTTAATAACAAATTCTCAAAGAAAGGCCACAAGACCTTCAAACACTTAGAATGTCCCCCTCTTACACATCTCAACAAATGTTTACCCTACAGAAATTTGGTAGAATAGACCTTAGCCCATAATGAGAATTTCTGCAACAGATTCCACACTTGTTTCATTCAGAAAGCCAGCTGTAAATCTTCAAACCTCCTCACACCTAATCTCCCCTCCTCCTTAGGTAACGTAACATTATTCCAAGACACCCAATGCCTCTTTCTCAGCTCCATTTTATTAGACCAGATAAAGCCAGCCATCATAGCATTCATTCTATGAATAATAGTTTTAGGTAAGTTCTGACAGGCCAGAATACGAATGGGAACAGAATTTAGAACATACTTCACCATTAAAATTCGATCCATGTTTGAAAGCATTTTGGAATACCAACCCTCCAATCTGCTTCTAAACTTAGCCAAACCTCTTCAAAATCCCTGATTCTAGCTCTCCCTTTAATAATAGGACATCCCAAATACATAAAGGGACACTGCTTAATTGGAATACCTGCTAAATTCGACAACTCCAACCTCCTGCTAGCAGAGATCAGCTTTGAACAGTACATGGAACTTTTTCTGAACACCGACTTTCTGCCCAGAACTACCTTCATAACTCTCCAAAAAAATCAGCAAATTCTTCATAGATCTCCTATCCCTTCTAAGAAATACCAATGTATCATCCGCAAATAAGAGATGTCTAACTAAAGATGAACCTCTTCCCAGGTGATAGCTACCCACTTTTCCTTCCAAACATAATCTCCTCATCCCTCTGCTAAGGACCTTTTCAGTAAGGATAAACAAACGAGGAGAGATTGGATCCCCTTGTCTTAACCCCCTGGTGGTAGAAAAAAAACCAACTCTCTGACTATTTACACTTGCTGAAACAAACTGGGTTTCTAAGCAATTTGCAATAATATTGACAAATAATTCAGAAAACCCAAAACATGATAAAGTTTTAAACAAGAAGTCCCATTCCAGCCTGCCATAGGCTTTCATCATATCAAGCTTTAAAATAACATTCCCAACCTCCACTCTCCTATCCAAATTCTCCACCATGAACTGTGCTAAAACCACACAATCCCCAACATTCCTTCCTTTAACAAACCCATGCTGCTCTTCAGACACTATTAAAGGAAGAATAGGTGCCAGTCTAATAGCCAATAGCTTAGTAGAAATCTTATATAAGAAATTACATAAGCTAATTGGCCTATAATCTGTAAAAGACACAGGATCAGTCTCCTTTGGTATTAAAACTAGTATAGTAGCATTCACTGACCAAGGCACCTTACCATCCCTTAGACAAAAATTAACAGCCCTTAAAACATCCCCTTTTATAATCTCCCAAGCTTCCTGGAAAAATTTTCCAGAATAACCATCCACTCCAGTTGCACTCTTCATAGACATCCAGAAAAAAACAGACTTCACTTCCTTTACAGAAGCTTCAACCACCAACAACCCATTCATTTCATTACTATCTAAAGAAGGAATAACAGAAAATAGACTCTCCTGTAAAGAATGAGACTCAGATTTATACAAAGTCAAATAAAAATTCACAGCCACCTCTCCTATCTCCTCCTCAGCCCTTACCCATAAACCTGCACCATTCTGAACCTTATCTATTCTACCTCTTACAACTTTACTTCTTGCTAAAGCATGATAAAAAGACGTATTTTTCTCCCCCTCCACAACCCATTTAATATTGGCTTTCTGCTTCCAATAAATCTCCTCAATTCTCAAAGCCTCATCCAATTCCTTCTGTGCTATCTCCAAAATCTGCAAATTTCTATCAGAATCATTCTGCTCAATGAGCAACTCAGATTGCAAAACAGCCTTCTCACATCTCTTAATTTTTTCAAAAATATTTCCAAAAACTTCTAAATTCCATTTTTTCAAATGAATCTTCAAGTACTTTAACTTCAAAAAAAGATTCTCAATTGGATTAGAAGCATAGTTTCCATCCCATTTAGAATCTACCAAAGGCAAAAAACTTCGATCTTCCACCCACACATCATGAAACTTAAAATACGAGATTCTTGCCTGAGCGACCTCCTAGACTTTAAGCACGAGAGGCAATGATCCAGCCCTCCTCTTCCCAGATGAAAGACCTCATTCTTTGCAAATCTCAAACACCAATCTGGGTTAAACAGCATCCTATCAATCCTTTGCCACATACGAAACCTCCCATAACGATTATTACACCATGTATATTGACAGCCATTAAACCCCACCTCTTGCAATTCAACAGTATGTACAAAATCACCAAACTCCTCCATTGACACAGTGGATGGATAAGCACCCCCCAATCTCTCACTTGAATTCATGATGGCATTAAAATCACCTCCAACCACCCAAGCAGCTCCACTGGGAATGGTCAGAGACAAAAGATAAAGCCATAATGGTCTCCTTAGAAGTGATCACAACAGGCATGGACTGTAGTGATAAACACCCTCTCAGAACCCAAATATGAAGCACTCACAGTCAAAGCCTGTTCATGTTGTGCCACCATCTGCACCTGCACTCTATCATCCCAGAGTAACCATAAATATCTTTCAGCCAGGGGATTGAAAAAATAATGAGACATTCCCAATCCCCTTGCAAACCCCTGGAACTTCCTTTCCTCCATTTTAGGCTCCTGAATCGACATCAAACAGACATCATTCATTCTTACAATTTTTCTAAGTCTCCTGCGCAAAGAGACTTTCCCAGCCCCTCTCACATTCCATTGCAAAAAAACTAATCATGAACTGAAAGAGGAATCTTACCTTTGGGCTTACGCCTAATGATCTTAGCCACATAATCCTCATCTGAGGAATTTGGCTCAGAATCTTCTGCAAAGTCCTTATCCATCCGCTTTGAATCACTTCTGCCACTGCTTACACTCATAGAACTCCCCTTATCGGACCAGTACCCTTTATCAGGTGGCTCTATTCTTCTCTCCATTCCCCTTGCAGTAGTCTTTTCATTTACTAGTTGTTTCTCTTTTTTCTTCCTGAATGGGCAGCGATCGTTCTTCATTTAACACCGACAAAAGCTATTCAGATACTCTGTTGATCTTGTTGCCTAATTGCCTCTTTGTGGCTCAATAGACACTGTACTTCTAAATGACCATTATTAGTAGCTTATATGGAATATGTAATTCTGAACAATGTTCAAAATTGTTTTCTATGAAGCAGTTACTTACAATAGCCTAATCGAATTTCTTTTGGAGTATTATGGGAAGGTAATGTCCCATATATTAGTTAAGCATCACGGTTGCTTAAATCTGATAAGTTTACTACCCATAGAAATTCATTTTGAAGACCCATGTGTCATGGCTTTGCTTTCATCCAGGATATTGATTTAGTGGTTCAAGTTTTAAACTCATGGAGACTAGATCGCAACGGGTACTCTATTTATAGTGTTCTTGTTCACTGTTTTTGCTATATATTTATTTTTTTTCTTTTTGCAAAATTTTGATTTTTTCAGAATCAATTATTAAATCTTGTAATAAGTCATTTCCAACTTCCAAAGGTTTGTGTTCCACTTTTTATAAATATATGGTCACTTTTATTTAATTCAGTTAGTTTTGTTGATAACTTCGGTGAAAGCCAAATCATGATTGGGGAACTTCACTAATTTTTTGAAGCAGCATCAAGAGGTGATGAGGTGTTTCAATAGATTTTACTATTAAAAGGTATTAAGGGAAGAGAACAAAGGAAACACAATAGAGAAAAAGAAAAACCCAAAAACATATAACAAGTTCGTAATATAATAACACATTTTTTTCACACCACTATTTAGTGGATGAGTGTAGGATCACAACTTTTTTGTGTTACTCAATTGAACAACAGTTTCCTTGGAATTTAGTCATGTCATAGATTGATTGTTTAATTGTGTGTCTCATTATTTATTGATCTCTTTTTAATTGCCTAGCTAGATAGTTTGTAATTTAGGTAAAAAAATTATGTAATCTTCATTATTTGTTTACGTCAATTAAAATGACAAGACAAAAAAAACACACACTTATTTGTTTTTGACTCTTTTCTTGTTTCCCTAAATACTCTATGGAAAATGTTAGTTCGTTTTTTCATGTATACCTTTATTTATCGTTATATCTTCTAATCGTGAATAATGAGTCTATATAATTAAAGCTAGAAATGAGTTTATGCAATGCACGTGTGTACCAACTAGTACTTCTAAAAGCTACTAAACCAACAAACTTTTGAATACCATAAATACCCCTAAACAATAATATAAAGTGAAAATTTTCCATTTTGTCCCTATAAAAACTATTATGTCCTATTTTCAAATACATAAATTATCATTGAGCAATGCTTGAAGGGTGATGTTTCCCTTTATCTCGCTGCGTTGTTTCTCACTCTCTCTCTCTCAATAGTTGATTGGGGTGCTCCTTCACGGTTAACGTTCCCTGAATTCAATTCTCAGGTGTGTGCTATATTCACGAGGATGTGAATTGGACTTCTTGATTCTCTTTGAAATACTGAAAGACTGTTTTGTAGGTTTGGGTGTGATCTACATCAATTGGGTTTGCCAAATCCTGTTCTATCATCTCAATGCAAGATTTGTTTTCTGGATTCGTGATGCATGCATGATGAAAATTTTTAGACGTCCTTTTTTGGTATGTAGACAATTTCAAAGGGAATGTTCATGTTTTTTATTTTTGACTTATTTTAGACGTCTATATTGATTTTTTAATCTAGCGGATTTTTGTTTACATTTGATAAGGAGATGGTATTAAATTGAGTATATTTGAATTACTGATTTACTAGTTGAAAACTGTCATTTAGTTCAAATTATTGGGTGGAATCGTATGCATTTTACTTAGGTTTGTATAGTGAAATGTGGCATTGGATTGGATCTGAGAACTTATATTAGCTTAGAAATATTTTGACATAAACTCTAAATATTTTTGTCAATCATGTAAAGGCCAGATATTTCTCAAATTTTAATATGTAATGATATAAAGTTTGGGTGAGAGTATGCGTGCATTTCTGCTTCATTATTGATAAATCAGTTGAATGTTAAATTGCTAAAGATGAGGGCTTGCTAATTAAGTGATGGGTTTACCTTTTGTTGATAACTCAGTCATTGCACCATTCACGAGTCTTTCCTAATATTTGTGTGGTTTTCACATTTCTTGAATCACCTGTTAATGGGAGGCTTGTATGATTTATGGTTAATTTTTAAAACTTCTGTATAAAGCCCCAGAAGTTGTGAAAACACCTAGATCATTACTAATGCAACTTCATATCAATGATTTTGTTCTAATGTATATAGATGAATTGTAGTTGATATGAATCCGTATTATGATTAACTACGTCATTTTTTTTTGCTTCGTGTTGAGCTATGAAATGAGAAGGGTCTAGATCCCAAAAACAAAAACCACATGGCTTCAAATATTAATTATGTGCTACTTTGGGCTTCTGGTACATATCCGATCTGCTGAATTCAGTTTTTTAGTGACGTTATGAGCACGGTGATCATGCCACTTTTTTATAAACTAGTTGGTGCACACACGCATTGTGTGGGGACTATCTTAAATTAGATTTCATGTATGTAATAAGTTCATATATATTATTAAAGTAACATAAAAAACAATATTAAAGCCATCACAAAATAGGAAAAAATGGAAAAGTATTATAAAAAAAAATAAACATATAATATCAAGAATGCTTGAAAAATTTCTTAAGAATCAATCAATCCAGTTACAAAATCCACATTACATCAGAGAAAAAAGATAGAATGATCAAAAATAAAGAACTCATAACATAGTGACGCATTAAAAATGCCCAATAACAGCTCTCAGTTCAAATGTCTCTAATAATTACACTATCAATTACTACTCATCCAACCTTACTTTTCGGGAAAAAAAAGTATCCAACCTCAATCCTCCTAGAACAGTAGTAATGCTTGACAAAACAAATAAACTTTCAAGAAAAAATAAGTTCATGTTGGATTCAATTAAACATCGCAATAACATACAGCAAATGGAAGCAAACATAGAGAAACTAATAGGCACCAAATCCATTACCTATAACTAGATTACAAAAGGGGGGATTGGTTAGATAAATGTCTATCAAGTATTTTATTCAATTCCATCATTGACGGGGTTGTAACAACAAGAAGAAGTTGGTATGGTGGTGCCCCCATTGAAGGCATTCACCATAATAATCCATAATTGATCCTTCCATGTGGAGATGAAGAAGATGTAACAATATTTATCGAATTAGCCAATCATCTATAGTCACGTACAACTCTATAGAAAAAGTCCAACCAAGAATCTACAATGCCTATCTTTGATGTCGGCCACATCCTGAATAAACTTGTGAAGTTTTTAAATACATCACAGAACATGAAAGAGTACGCAAACTTTGAGATCTTAACTTTGTGAGGTAATATATGAAATTGCAAGACGTATATGTAGAAGTGTGACAGAGAATAAAGTCATAGAAGGTGTTCTAGTCCTTTAACATTTTGTCGAACACTGAACAATAGTTTTTGTTAGGCAATAATTGAGTTCCTGTCTAGTGTCACTTTGCCAATTCCAAAACTAAGATGTTATGAGAGCAAAGAAAAAACCCAATAAACAATTTCATTTCCTTCCACAAACAAACAATGAATAGAGCTAAGTTTAAGAACACCTTCTTTTTCCACGTCTCAACCCACAAATAATCTAAGGCAACACACAAAGCATACAAGTCAAGTCTTTTACCACCCTAAAAATTCAATCTTCCATTTTAATAACAAGTTTACACCAAAACCCATCTCCCATTGATCCTAAAATCATATAATCTATCAGAAGGAATACCTTAGATCCCAAAAAATTGTGGTAACAATCTATACATTTTTTTTTTGGTTAAACCTCGACAGTCGAGGGTGCAACTTTATTAATCATTTAAAAAATTTCACCTAGTATGAGAGACATAATGAGCTCTACCCCTCAAATGCATTCTAAGCTACATCATTTCAAAAATATAAAATATTTTTAAAAACCAAAATGCATACAATTCATAAAATAAGGAAATTAAACCATGAAAAGAAAACATGAAAGCATCTATTTGAGGTCCTTGTGAACATCCCAACTGGAGCTGAATTCTTATTAAATTGGGAAGCTCATATCACAAACTTTTGAGAATATCTCTTAGATGGATTTACGCATGTTTAAACAACCAAGGAAATCATGGTGAAGTTGTTGACCTGTGAAAAATCCGCCACTGTGTTCCCTTCTCGATAAATATTTGTCATCACAAAATTTAAACCATGTAGGCGTCTTTGAAACCTAACCCATATATACCATATCTTCTAGCTAGGCATGCATTGGCTATTAATCATATTAACCATCTACCAAAATTTTAAAATCAAATTCTACAATAAAATTCCCCTTACTGGCACCATCCACATTTAATTTGAAACAACCCACCAGTAGATGAGACCATCTAATCCATTTTCTGTTATATTGCACTCTTTGGATGTTAAGACTACTCATCAGGAATTCCTCTTGGAAATCATCTTTTATGTTGGGGTAAATTTAAAACACATTCCTCAGTGCATCATAGAAATTAACCAGTCCAAATAGCGATTTCTCAGGTCACCGGCTCAAGTATGTACGTGATAATTTTAGCACCCGTAAAAAGGGTAGAATCGCCACAACTAAAAGTTTTAAATTAGGAAATCAGATTTAATAAATTTTGATAACTTTAATGAACAAGCTATGATAAGAGTCATAGCATATTCTTTTGCATTTCAGTTATACAAGATAAAATCACAAAATTTGTTGAAAAACAACCAAATGCATACTTTGGACAAGCACATCCCATTGTTGTTTCCAAAACTGCATTAACCTTTAACACGACAAGTTTTTCCAAAAGTTTTTTGATTTTTGTCGGATCTACACTCGTACATGTAAATACAACTTTCTTATGAAAGAGAACAATGGGATAAAAAAATAGGGTACATAATCACCAACCTGAGAATTACATCTTTTTTGGTATTGAAGTACATTACAATGAACAAAAAAAATTCAGATAATTACATCAACCAAGGGTGCTAAGCTATCATAAGGTACGACCACCTTATCTGAAGGAGTCTGGATCTTACTCCACTCGACGTGTTGTGCTTCGCCACTTCAATTCAAAATGCCACAATAAACAAACATTTATTCAAACACATATACATGTATAATTCTTCACTTCCTAATAACTTC
Organism: Ilex paraguariensis; assembly: GCA_963454935.2. NCBI lineage: Eukaryota > Viridiplantae > Streptophyta > Magnoliopsida > Aquifoliales > Aquifoliaceae > Ilex > Ilex paraguariensis. The sequence continues at coordinate 167,531 of CAUOFW020000901.1, forward strand.
TATTCTAAACAAAATAATTTCAGATTTTTCAACATCCAAGACTCATGAACTCAAGAACTTAATCTATAACTAATTATTTGGCCATCAAACAAAAGCATTAAATAGAACCTAATCTTCTCAACTTAACTTATAGAATTAGAGGAAGGAAATAATTGTCTAACTGAAGATCCATATAAGGCAGAGGAGTTAGTGAGAGAGACAAAGGGGCACTAGTGTATGAGATTTAGGGCGTTAGGTTTATTGATGGAGTTAGATTTAAGAGGAATTAATTACATTCTTAGGGGCAAAAAAAGGAATTCAAAAGTTTTGAGAGTTGCTAATATATATATATCTACGCTATGAAATACAATAATGCTAATTGTGAAATATTTATTGACCCATTTGATATGATAAATGTCACAAGTGTTTGAAATTCCAATTCTAATGGTAATTTTGGTATTTTCAAAATTTTGGAGGAAAAATGTGTCCAAGTAAAATTTTTCATTTATCATGACATTTTAATGTAGTATAGATTGACATAAAAAGTAAATATACCATAAAATTAAATATGTAACATGCTATTGAATTTTTTGATAGTTGATGGAACTTCTCCTTATATATACTACGACTATATTATAAAATGCACAACTCATTGTTGTGATGAGCCTGTTTATGAACTTTTTTCCCCCAAATTCAATGTGATTGTTAAGTTTTTATTTGCTACTCTAGTAGAGATTTGGCTTAAGGGTCTATGGTTGATGATAACTTAGAACTTCCATAAATAGTAAATGCTAAAACAGTCGTTTACTATGCAAAATTTGAACTACAACCGAGTTATTCTCATTGCTTCTATTGTTGCGTGTCCTTATTTATACTAGAACATTGGGGAGGTGATTATGGTTTGACATGGTGGAACTCATGGAGGTGGCCAAAAACTAGAGGTGGTATTGGTTTTTTTTTTTTTTTTTTTTTGGGTCTGCTGATCTAATAGAATTAACATACCAAACATATATTCATGATAAGGACATCTAAGAGTATATTGGTTAGTAGTCTGTAGTTCTCATAAGCAGCCTATACAATTGTTAGCTTTGAAGATTGTGTAAAGACCAGCGATTCCGGCCAGAAATAATTGGTGCAATGTGTTTGTTCATGGTTTCATTGATGTCAATTGTGTTTTGTAATGAGGCGCTTATTTGCATTCTTTGTTTCACTTTTGGTGAGCCATCCATTTAGAAATGATAATGTATGATTCATTATCTTATGATCTTTTGATGATTTCCCATTGTTCATTTAGCATGATTTCTATAGGTTTTTCTAATTCGGTTAGTTTTTCTTTCAAACACGTTTTTTGAGAGAGAATCAAATAAATATCACTAAAACAATGTAGGTAATTGCATTCCATAAAAATTATCTATCTGAATACTACATATTTAAGAATGACATTTGATTAGGAAGATGGAAGGTGATATACTCTAGTTTCGATATTTTTTTCACATAATAAAAAAACATATCTCATTTTTCGGAAACAATCCGCGGTTGCTTTTCACATTTGGAATCAATTAATGTTACCTTTTTTTACAGTGTCTATGTATCTGTGATGCTTTGGTATTTCTATCTGATCTTTCTGGTACATGTAGATGGAGAAAAGAGACTATGATGTTAATCAATAACCACAAGGGATGAGCAAGTGAGGGCAAACAAAATAGGAAAATAAACAAATAAAAAGCAAGGGAATAAGTGAGCTCCCATTTGTTATTAAACATTCGACCGCCATATTGGGTATGCATTAGAAGCCACTAACTTATCCATATGGTTATAGGTACCTTCTCTCTCAGAATGTTTCTGTAACAGGTTTCTCTGATTTATTTTTGTCTATTTGTTCTACTTCATTTTGTCAAGAAAAGTATGTTTTTATAGCAGGTCTATTTTTTTTATTACTTGTGAGTATTGGTTTGTTTAATTATATGCCGGTTTGCATGTTTAGCTTTTAGTTAGAATTATTAAATTAACACAATCATGACCTGTTTTTATAGCAGGTCTATTTGATTTATAACTTGTGAGTATTGGTTTGTTTAATTATATGCCGGTTTGCATCTTTTAGCTTTTAGTTAGAATTATTAAATTAACACAATCATGACCTGCTGACATGCTCTCTCGGTATGCAGGATAACCTTGACCAACAAGATCATGGTGTACGAAAATGGCGAAAGGCAGCAAATTCTATATTAAGTTAATGATCAACCAACATCTTAAAGTGTAAGAATTTTCAAAATGGCCTCGTGATATTTGGAACAATGACTTAGGCTGAATTGGAGGAGAAATCGTGGAGGATACATGAGGTGAAAGCTCCGGATGCCATCTCTGTGTTCAAGTGCAGTACCCTTTTTGTAGGAGGTAAATCAACTGGTTTTTGGTTTGATCTATAATTCTGTTGAGAACGCCAAAGAAAAGTGAACCCAAATGCAGGCTCATCACCGTAATTTATTGACCTTTGCTTACTTATTTGCCTGCCTTGTGATTTCATACATTTTAACCTTGGCCATGAAACCATAACAGTGAATATTATTCTTAAATTTTCTCTTTTGTATGGTTAGTTCAATTTGTCTCTCTCTCTCTCTCTCTCTCTCTCTCTTTCATTTTTCATCAACTCATTGCCAAGCTCACAAGGGCTAGGTATTGCCTAGGCATTGGCAGCACTATTCAGAGAATCGGAAATAGCTATTTCGCAAGATTTTTGTTGAATCATTTTTACGCTTTATACCAGGATGTGGATAGCTGTATGCTTCTAATGGCTATGGACTAACCATTGAAAGGAGGCCTATAGCTGCCTATTTTAGGAGTCATAGTTCTGCTTGACTTCATATTTCAATATTGCCCACTTATTCTAGGATATAGATTAGATATGTGATCCTAAAGGATTACTTCTGTGAAATCAGAATTGCTATGGATCAAAGTTGTATTGAAACTATCTTCGTCCAATTAACTAAGACAAAAAAATCAAATAATTGGGCTTCACCCTTTGTCCTCCCACATTTTTGGATCTACAAATTGAAGTTGTTACATGAATTTTCAAATTTTTATGGACTTCTGTTGCAAACAACGATCGATCAAATTACTCTGGTTTTTAAGAAGATGTGCATTTATTATATTGGGAAGAACAAATGTAAGGCATTTCACAGTTTGTATTCAAAATAAAAAAGAGTTCTGTACATGAACAAAAATTATACTTGATAATCTCAAC